>VZRN01004112.1:26943-153810 GCA_013397935.1 Dasyornis broadbenti | reverse complement strand
GACTTTCCAAGTCAAGGGAAATGTGTGTGTGTTTGGGATGGAGGCAGCAGCGCGCATGCGCCATCAAACTTGCCCTGATCCCGGATTTTTCCTCCTCGCGCTCCCCTTTGCTTTGATTATTGAATTTTCCTATTTCTAACAGGAGGGCGGGCGTCGCGCAAAACCCGGCCTGGAACCCGCCGCCGCCCGCCCCGGCCCGCCCGGGAAGGGGAAGGGGGGGAGCGGCGGGGGGGAGCGGGCACGGAGCGGACTCGGTCTCCAGGCAGGCAGGGCAGGCAGGCAAGGGAGAGGCGCCTGCAAAACCCGGACCGGATCACCCTCCCCTGGCAAGGGAAAAGGCGAGAAAGTGTCCCCATTTCCCAGCCCGCCCGGGCAGTTGCCTGTCTCCTACCCCGCCCCTGCATTAGCGGGTCCTCTTCCCCATCCGTCCTCCTTCCCAGAGAACTACTGTAGGTTTTATAAAATTTTCTCTTTTGCAGTCTGCTGACCCCTGTTCACCTTAGTTCCCTGAGACTGAACTCCATGGAGATGACGAATAACCAGGTTGTGCGTACTGCTTTATTCTCCAGCTGGTTTTCCCTAGGCATGATGTTCAGTTGCTATTTCACAAACTTCTAAACTTCAGTACTTTTCTTTTGCTAATGTTCTTTGTCTGGATTTCACTCAAGTTTAGAACTAACTGTTGTATCTACAACTGTACTATTTCTCAGTTTGGCAGTGCTGGCTTTGCTGGCGGTTACACACAGGACTAACTTTTGCGGGTCTGGATCCTAGAGAAAATGCCACGGAACAGACGTGCAAGCTATGAGCAGCCTCGTAGACTGGGCTGGTTTTGCGGGATGTCTTTCCAGGATCAGAGACAAGAGTTTGCATGGCACCTGAATTTCCAACAGGCAGGCATCACATTTCTGTGTTAAACTACTTTCCCCAGCTCTACCTTTTCTTTCTCAGCTCTACTTTTATTTCACTGAGACAGTGAGTATAGATTACAGTTACATGTGCACATTTTGTGATGGTGATTCCATAGAACCATCCCCAGGGACCTTTTCCTTCATCCCCTGGTTCCCTCTAGAGGAGCCGAGAGCCCGGGCTCGCGGGCACCGCGCACTCAGCGCTGGGGTTTGGGGGTCCGGCCTGCCCAGGCACCGGCTGTGTGGGATGGCTCTGCCTCCATTGCCGGGCACACAGGATTCGGGCCCTAGGCCAAGGCTGGGCAGAGCTGTGCACTCTTGGATGATTTTGCTCATTGGCAGCAGGGAGCTCGGCGTCAGCACACCCACACAGAAGCCCTTGCAGGAGCGTCTTGCTCTTCCCATGCGCTTCCCTGTCTGTGTCTGTCTCCACCTGTTGCCTCTTGTCCAGGGCTTACACCATCAGCTCTTTGGGGCAGAAACCATGGTTTTGCTCTGGATTTGTCAGTGCCTTGCACAATGTGGCCCAGCTCTATAACCACAGCTCCTCTGTGCTATTGCCACACACATAAATAATAACAATAATTAATAATAATAGGCTAATTCCTCCGATTTTGATGTGACTACTCATGTGAGTAAAAGTGACTCACAGACATGAGCATTTGTGGGACCACTGCCAGCTCTTGAGCTTTTATTGTGAGTCTTCCAATATTTGGTGTTCTCTTTTGATCCCCAGCTCCTGGAATGACTTGTTTCTAGCACTTGTGTTTACGCAAGGAAGCTTGGAAATGTGGCCTAGTGCTCCCAAAAGCCTCAGAAGCCAGAGAACAAATAAGAAACTTCCAAAGAAATGCATTTTTAATGGCTTTTGCGAAAATCCTGTGATTTGGCAGCTCAGGGAGGAGTGGAGTCTGACTCATGAATTTTGAGCAGACAAGTTTAGCAATATGCATCAATTGAGTTAAATATTTAGGACCCTGTAAAGACTAGACTTCTACTAACCAGACCAGACTTATAGTGCAAAGACGTATTGTGTGGAAATAGTGTTTAAAGTACCTGTGTCTTTGCAGAATCTGGGGTTTTGTATATTTGCATGTTGTTTGGGATTCGTCATTCTGTCGCTATTTATTTTTACCTGTTCACAGTAAGAAAACAGGAAAATAGGCATGAAAATAGGATTATTAAAGTAAATAGGACTGTGTGAGTGTTATAATAATTGTGGCAAGTATTTATAAATTGCTGAAAATACAACTCCCAAATTTTTTGAATTTGTATGCTGGAGAGACACGGCCAGGTTAAAACCCACATGTTTTTGAAAGTAAATGTCCCAGCTTCTGGTACAAAAGTAAAAGAGAGCAGGTCCCAAGCTATGAATTCTTGCTTATGAGACATCCCTGAAGAATGAAGGGTTGGGAGAATAGGGCCCTTTAATTAAACCTGCATCGTTACTTTTAATTGCATTTACTTATTACTTTCTCTTGTTCACATTTTTGCATTTCTCTCATCTGGGGTGTTGAATGCAGACTGAATGGTCTTCCTTCAGCTTGGAAGTTTTCTAATTTTGGTGTGCTGCGGAGCTGGCCTAGCTCGGAGCGCTTGGGCACAGCCAAGTGTTTTTGAGGTGGTCCTGTTTATCGGCACAGCTCTCTCCTGCCTGTGCTCCCCTGCAGGTGGTGGGAGGCTCAGGCACCCTAGGAGCTGTGCCTCTGACAGCTTTGAGTCTCCTCCTTGACCGTGGCTCACTCAAAGCCTATTCAGCCCATCTGATGTTCACTCCACGAGCCCCGGAGCGCGCAGCTCCTCAGCCAGATAGAACAGGAGGTAATGACACCTCACACAGCCCGTTCTAGATAGAAATTAGCAAATTGCAAATGATGCATACTTAACTATTTATGCAGCATCTTCCTGTCATCAACCCAAAGCAATTTTACTTCCGTGTTGAACAGTGGATAAAAATGTTCTATAGATTTAACCATTGCGGGAGTTCCTTTTAAGTGGTGCAGTAATCTCTCTCCAGCTAATTTAGTGTTGTAATAAGGCACCACCCTCACAAGTCCTTCGTGTTCTTGTGTCAATACTGCCCCCAAACCAAAAGTCCTGGCATCTGCATCTGTCAGAAGAGTGGGTCTGAAACACAGAAAGACTGAGGAAGGAGCAATATGGCCATCAGCGGAGCAGTATGGCCATCAGCAGGGCAGCCTCAAAAGCCTTTTGCTGACTCTGAACATACGCAGTTTCATTCAGATTGCCTCTAAAATGCGATTCGCTTTCTCAACGAGTCCATGCTATGGTTTTACAGCAGTGGAAAATTCAACAATAAACCTCCTGGAACAGAAGCTGACTGAGATGTACCTGGCGAGCCAGAATGCTTCAGTACAGATTCAGTTTTGTTCTTGCCCATGGGGGTTCTTTGCCCACTGCTCAGGATTCAGCTTGAACCAAATCACCTCTGTAGCTGGGACTGAGGATCCTTAACCAAATACCTCTAAGGAAAATGTCTCTCAGTTTTGCTCTTTTCTGTTTTAAGCATACAACACGACAGTGGAAAAAAATCCAAAAGGAGTCTTGGACATTACTCTCATTTCCTTTCCTCTTACGGGTTTCTCTGCCGGCATTTACTAAACCCGGGAGAGCTCACACAGTCATGGTTCCCATCTCCAGTCCTTCCTGCTTGCCCGAACATTTAACAAACAGTTCAGCTGCACAGGATCATTGGCAGCTCAGGTTCCACACGCTCCTCCACCTCCGTGAGGTTTCATCTGTTTCCACAGCATGCAGAGATGCCATTAATGGCCGCCCTTGGGGAGAGGATGTCCCGCACACGGCAAACATCGTGCCCATAAGACACTGCTTCTACTGAGCTCTGTATTTCAAACGAATTTCCATGGACTGAAGTTGTAGGACACCTTTTATGCCATTTATCACTCAGCAATTAGCAACAACAGCACCCAAACTCATTATTAGGTCGTCTGCTGTGCCCAACCCTTGGTTAAACCCAGAAATTTCTCTCTTAAGCCTAACTTCATAAAAAGGTCCCCCTTTTGCTCAGAGCCCTCCTTTCCAGCCTGGAGTGGGGTGGGTGCAGCTGTGTGGACAGGCAGGATTCAGTGAGTGTCTGTCACATCCCCTCATGAGCTGCTGGCAGCGGTGAGATGGATGTGAGCGCGAGGAGGTACGAGCCATAGAGCACAGGAGTGAACACAGTGTTTAGACTGACGGCAGGACTGCTGTTGGCAAAGCACACAGGCCGTGTCTTTCCTGCAGAGCAGAGGTGAATGTGGTTTATTCACACCCAGCCCATACCCCAGGAAACTCCATCTGGCTGTGCTGTGCAAGTGCAGCCGGAGGAAACTACGAACTCTTAAAAAACTACTCACACAAGAAAAATGATGCTAAAACAACATGAGGAGGGCATGGATTAAAATGCCATAGGCAGAGAAATACATGCTGAGGGCTCTGACTTTGTCCTCAGGTCACCCTGCTTTCAGTAGAGGGGAAGAGGAAGAGCTGCAAAAGTAGCTCCTGTCGCTCTGAGGCTCACGGCCGTAGTCAGGCTGAGGTGTCTTGTTGCCACCCTCTCAGAGCAGGAGCCATGCTTACCAAAGGCCTCCATGCCACGTTCATTCCTCAAAGAGGCACTTAATCTCCTTTAAATGAGGAGCTGCCTGAGGTCTAGGCTGACCAAAGTACCAAACTGCACTGAACCAGTCACCTGTCCCATGTGGACTACCCAAGAGCCCCCAGGCATCAGGAGTGACATTTTCCAAAGCCAGCACAGACCAAGGTGCTGTCCAGGACCTCTCATCCTGCTTCACAACTCACTGGAAGAATGAAGAAATCACTCAGACTTGCACTATAAAAATCCTGTGTATTTACTCAATTTCATAATGGAAAATTAAAGTAATTGCAGAGGAGGAGGACGAGGCATTTTTTCAGTTGCAAGTGCAATATTATCCACTTCCATACTTTATCATTGGAGTGGCACGGGCAATCAGGGAGTATCATGTGCTCACTGTTTGTCAGGTGCCTTTTTGTCACAGGCAACTGTTTCTTTGCATGCGCCCACTGCAGAAGAAGAAGTTGGTTGGATCCCCATCGTCCCGTGCTCCAAATCCTGCACACAGAGGAGGAGGCATTGCTTCACACTGACCCCAGTGGGGCAAGAATTATTTATACTGAAGAGGATCAGGCCCTGCATTTTGAAATGTCACACCTTTGCTTAGAAATACATATGATTAATATCAGTCTGCAAGTATGTAATAAAAATATTGAAAGAAAATTGTGGGCCTAATTAAAGGCCTACAGGCTGATACTGACTTTTGGATGGTATAAATGAGCGTGTACAAGAATTTACTCAGCTCAGAATCTGTCCTTATCTGTTTTATTTGCCTCAAATCTTTATAAAGGTTCAAGCAAACGACTTGGCACTTAACAAGAAACATCCTGCATTTAATCCCAGTTCTGTCCCAAAATTTCCCAGTGGCTTCACTATTCTGTGTGTCTGGGTGACATCCACTGGTTTGGGGCTTAGTCCTAAGAGAGACTACTAAAGGTAACAAATAAATACAGGAGGAAAGAATAATAAATAATCAACAACAATAATAAAACTAGAATTCAAGTGTGAAGTATGTTTGTAATTGTCTGTGTTAGAAAATAATCAACTAAATAGCAATAAATAATAGAAATTTATATTAACAATTCATTTGTGCTGATACAGACCTTCAAGTTAGAGTTCATTATATTAATTTACTAATTAATTAAGCACTACATCACCTGGCACCTACATAGATTTTATTACACTTTATGGATGGAAAACTTAAGAGTCTTGCCTAGGGACACAGTGAATTGGTGGCAGAACTGGACACAGAACTGGAATATCCTCCACAGCTCTAAGTCTGTTTACGGCACAAAGTTGGCCTGATTTTCTAATTTACTTCAACAGATGCAATTCTCAGTGTGGGGACTTCAATTTGGGTGCAAGATGGAGTTATTTTGTCTGAGCTTAAATCAGTGCTTGATCATAACAAGCTAGTTATATAAAGGCAGTTTTAAAAATATCCTCGTAGGCGTCTACGTTTTGGACTGTTGACTTCAAAACACACCTTTAGTTTAAATGCTGCAATTTTCCTGATAGGCCCCAAGTCACAGCAGCTCTTGAGGTCTCTTCCATCCACATTTCACCAGCAGCCCTCGCCTGCTGACCTGAGATGTGCCATTTTGAGTGTCTCCATCTAAACGGTGCAAATATTGGTGAGTGGCCCTGAATCCGGTTAGAGACAGAGTTGGTGCAATTTAGTTTGGCCTTTTAATAAAAGGTTTGAGATTCTTCAAAGTCAAAGTTTGCAGCCAAGTCTCCATTGCTTAAGGAGATGCCCTAAGTGCACGGAGCTGGGTTAGTTACAAGACAACGACCCTTCCACGCTCCCTCTCCCAGGGATCACGGAACATTTACCCATGGACGTTTCTGAAACTGAGCCACTTCCACCTGTGCCATGGGCAAGAGGAGGCGTCTTCGTGATTTCTGCCTTGCTCAGTGTCTCCTGTGGCCGTGTTGGCACTGGGGCACGGAGGCAGGGACTCCTGGGCCCTGTCCCTTTCCCAGCCTGGCAGGATGGTGTGGCAGTTTCACACCGGCCCAGGGAGATGGAGGCAAACCCAGGGCTGCGTGAGGAATGCAGGAGAACGGCACGGGATAATGGGAAACGTTATTTATAGCCTGAATGCAGAAAACCTCCCCTTCCTCCCCCCTCACCAACAGACAAACCCATGTCCAGTAATGACAAAGTCATTACCTTTTTATGATTTTTCGATAGGGTTCAGATGTAGCGTGTCTGTTCCTTCCAGGCTGCCCTGATGGGTCCGCTCTCCCGGCGCGCTGGGAACGCTCATCAAAACACACCAAGTGGGTGTGGAGTTACCAGCCCTGCTTTAGAAAATTCGGGCCTTACCCTCCCAGCAGCCTGTTATCTCACTTATTAAGGGAGAATTATAATGTTTCACTTCCTCCCAAGAGGTGTTTGGGACTACAATAAAGGCCTTGTGAGAGCTGCTGCAAGATCAAAGCAGGGATCCCCTTGGAGAAGTTCAGCATAGTGCTGTCCCTGATAAGATGTGGTTTTGGGGGCTCCTAATAGAAACTATGGGCTTTTCAATATTTTTTTTTTTCCTAGCACAAATGTTATCCTTGAGAAAAATAATTTTTTCATGTGCAAATCCTAAAATTATATGATCCTTAGATACTGAAAAGGCTGAAGTTCTTTTAGATTTGATGGCTTTTCAAGCTTTCCATCCCCGTGTCCTGTGTCCCATGAGAAGTCCCTACTCTGACATGCTTTCCTCACTCTTCCACCACTGATCATTCTCTGAAAAGCTTCCTCCTTCACCTGCTGCCCCTCTGTAACTCCAACACTCTTTTTTTCCTTGCCTTTAATGCCGTAGCATGCTTTGTCTTTGTTTTTATGCTTTGGAAGTGTCCCTCCCTCACTCTGTATCTCCAACAAGACCCCTGTGTGTGGGTCTGATAACCCACGTAGCACCCATGTCTCTGGGATTTATTTTGAGATCTGCTGCTTGTTTATTTATTTCCCTTTTAGCACACCCAGCGAGGCCTGTGTGGCAGGAGATGTGAAGGGAGGTGATTATGGGAGACTATTTCCCCTCGCTGCTCATTCATGACAAACAAAGAGCAGTGATTGATGATTAAAAATGCATTCTCTGGGCTTGTTTTCTTTTGTTTTACCATTATGGAGATATTATAAATACTGAATACTAATCAATCCAGACCTGGCAGGACCTCATAGACCTTCTACAATCCCAGGGCTTTGTTCTTCCTTATAACCTCTGCAGCTTTCTCCTCCCTCCTTTGTTTCTAAATTAAAGGCCTCCATCCCAACCAGAAAGGATTAAGTTAACTTTGGATGAATTTGGACTGCCTGGGCTCTCGCCTCTCGCCAAATAGCCATACTCTCCCCTGAAAGAATAATCTCTGTGCCAAGGCACCCTGGCATTTCCCTGCCCTTTTTTGCTCTGCAGTGGGGTGGAAACAGAAATTAATTCCTCAGATCAAAGGAAAATTTCTCTTATTTAGGAAGCCCAGAGTGCCACGAATTTGCTTTCAAAGTGGATACCTGGTGGGGAGGAGAAGAGATCAGGAAGTCTTCTCTAAAAAAACTCTCATTTTGAAATGTCACACTTCTGCTTAGAAATACATATGATTAATATCAGTCTGCAAGTATGTAATAAAAATATTGGAAAAAACTGCGGATCCAGCGGTAAGGCTGGATTTCTCCCTGGGCATTTCTGTGCTAAAGCCAGAGTGCCACATCTGATTCTGCAACATTACACAATGTCCAGATAAACAGCAAACTCGGTGGCGCTTGCATTCTTTTATCTTTATTCAGTCAAATTAACTGCTTTCTCTTTCCCTTCCCACACCCCTGCCCTCGCCTCATTCTCCCTCATTCGTGTAAAATAGACACGCTCTGCACTGGCCTCTGCAAAAAAATTGATCACAGTCATCTATGCTAATGGATTGGGAAGATTTCTCTTCACTTTGGCCTAAACTGCTACTTTTCTCCAATCAGCTGTTTCCTGTGAGATTTTCCCAGTGCTCTGCTGAAGTCAATATTAAATCTCCCATACAACAGAGCTCGGACTGACTCCGCTGTGAGCACAGTTAGGCCGAGGCTCAGCTTTTGCTGAGAGCAGAGTGAGGTCCCTCCTCTGCTCCTGGCAGCCCCCGGGCAGACCCGAGGTGCTGACAGGGACACGGTGACACCAGGGGAGTGGACAGCAAGCAGGACCAGGCTTTGGTTGCCTGCGTGGCTCAGATTACAGAAAGTAAACCACAGTGGGCACTGACATACATTTTTCTTAATATGCTTAGAACCAGCCCAGGAATAGCTGAGTTCAGCTGGAACATATCAGGAAGGAGAAGGAAGAGAATCTGAGCTGGGCTAGCAAGAAATTTTAGTCTGAACCATATGGCAAGAAACTGCAGTATGTTCTTATCTTGAAGCCTGAGGATTTATTTTATGCACATAATTCCCTGATCATCTTGATGTAGCATCTCTTAGGAGGATGGTGTTACACTATCTAACCACCACTGCTGGAAGTTGACAATCTCTCTATCATCTTAAGTTTCTTAAATAATTTTAAATGTATATCTGTGTTTATGAAATATCAAGGGCCTGATCCCATTGAAGTCTGGGGAAGGACTCTAATCAGTTTGAGTAGGCATTTGGATCCAGCCCATAGACGCTCACTACTTTTCTCTTTAAATATTGTATCTCTGCATCTGATCTTTGCATGCTACTCTTCCGTAGTGTGCACAGGGCCTTCCTCACCCTTTGAAATCTGTGCATTTTTCTTCTATGAGAAAAGCATTTCTCTGTAATCTGTGTTCAAAAATGAAAACCACTGCTCGCAAGTAATGAGGGAGCCTACAATGCTGACTTTTAGCCAATACTCTTCATCCCTCTGTTCCCAAATTCTTGCCCTCTTGCCAGAGCAGAGTGAAACCAACTCAAAGTGAAGGGGGCTTTGCAGCAGTAATGATGAGTAAATCTGCTTCAGACTTTTGAGTTTAGCCTTGGGGTCTGCAAGCTGCCTTCAGCCGCAGCGCAATCACCATCAGTTCACCACCAAATTCCCTTTGCAGACCTGTTTCACCAGATTCAGCACGCAGATGGATGGAAGCCACTCTTTGGGAAGCCTCTGCAATGCAACGGTATCTTTACACAGCGGTGCGTTGGAAGGAAATCTCGTTATCGCCGTGTTTTCAAACACACACACTTTCACCCAAAGATCCTAACTCTACTGGCAGTTTGTTTCAGCGATACCACTTAGCACAAGCTTGGCGGAGGCAGGGGTGCGTGTGCCTGCACGTCTGTGTGTATGTGCATGCACATGTCCTACACCCACCCACACCACTCACTAATCCATCGCCTGATGTATTTATGGCTACTTTGCCTACAAACCGCTGCCCCCTGAGGAGCTCGCTGCCACCTCCTGCAGCCGCTTTTCTCAGCATCCAAACTGCATTTCAGAAAGAGAAAGGTTCTGTTCATGCCCTGCTTGTGGCCAGTGCTCTTCATGCACAGCAGACATGATTTTTGGCAACGCTACCTTTCAGGTGTGCTCTCCTTGCCGCCTGGTTCTTCACCTCCCAGCCCATTTCTCTGCAGTCACAGTGAACCCCCAGAGGCCTCGGGGACAGGAGGACCGCCCTTCCCTCTCTCTTTAGCTGATGGCCTCTCTTCTTGCACTTCGTCAGAAGATTTTTCTCATGTTCTTAACTCTCACGAAGGACAGGCCACGTTTGGGGTTACGTAGCATAGCAAGGCCAAAAGGAATCACTCTGAAGCTGGATTAGAGAATGAGCCTGGAATGTTTTCTCAAGAAAAATAAATCTGGAACCTAAAAGTGAAGAGACGAAAAGACGGCCAGGTCCCGTTGTGGATTAATTTGCTCAGGCTAGAACAGAGGCTGGGGCAATTTTCCAGTCCGTGATATTAAAGAGGTCAGAGAGAAAATCACACTGGTCCTAGGAATAAATGAATTGCATTACAAAGTGTGATGGCACTGCGCAGTGCAACGCTGGTTAAAGGTACCCAAGCTACGGCTGAATGAGTACAGCAAGCAGGGGAGAATTATACCAGACAGATCATTGTACTAATAGGGCCGTACTCTCCTGATACCCTGAGATGCTCCTCAGGTATCTCTAGAACTGTGAGGTGTTCCTGTGTACTAAACACTGCAACTGCTACTTTGACTGCTTTGTCACTGCACTTCAACATCCTCATCTGTAAAACTGGAGGGGGGGTACATCACTGCTGCTCTATTCGGAAGGAGCTAGGAGACTTATTTGATGTTTTTTAAGAGCCCTGAAACCTCAGAGAAGGGCAATTTATTGTTCTTCTTTTCCTGTGATCGCACTTTTCCCACTGGGATTGTTTATTTCTCAGCTCTGGGTTTCAATTTATTTATTTCTCATTGTGCTCTGGGTTTCCACACAGAGCAATTTCCACTAGCAAAGACTGAAGGGACTATTTTCCCTTTCTGGCTTCAACTTAGCAAACGTACAGGCTGATAAATCCTCTTGTGAAAATCCTACAGGGTGAAGCAGGCTGCAGATCAAAGGGAAGGGACGTTTGTCCTCTAGTATGATACCAATACCAGCAGAACCTCCTCACCTTCACAAAGTGATCCTTCACAAAAGCTCATGGCCCTCCCTCCCACTCTCAGCTCCCACATCCAGACTTCTGACTTTGTCACACGTTTCTCCCGCCCAGATCTGACAGCGTAATCTGGCTCTACTGGCATAAAAAGTTCAATTTCCTTGTGAAAGACACTTCTAACAGCAGCGGGAAACAAGGAAGCAGAGAGAACAGTCCTGGATCCCAGGCTGGCTGGTATGTGGAGCTACAGGTCCTTTGTGAGCTTGGGGGAAACCCCACCCAGCTCCACGTCCTAGTTCCACCTGGGAATGCCATGCAGAGAGCAGCCACCTCAGTGCGCTCTCAGGAGACTCGGATCTGGGCAGGCTTTGCTTGTCTCTGCTTTGGTCTGGTTCCAGGTCGCTCTCCTTCCTGCTCCAACGTCACAAACGTGCTGTACCTGAGCCACCCATGGAAATACAAAGGTCGCTGCACCGCTGTGGCTGAGCGCAGAGCGTGTTCCAAGCACCAGAGACACTCAGCACACCCAAGGACCTGTTTCCACGTGGGCTCCACGCAATGCATTCAGTCCTGGGAGAAGGTGAAAGCAGATCCTCGGTAACCCCAGCTCAGTCTCGCTCCTTCTGTGTGCTGGAGCCACTGCTGTAAACACCTCAGGAATGGTCCCAGGCCCAGTCCCAACGTCCTTGCGCTAATTCAGGTATCAGGGAAGGTGCTGAAGTTGAATTCATACCAAACTTGACCAAAGGAATCAGGGATGGATTTACAATCAGGGATGTAAAAAGACTGGGCCATTTATGTTGCCCAAGTCAGAGATGTATTTACAGTGGGAAGTGTCTGATATCTTTATGTCCCTTTACTCCACTGCACATGGCAGCCACAAACTGAAAAAGTAGCTGAGCACTTGCTTAACCAGAAGTACTGGAAAGGTCCCAAGTGGTATCAAAGAGTTTTGAGTAACTGTTGAACCATCTGCTTTCGGGGCTGTATCTCACGTTCTTAAGATCTGAATCATGATTCACAAACCCAGATAATCCCTTCAGTGGATTGAGGGGAAAACTGTGAGTTTTGGTTCTATGCAAGCAACACCTATTCTCTGTTGTTTAACTGTTTCTCTCTGGCACCATTATGAAGTAATCTGAGCATCCACAACTGATGCGTGTACTTGAAAAAGTAGACAGTACTGTCATGAAAATGTGTAGAAAAAGTTTGGAGAGTGCCAGTACACTAAGGGCATGTACAGATGATCTCCAGTGGGTGAATTACTGCAGCTCGTTGTTCCCCTCTCCCCAGCTGAGACATGGGGCCTGACCATATCCCTGAGCAGTTGAAATGGTAAAGTAAAACACATTTGTCATAAATGCCAGCACGGTTCAACCAGGCAGATTTCACTCTGGAAGTGCACAGATAATCACTGTAGCAACTTTACTGGTTACCTATTAAGCTAAGGTTTGACTTGAATCATACCCTAATAGGAATAGATTTGTTTTGGTGCTGTTGGAGGCACACTGCTTTTCTGTGGGCTGAAATAGCTTGTTGGTTTCGATGGCTTGAATGATAAACCAGGTTACAGAGTAGTGCCTATGCAAGTGTGCCCAGCAGACTTCTAGTCAGATTTTAATATGCTGGCTTTAGCTGAAGAGCCCTAAATGTTAAACCTCAGTCTCCCCAAGACTTAAAGCACACTCGATAAATGTGCAAAACCAGAGCAAACTGGGGTAACTTCCTGTATGTAAATGGAAATCTGGTGCAAACTTTGCCTCTTGTTGTTAAAATTAAACTCTCTGATTTAGTAAACACTTAGGGCGAGCATCTCAAAACTGACTCTGTCATTTCAGGGGCTCAGTGGGAACGACGGTCAGGAATCGCTGTAGGCACTTTCATCAAAACACCCCTGTGAGTGTAGCTAAAATGGAGAAAACAATTCAGGTGAAAAATTACAAGGAAAACTCCAGAAAGCTGAGGTGAGACGCAGCTGGTAATCAATCCAAAAGGGTGGGGAAGATAATTTATTGCTATAAAGTGGACTTATGTTCCCTTACCTGTGAATGTTATCATCTTTGATAAGCCATATGCATGCATATTTTATATTTCTATGTTAAAAAGCAAAGTACAATCTTATAATGAAAAAAAAAGAGCCCAGTAAGTACAAGGCCAGGTTGCCCATGGAGGCAGGTGTGTGTGTGTGTTCATGAAATGCTCCTTCCTCCCTGCCCAAAGAGCTGCCTTTATAGCATGGTCACGAGATGCAGTTACCGTAAACACGGCCTTCTAAAGTCGCCAAAAAAGTTCAGCACCCCTTGCAGGAAGGATCAGTTTACACCATCTAATTTTTCTGTCTGACTAAGACATTAAGTCAGATATTGTTTCCTGTTCCATTCAACCAAGCTTTCTCCCTGTCCTCTCCTAGATGACTTCTCGAATCTTTCTGTTCCCTGTGTTTCCAATGTGCTCGCTATTTTTCCCCAAAACCATTTCCCCTTAGCTTTTTCCAATATGAAGCTGAACACCTTCATAGGTATCTGCAATTCTCTTTGGCCCAAATCCCCAAGACCCATTCAGCTGAATATTGCAGAAAACTCCTGTCATAGCCAGGCACTCTGAGCTTCCAGCACGCCTTGGGATCTGACCAGCAGGAAAAGTTCAGCTTATCCCATCTGCAGGGAGAAGAGGAAATCAGTGGCCAGATTCCAGAGATGGGGATAAGCTCGCTGTCCTTGGGTGATGAGCTCACAAAACCTCCACCACAACAGTGAGGAGTGGGAGAGCTCCATGGAATGCAGGGGCTGCCCATCCCTGGGTGAAGCAGCACTAAATGCTGATTCCCGCTATAGTCCCGTGCTCCTACAGCTCTGAATGACTTCTGGGCACAGCGTGGCTGCTGCTGCTACCAGAGAGACAAAAACCAAAACACTTGGGGTGAGGAAAAGGCAAGGAAAAGGATGTCAGTTTTACAAGAGCATCGATTGTCTTTGTGGTGAGAGAACAGCATCATCCAGCTCCCGCAGCGCTGTGCCGGTCTGCTGGGAAGCCTGGTGGGAATCAGGCGAGTTGCACGCGCTGGGAAGTGGAGAAAACTCTGTGTGCTGCCCACACATCAACACTGCCCACAGAGGGCAACAGCGCCCAAAATATTTGAAGATGGGCAAAATTTAATCAACCCTGGCCCCCAACAAGGGGCAGCTCTGGTCCAGATACCTGTCCACTCACCAAGCCTGAGCTCAGTTTATTCTCAATGGGCCAGCTCGGGGAGGTTTCCTTCAGGAAATCTGCCACTGATTTCAGCTGGATGTTCCTGCTTCCAGAGCCCAGACCTTCCCAGCTTGCAGTGGACTGTGGTGGGTGTCTGCATCTCTCTCGTGTCACACGGCCTGAAGGAGAGGGTATCCTGTTAGCTCATGTGCTGTGAGTTTGCAGCCCCTCAGATGATCCTGACTGGAATTTCACTAGTCCCAGTAAAGCTCCCTGCAGACAGAAAGGGGAAATAGCTCTGTGCTCTGTTCCCCTCCTGCACCCAAACATGGTATCTGCATCCAGGGAACAATGACTTAAAAAGGACTTCAAAAACAGGCATTATTTGTCATCTGGAAGAGCTATAAAAAGAAACACTTCTCAAGTAGTGAGTGTGAATACCATTACTTTACAGATTCGAGGGAAAAAAAGCAGATAACCTTGGGGAGACCCGACCTTCAAGCAGGTTCGAATGACTTTACCGTGCTCTCCCTTCCTCTCTCCCACACAAGCACAAAATTACATACATGTACACATTCCCACACGTACACACGCCCACAGAAACTGGAGTTTGTGCACATGCTTGTCTTCTCTTACACACACACACACACACAAAACCTCCTGTACACCTTCTCCTGCACAGGCACTTTTCCCCATTCACATTTCTACGCGTTTTTCTGCACTTGAAATGGGACTGTCCTTTGTGCACACACACACTGAGCATAAAATGCAAACACAGAATGGTAACTGCGGAAGAAAGATCAGACCTCTCAATGCTGTCACTGTTGGGATTTATTTTGGAAAGGAATTCCAGTATTTGTTCCAGATCCACAGTGTTTAGATCATCAGAATATAATCATATGAATTTACATAGTTAAAAATCAGACTACCTGGAAAAAAAAAAAAAAAGCCCTGACTTTTGCAGTTTCCTGTCCTTTCAAATCCAGCTTTCTAGGCAGTCTGGATCAGCAGCAGATAGGTGCTAACAGTGCTTCCAGAGTGAGGTGCATGGCTGGCTGAGGAGATTGGCTCACTGTGCACAGATTCCCACCCAGAGCAGGACTTTGCAGGGTGCTGCTGTTGCCGTCAAGCCCCTTCTCTGACACTGGGGCTGTTCTCTCAGCTACCCCCGGCTTTGTGACCAGCCACACCACACATCCAGCTTGGGACCATGCAAAGTCCCAAAGCCAAGGAGGAGATTCAGAACAACTCACTTAAATTCTCAAAGCTGGGGTATGGCTACTCACTGTGTCTTTTTTTTTTTTTTTATTTGCCAGAACCAACTGAAACAAACGTTCTTCCCTAAGACTTTCAACGCCAGCTGAACATTCTGCTCAGGTGGAAGCTGCTTGTGTCCCTGGCAAGGCTGACAATGATGCTGTCTGCTTCTCTCTTTGCTGCTGTACACGTACCTTACAGTGCACAGCACCCGTGCCCTTATTCCCTGGTGTTCTTGGTGCCATATACAGTGATTTCAGCTTGAGGACAGGTGTTCAGCAGCTCAGATTCCACCAGCTCACCTCGCACACACAGACAGGCAGAGGTAACTTCCTATCCTGGCCTCTTATCTGAGACAAAGTCTCTGTATCGAGGCACATGGACGTGGTTTATGTTTTGAAAGCAAAATCTTACAATGAAGCACAGGATTATTTCACACGGATAAAAAGAATGGGAAAATGTTTTCCTTCGGACCGTGCAGTAAAAAAGTGGGGTAAGGAAATCAGAAATCCTGTTTCCTAGATCTTGCTATAATCACTAGATCGTATACGTTGTCCGTCCTTCCACAGAGGGGCAGCTTGCTGGAAGGTGGGGCTATAGCTGGCTTTGCATTTTCTGGTAGTGCAGAACCAGGTAAGGCACTGTGTATCTGATCTGGAACTTGCTCAGCTTAATTCCAAAAAACCGGATAACATCCGTGCTGAACTCCTGATTTCTGTGGTTTAATTCTGATTTGCATCCGCTGGGAAAATGCAATGACATCAATACATTTACTCTGTACTTCACCTGCTGCCACAAGGCCCAGAATTCAGTGAACTTGGGAATTTTGGTGACATTTAGTAAAAATTTCCTGTCAGCTAGTAAAAAGAGCCTCATTTGGGCAAAAGAAATCTATGAAAGAAATTTAGTGTGTGGTTTAGTTCTTAACAAGGAGGAGAAACATTGGGGTCGATGTCCTGCTAGGATCCTCTGTGAGGTGGGAGTAAGTCTGGGCAGCACAGTGCTGGCTTACAGCAGCGCCGGTGTCTGCGCAAGGATTGTCTGAAGAGTGGCAAAAGGTGAATGTGGGAGCTCCCTGCTGCCTCTCTACCTGCAGCCAGGGCTGTCTGGGAAGGACCATTCTGGAATTTAAAAGGTGGGAGGTGCCGCTGTGGCCGTTGCAAAGCTTCTTTCTTGTGCCGTTCCCCTTTCCACGGGGGCCACACGAGCATTTCTTGCAGGGCTCCGCGTGAAAGGGAAGGGTGGGAGGCAGAGACATCAGGAGCTCAACTGCTTGTTTCTGCTGCATTCTGCAGGGCCAGACAGCAACAGCAAAACTCCGGATGAAAACCCACAGCCCAGTTCCAGCGGCCTTCATACACACCCAGAGACCTCAGCTGCTGGCTCCCCGCAGCTGCTGCAGAGGAATCACTGAGCAAAACCCTACTCGGGAGCGCTCACAGCACAGACTGGCTCGAGGCTGGGCAGCAGTCACTGGGGTGACAGCCATTCCCATGGCCCTGCTCTGGCACACACGGCTCTCCAAAGCCACAGGGGCTCTAAGGCCCAGATTTTAACCTGCCCTTGGTGTCCTGAAGAGCTGACACAATGGTATCCACCACCACCACTGCTTTTTTCAATGCAGTGTTGTTTCCACTCTTTTTTCCCAACTGAAACCCGCCAAGGTGTCCAACACCGATAGAATTTCTCTCCCCTGCTTTCTGTGGCAACAGGACAATTGTCCTTACAGAACAGACTCACCTGCTCTTCAGTGGGTTTGGCAAAGGCAGTGATCGCACTTCTGTGTTTTTTATTGCCCTCTGCAAGGGAGGCATAAGGAAAATCAGGTGGTTGGAAGGAAAGACAAGAAATACTTCAAGTCCAGGCTGCTGGTACGAGAGTTGATGCTGCTGGTCTAAAAGGTCTTATCTTACCATAAACTTTGGCCAGAGAGATCTGAGCTGCTGTGAAAATGAGAAGCAATGTCAACTCTCACAGGAAATGTGTCAGTGAGAAGAGTTGTCTGGACTCTGAGAAGTAATTTGGGTCAGACAGCAATGCCTGGCCACTGAAAATGTTCCTGCTGACCCAGACATCAATAAAAATGTCTCCACTGGCTTTTAGAGAGACCAGTTACACTCCATGGATGACTCTGAAAAACACCTGTCTTGGTAAACGACTGCAAAAGTTGTTTCAGCTTTGTAAAGCCTTGGGAAGATCTCTCTCTGTAGGTCTGGCTGACCAGCAGAGAGCCCTTTTTGGCTACAGAGTCAGCTGGAAAAGCCCATGCCTTGCTCAGTCTCAGAGTATTTCCAGCTTTAGAACAAAATATATTGAGATCTTCACAGTTTGCTCCAGAGGATGTAACAAAAGGTCCACAGAAATCTTGTGAATGGCCAGTTGTGTCATTGAGCACTGCCTGCCTCTCCTGGCATCACGGATGTGATAAAAATCTTGCAGCGGAATGGCAGTGAAGCAGAAATTTAAAAAAAAAAAAAAAAAATCCTCCACTCTAGTGCCTGACATTCTTTTTAGGATGCCAATAAAAGATAATGTTACCTGTAAAATGTGCAAGCTGCTTCTGGCACTGCACCTCCCTCCTCTCCTACGCCCTTCCTCTGATTCTGTACTACCCCTGCCGTGGACAGAGACTCAGGAGAAAAGAGCACCAGGGCAAGAATGTCACAGACAGACCCTCACAACTAAATCAGCAGTTAAAGGAAAAAGCGAGAGAGGTGCTGAGAATCCGACAGCTTTGCTGCCCGTGCCGTTTACAGCCTTGGTTGTTCCGGGGAAGCTTTTGTACTCTCTGACTGAGTTTTGGCTCAGGCTGGGTCTCAGTGGATGTTCTAACCTCCACGTCAAATATGGGACAGGTTTGAGAAAAGGCTGGGGGAGATGAGGCTGGGAGGAGCTCCCGCAGCCCTGCAGAGCAGAACCAGTGAGTCCAGCTCAGCTCAGAGCACTGCAGGGGGCTGTGTCTGTCCCAGTGTGAGCCGTTTCAGCTGCCTCGCACTCTCGCATGCTCAGAAGTTCAAGGACAAATGCTTTGATTTGCAAAAATGTTCCTGTTTTCCAGAGACATAAACTGTTTGTCGAAGCGCTCAGAAAGTTTGGCTGCTCCTCTTTTTTGTTCATTTTTCCAATGCATTTGGGATGTTCCTGCTACTGGGATCTCAGTATGTAATACAGATTAAATGACTTTGTGCTGATGTAGTGAATTTCATCAGAAGATCTCACAGCGTTTGCAAATTAATTAATTAAACTCTCATGGCACCCTACTGCTAGTATCACCATCTTATTCAGATGGCAACGGAGGCATGGAGGAAGAGCTGCCTTATTCTGGACCACCCAGAACATCTTCAGAAAAGCTGGAAAAAGAGCTCTGTGGGCCTGATGGAAAGTCCCTTCTTCAAGTGACTCGACCGATTCCCTGCCTGCCTTTTATCACACAGGCTAAGGATCTCTGCTGCAGCCTAACACAGCATGAAATGGTTCAGCAGAGGAGATTTTTGTGGGAGGATACAGAATTGCTTTGGGGAAAGCCATACTTAAAACATACTCCAAGTACGATAATTAGGAGGGGTCCAGGGGGGAAAAAGCGGAGGTTTATTCCTTGGTCTGAACTGAACTGTACAGATAATGCCTACAAGACTTTTCTAACTCTGGTAGAGGACACCTTGGACTTGAGCTTCACTGCTTTCATCTGCCTTGCAGCGCCTCCGATGAATAGGATTTATCTGAATGAAGCATTTTCCCTATGGGAAGCTGCTGTGGTGCCTTTAAGATTTGAAGTGATGCCCTCTGAAAGGGGAGCACGAATATTTCAGAGGGACTCTATCCTTCAGGAAAAAAGCCCAAACCATGTCTTTCCAAGATGGGGTCAACTCCTCAGCCCTTTATCTGGAAGCACTTACTACACAATTAATGGAAGGAACCCTCATCAAATGAGGGACAAATCATAAAATTAGGGAGATGGAAATTAGGCATGGACAAATGATCCAGGTGCAGGGGAGATTTATGGAGGAGGTTGTATTCGAGCTAATGATTTCTGCTAATGATCCTCCAAAGTATAAAGTGGCACAGAGCCCACTCTCAATGGGACGAGAGAAAATCCTGTGTGCAGAGTGAAGGGCATTCCTCTTGGGGAGGGGAAGCTGGACTCACAGCACAACAGCAACATCGCACCCTCCTCTCCATCTCCTGGCCCAGAGCTGCTGGGTGTGTGTCTCACCAGCCAGAAGGCTGTGGGACAGAAGTGGGAACCTCTCTGCTGTGCTGAAAGTCACCCAAAAAGGAAGAACCTTTTCCTGCAGCTTCCAAGAATATCCTGTGTCAACTCTCAACACCATCTTCTTTCTCTTGACACAGCACTCAACCAGATGGAGGCTCCCCTGCCATCACCACCAAACTGAGCTGGAATGTCACTGCTAAAAATGTGGAGGGGAAAACTGTTCCTTCTCAGTTTCCTCTCCTCTCCTCTCCTCTCCTCTCCTCTCCTCTCCTCTCCTCTCCTCTCCTCTCCTCTCCTCTCCTCTCCTCTCCTCTCCTCTCCTCTCCTCTCCTCTCCTCTCCTCTCCTCTCCTCTCCTCTCCTCTCCTCTCCTCTCCTCTCCTCTCCTCTCCTCTCCTCTCCTCTCCTCTCCTCTCCTCTCCTCTCCTCTCCTCTCCTCCCTACCTGTCCCAGTCACATAAATATGAGAACAAAACAAGGTGGGTCAAATGAATCTCTGGCATTCCCCAGAAATGCTGCCTCAAGGAGACACGTCATTAACCCTTTCATTTTCTGTTGGGAATCTCTCCCCTGGACAGCTGTTCTGCCTTCCCCCTGCGGAGTGGCAGAGCTCCACCACAGCCCTGAGAGCCCTGCTTTGACAGAAGCAGAGCTGAGGTGAGCTGTGCTCCTCACCAAGCCTTACAGCTGGCACAGGGCAGATCTGGTTTTTCCTGGCACCACGTCCCTCCTTGCCGTGTTCTCATCTGCAAGAGGCTGAGCCTCAGCCTGCAGCAGCTGCGAGCTTTGCACACAGCCAGAGCTCCTGGTGGCATCTGTGCCAGTGCGGGCTTGCCTAAACCAGCATTGCTCTGCTCCTTGTACCAGGGCCTCCCTGGTGCCCTCTGCTAGGCCAGCCTCTAACTCCTGGTGAAACCAGGAAGGGTTGGGAGAACCTTTTGCCGTATTTTGTAATTAGCCCCCCAAAACCTTTTGCAAGAGGACCCCAACCCAAAAAATGACGCTTTAGAAGCCTGGGCTCTGTGCTTGACTCTGGCCCTGGGCACACCATCCCACCTCTTACTGCCTCTGTGAAAGTAAGAACCATTTTGAAATCAAAATAACGCTCCTGACCTGCTTCACAAAAAGTTCTGAGATCTAATCTAAGTGGAAGGTGTTATTAATGATTTGTATCACTCAGACTCTCCATAAGCATTTCAGCATCTCTTTTCAGTCACAAAGACAGCATTATTCTAAAACTTAAGAATGCTTTTCACTGGAAATAGAAATTATAGGATGTGAGTTCTTGAAAGGAGATATAGGATGGGAGAGCTGTAAGTAAGTTGTGATTCCTTTGCTACTGTCAGGGAAAGTGGGGGGAAAAAGGACAATTAAAACTGTCCAGCACTCCCCTGGGAGCCCCATGCTGCCAGCTCCAGTGATTCGTAGTTCAGACTATTACTTCACTGTTCTTGAGTAATAAAAATTCCTGGTGAGTTTCATTTGGAGCTCTGATCACGAATGGCACGGTGATTCACAGAAATATGGGTAGGACTGGATGCCAAAACAGTACCAAGGAAAATCTGCTGAGCTGGTGGGTTGTGTTTCCTTGCTGCCCCCCAAAATAATTGGGCCTGTCTGTGACAGGGATGAGATGAAAACGTGTGGGAAAACGTGTGAGAGAAAATGATTCAGGACTAGGAAAGAGTGGATATGGAGGTAACAGGAGTAGAGGGCTACACTGAGCACTGCAGGAAGAAATTACAGTGGCTTAAATCACTAGGTCAGTGGATATCTGGGCCAAGGATGGATGTTAGCAACTGATATCGGGAAGTGATACATGCAGAGAAGACATAAAGGAGATTTTCTCAGTCGTAAGGCGCTGCCCAGTCCCTCAATGAGCTCCTCCAATCTCTACCAGCACTGTGCTTGTTTCTGTTTATATCCTGCTGGATGTAACCTAAACTTTTACCATACAACGCGAAGTATCTCCTTCCCTAGGCATTGTCATTAATTACAGCCAGGGTCCTACTCGAGTCTGTAATTTGGTAACAGAATTGCCTCAAAAGCCCTTTTGTACCCATGCCCTTTGAGGGAACAGCGTTTTTACAGAGACCAAAGGGAGCTTCACATTTTCCCCTCCTTCTGCTGGGAAGAGTTTCGATTAACACCGACTGCACCTCAGCAAAGTGTCTCCACCAAGGGAAAGGGCTGCAGGATTAGTGAACAAGAAGGGGAAGGGGGTTAAAAACAAAGACTGTGGCAAAGAAAATCTTCCCTAGTATTGTGTTTGTGGCTTGTTTTCTTTCTCGTGTGTGTCTTTGCCCTGTCTTTAAGCCTGCTAGGATGAGGACTTTGTTGGGGGGTGGGCAGGGGTTCACTACAGAAATTCTTGTTTCCTACCTTGTCAGTTTGCCCTGCTTTTTAAATAAATCTCAACCACCATGTCTGTTGGGTACTCTGTTTCTCATAAAACTGCAAACTCTGAAGACAAAATGGATCAAGGAGATGATGTAACCAAGAATGGCCATGCAGAGATCACCACACTGTGTGCAGAGGACCAGGTCACAGTGTAGGGGGATCTCACCCCAAATTCCTGTTGCTGCTGACCCATCCTTTCATGGGGCAGCTCCTTCAACACGTTCAAGGAAAGTCCATGTTTCAATCATTGCTTGACTTTGCCTTAGGGTAGAGGATGGGCTGCATGCTCTCCCCCCTCCTAGGAGGTTGCTCTGTCCATGTCTGTGGTGATCAACCTGGAAAGGATCCCTTTAGGTCAAGCTCAGAACCAGCGCGAGTTTCTCTCAGAGAAGAGCACACACAGTAGCCCAGGCATTGTGCATTTTTCCTGCTGCGTCTTCACGTTTTATTCCCTCACTGGTATTACAAGTCCTGACCACAGCAGCCTTTGTCCTGCAGCCCCTGCCCACACAGAGACCCTCTGAAGCAAAGAGCAGCCCAGCAGCCTGAGCCTGCTGGATGCGGACACCTTCCAGCCCTCGGTTACAGGATGATACATTTTGTGCAGTTTGCATGTCCGTGGTGGTGTTGATCAGAGCATTTGTGATGTTTCTGCAGATACAAAGAGCAAACGGCTGCTGTCATTCAGAATAACACCCATTTGAGATGATGTGGACAACTAGAAGCCAACTAACTAGAAGCAAAATGTCCATGAGGTAGCTCTGTGTGTGAGCATGGATCTCTTTTCCTTTCTCTCTGCTCTGGCACGCTGCAATGAATTAACACCAAATAGTCCTTAAGAGCTGACAAGATGCAAACAGCGTTTAGCCCCCGGTGCAACGCTTTTTGTTTGAGGATCTCAGGGCAAACATGGTTCCCCATATTGCACAGACGGGACAGCTGGGGCACAGAGGGACCAGGCTGGTGTGCCCAAGACTGAGGAAGAAGTGAGCGGCAGAGCTGGAAAGAGCCCTCTAGGACCCTCCATGTCCCAGGTTTCAGTCCCTCCATGGTTTTCAGTGCCTGAACGCCCACGATGCCCACAGTGATGCCCCCAGCAGGCAGACAAGCAGGGCAGAGCCGCTGCCGGCCCTTCTCCTTGCAGGCCTGCACTTCAGCGCCTTTGTTCTCTTGTCAGATTTTATTCCTGAACCCAGATGGACCTGCTTATTGTGATTACTCACACATCACTGTAAGGTGAAATATACAGCTTCACCCCACTGACTAAGAAAAATAAATAGGACTCTCTCCCCACCACCCACACCCACTCCCACACTTCCCTCTGAACTTGAAATAAAAAACCTGCAGAAAGATTCCGGATGGCTTTGTCAGGGAGGGGGGATGGTGAGGCTTGGTACAGTATATAACATCTCAGCTCTCCTGGATCAGTCACGCTTCCTAATTCAATAAGGTGAGAAGGAGCATAATTTGATCATATTTGTTTTGCACCACTGCAAAAACAGAAAATGAGGGGCTGCAGAGCCGCACCAATTTACTTCATCCGACCTTGATTAAAAGAAAATTAATTGCTGCATCTCTCAGGATATCTCAGGCAGCAGCCAATGGCTCTCCAGAATGGCACAAGAAAAAAAAAAAAAAAAAAAAGANAAAGAAAAGAAAAGAAAAGAAAAGAAAAGAAAAGAAAAGAAAAGAAAAGAAAAGAAAAGAAAAGAAAAGAAAAGAAAAGAAAAGAAAAGAAAAGAAAAGAAAAGAAAAGAAAAGAAAAGAAAAGAAAAGAAAAGAAAAGAAAAGAAAAGAAAAGAAAAGAAAAGAAAAGAAAAGAAAAGAAAAGAAAAGAAAAGAAAAGAAAAGAAAAGAAAAGAAAAGAAAAGAAAAGAAAAGAAAAGAAAAGAAAAGAAAAGAAAAGAAAAGAAAAGAAAAGAAAAGAAAAGAAAAGAAAAGAAAAGAAAAGAAAAGAAAAGAAAAGAAAAGAAAAGAAAAGAAAAGAAAAGAAAAGAAAAGAAAAGAAAAGAAAAGAAAAGAAAAGAAAAGAAAAGAAAAGAAAAGAAAAGAAAAGAAAAGAAAAGAAAAGAAAAGAAAAGAAAAGAAGGAAAAAACGGGGAGCAAGGCACAGAGAATCTTTGCCCTTCATCTCCTAGCACACATGTCTTACTGCAAGTGTTGTCACACCGAGGGAAAAAATGAGAGGATTTCCCTGTGTGGTTACGTCTGTATTTCGCTGTTGGGGAAGGTCTGCCCGTGCCACTGCAGGAGCAAGGCTGAGAAGATCTCTAGGCAAGCCTTGGCTAAGGGCAGCTGGTAATAGGACACAGATACTTTTCTTGCTGTACTTCCCCATTTACTCAGAGCCAGGCCTAGGCTAGAAATTATTTATGGTAATGTCGATTAGGGCCATGATTTTTTAACTGTATTTCTATGCTGCGAAAAGCTGAAGTGTAGCTGCAGTGAATCAGGAACCAAAGTGCTTTTACCAAGATAGCTGATTTCCCTCAAGAAACTAATTTAAGCCATGCCAAGCCAACAAAAGCACTCTTTGGCTGATCCAAGCCCTGCCTCACTAGCAGGATGCACTGACAGCAATACCAGCCAAGATGTTCCAGTGTCAATTAGGAAAGACACTAAGATGTTGTAATGAGTCTGGGATAGCCTTAAAAGAAAAAAGGGGAGTACATTTCAAGTATTAGTCCAATACCCTTTCCAGAGGTTTTCCAAAGGGCTAACTTTGGGGAACTTTGGGCGGAACCTTTCAGGGACAAAGGAGAGCACAGGCTGTGAAGCAGTGGCCAGGTTGGCTTCTCCTCTGAGCTGCCATCCAGGCAAGCTTGCCTCTGTCTGGGTTTGCCCTGGGAACAGAGACGAAGCTCAGCAGGCTGCACGTGAGCTCTGTGCACCACCCAGGAAGGCTGCACTGAGGGGGAAGGATCTTCCAAAGACTCACTCGCACTGTGAAGGCAGCAGCTGCCCAAACAGCAGCTCCTACAATGCTGCTGCTTTGGCAAGCAAGGTACAAAAAGGAACAGAGATATGCTTACAGATACAGATATAGATATAGATACAGATATAGAGACAGATATAGATATATATTTGTGTGTGTGTGTGTGTGTGTGTTTGTGTCTCTTTCTCTTGCTCAGTCCTTTGGGTTCAGCCACCTGAGTCCCTTTTGCTGGCAATGTCAGTAGAGGTCACAGATAAATGAACACGCAGAGTTTCTCTCAACCTTCCTTCTGCTGTCTGGATGCGAAGGGATGAGAACTGGCAGCTGCTGGCTGCCCAGGCCTTTGCCCACCCTGTCCATGCTGCTGCCCACGCTCCCCGTTCTCCAGCTACCTGGAGACGTCGTAAGCTCAGCCTGGGAACTCGCCCCAGCACTGAGGTCTCACACAAAATTTCTGATGGGAAAAAAAGATGACGACTGTGGCTGATCCAGTGCAATTATCAGATCAGAAGCGCCTGCTGCAATCCCACTCAAATCTGTATTAAAAATTCATTTCAAGTGTTCCTTTTATTTTTTTTCCCCGCAAGTAGAAGAATTTACCCAGCTGTTTTATTAGGAAATTAAAGGGCACATTTTTCTAAGCAATGCACTGGAATCTAGATGGACCATAACCATGACTGGTGTTAATACGAGAAAGGATATCTGTGTCCTCAGCGTCCAGCTATCCATCCCACTGCCCAGAGCGCTGTCTTAGCCATAACCCAAGCAATGCTAAATCTTAGATCCTTCATATCACAGGAATACAGGGTTAGAAAGGAGCTCTAGAGGTCACTTTGGCCACTTAATTCTCTGCAGGGCCAACGATAGCTCCATCATTCTTGTTTGCCTAGCCTGTTCTTCAAATTTTCTTTTGATGGAGATTGTACAACCTGTCTGGATAATCCATTCCAAAGTTTAACTATCCTTATCACAAGGAAGTTTTTCCTAATGACTAACCTAAATCTTTTTTTGCTGCAATTTAAGGCCATTATTTCTTGCAATTGAATTCCTACTTTCTGCGTCTCATCCTTTACATAAGAACATTTCTGCAAAAGTCTCAAAGTTTTCATCATTCAATATTTCCAAATTCTATCCTGATGAAGGTCATTCTCTTTCACACAGAAACAGGAGAGATGTCCAGTCCCTTTTGGGGTAAAAATAAAACCAAACAGAACATTGCACAGACAGAAAACTTCTGTGCCACAGAAGATTCCTGTTTATCAAAGTGGAATATTTTAAATTGGTGTTTTACAAATAAATTAAGGCACAGTGTTTATTCTTTCCATGTTATCCCTTCTGGAAATCTGTAGCTTACTGCATCATTCATCTGTTGTCCTGGGATGGGTGGTAACTATGGGGACAGGGGGGAGCACAAATATTTACTAAAGAGTCCTGATTTAAACCCAAATAATTTGGGCAATGCACAGGCCTGTCCTGGTCCCTGAAATCAAAGGAATCCCCACAAGCCCAGATCAAATCAGTCACAGATTTTACCCCAAGTGCCAGCTGCAGAGTAGAATATGGCTCTTAATTAAGCTGAAGGGACGCAAAGAGCAAAACTCCAGTCAGGTTTATTTCTCTCGGTGCTCCAGGGTGCAGAGCTAGAACCCTTGGATTTGGGCTGGTGCATACAGAGCTTTGCAGCAGTGATCACATTCCCAAAGACGAGACAATTCCCGGGACAAGACTGCCCAGCTCCCTGCCAGCTCCCCCAGCAGCAGCAGCACACCAGTAGAGCCCCAGTGCCAAAAACGATTGTTTCCCACTTGGACACCTGCAGTTCCTCTTACATTTCCCAAATTACAGGAAAATTTTATTTCACTTAAGAAATGGTGAGAATCTGCCTGTTTAAATTAACTGCTCCTTTGGTTGTTTGTGCTGAGCAATCCTGTAGAGAAAGGAACAGTTTGAAGCTCTGAGTCCTCAGATTTGAGGTGGCCCTTCATAATAAGCAATGCTGTGCAAGTCCATCGAGCCATGCTGAGGCCACCAAGGTCTCCCTGCACCAGAACTTGAGCCTTTCTTACAAGAGCGTGGAGAATCAGAGACCAACAGAGCAGTTTGGGGAAACAAACACATTTTATACTTGAAATCAAATTAATAATGGTCATGCAGACAGTAGAGTCAACCAGCCATGGGAGTTACAGTGGAATCAACTTAATTAGCACTCCTGCTTTTAACTAAGTAGTCCACGTCCTCCAGAAAACTCCTGTAGATTTCAGTGGAAATGGGATTCCGTGGAAATTTCCTAAAACCCTGCAGTGAAATGGAGAGTGAGGTACAATGCAGCATTCAAATCATTCCACAGATTGCCAAAGGAAAGACAGAAATTTTCACTGAGTGGATATTGCCCATCAATGGAGTATCTGCACAGTGCACCAAGGCTGTGCAGACGCACAGGCAAAGTTTGTAAGCTCAGAATTTGCAAGTTAATGTCGATTACAGCGCGGGGTCATATGGGAACTTGCACAGGACTTTTGCTCAGTATGTGTCATTTACACAAATATTTGTGTAAAAATAGTACGAATTTTTGATTACAATTTGCAGATGCGTATGAAACCTCAGATTATTATAATAAAGTATTTGTGCATCTTGAAATGAGTCTGCAGAAGTGTTTCAAGTGGTATAAGCACAGTGGGAACAGGCTATATTTATCACATGCCATTCTATGTGCAACATTTAAGCAGACTATTCCAACTATTTGTGTGACACATACCAGGTCTGACGGCTTCTACCCCGAGCGTGTAGGGAGGTTTGTATAGGAAGGATAACAAGGACACATACGTGCACTGTGCGCATGTAGCAAGACGATTTACAGACTCTGCTGTGTGCGTATGAGATGCACACACGTGCACACAAACACGTGTCTGCAATGTATGAGATCCGATGGAGAGCCTAATACTGCAACCACGTGTGCTCTTGTAGAACACGGATCCCGGAAAACATCATCCTCGTGTTCTTTCTCTGCTCTCCAAGATTAACTTAAATAAAAACAAAGCCAGCCGTTGCCTTTCTCAATAATTCATGGCTTGCTTTAATAGCCCATCTTAAAAACATACATAATTTCCCCCAATTTTCTGATACACTAATTACCTCACTCTAAAGCCAGTGGTGTTCTACATTTGACCTCGGCGATACTTTATCTGGAAACCCCTTCTAGCCCAGACAAGGAGCCATTTCCTCTCATTATCCATCACCTTTGATTTCCTTGGTGTTTGTCACTACGTAACACTTGAACTGCCAGGTCCTGATCCTGCTTAGATAGGACTCAACAGTGTAATTCCAGCGGGAGCAGAACCGGAGGAGCACCCAACTTTCCCTTTCTTCAACTCTGTTCTGTTCTTTATCCTTGCTGCCTGAACTAGCTGGGAACAGCAATATATTGCACTGATACACCCAGGAGTCCTTCAAAGATCTCAAAGCACTCTAATAGACTGCCCAGACAAGTATCTGCTAGCTCAGTAAATCTCAAATCACTTTCCAAAAGAAGTTCATATTACTGGCCTCATTTTACAGATGATGAAACTGAGGCAACTGGCATAAAATGACCTGACTTCTTCCACCGGCCAGGGAGAGATATGAGGAAGAGCTGTTATCTCCCAAGGCCCCGCTGAGGCTGCACTGACTTGGCCACGCTCCTGCCACTGCGCCTTGTGCCACACAGCTGTCCCTGTGGTGGAGCACAACTGCTGCCCAAAAGCTCACGGAACAGCCAGCACAGCTTGGAACAGGAAACGAAGGGGGATCCTGTTGGTAGCTGGAAGTGCCAGGAAAATTTGAAGACGTTGAGTGCAGGTCTTCACACTGAAATTTGGCCACAACTTCCAGTCCAAGACTATTATCACTGGGAGAAGCACTGCAGGATGGTCCCCGTCAAAAAGCAGGGAAGTCTTCGGAAGAGAAGATAACATCCCCAGAGCAGTGATCCAGATTCCAACAGAATGGGCTACACTACCTCCCCCCCTCACAGTGCGGTGTCTACGTGGGGGCTCTTGAAAACATATTCAGTTGTGGGTACAAAATATCTGAAATCTGGCCTTGCAAGAACAGAAATTGCAAAGGCTGTGGTTAGGGGCTTGGTACACTTCTTGTTCCAAAGCAAAGTGTGTAACAGAAACGATTAATAAGAGTAAATAAGTCACATGTGTTAATAAATAAGTCACATATGCGGTGTGCTTGCTGCAGGTGAGAGACTATTTGGTGACACTCAGTAAAGGAGGAAAAAAAATCCATTTGCTGGCTAGCAGCTAGAGTCAGCTCTTACTCTTTTAGAGTCTGGCCAGAAGCAGGGCATAAACAAGTCCTTTCTGTCTTTCTTGCATTTCTACAAGCCGGTGTGTGGCTCCAGAGGAGGAATACGTGTTACAACCAACACACATGCACCTACCATGTGCGATGGCCAAAGCACATTGGTGCAGCGCAGTGAATCCTCCACTCCAGAGCACGACCTGTGCGCAGTGTGGGTTTGACAAGGCGTGTGGCAGAGTGCAGTAGGTGTGACTCTGTGTGCATGAGTATTATATGTGCTTGTGAGTACAGTAGGTGTGGTGTATATGTACAGTACAGCATGTGTTTGGATTCTGGGAGTAGGGGATGTTTAGTAATTAAATCCCTTTTCATCCTTCTGCACCTGTCTCCTTCTGAAAACTGAGAGAACAGACGTCAACCGGGACAAGGGCTGGATTGAATACAGCCAATTCTGAAATATTTATTAGCTTGTGACACCACTCAATGGAGGAGAAGGAATGCTGCTTAATCCGCCCAGCAAGTGCTCACTTGGTGGAGGGGCATTTTTCTACAGTGCCTCATTATATTTCAGCTACTGTCTACTTTGTCAAAAATGGTATAATTTTAATTTGTGTCTCTATTTATTTTCAAATGCTTTTGCTAGTAACCAGAGATTTCTGAGTTCTGAATCCAGGCTTGCCTGCTGGACACCCATGGCTTTCTGGCCATAATTCAGAGCTGCTTTAGAGTGTCTGTTTCGTGCGTTCACTTTCTTCACACCGCACTCTTCCAACTGCCCCTCCCACCAGCGCTGGACCTCCCTGTGCTCAGGGAACTTCAGGAGTTTATTAAAGCCTGTCTTAAGCAGTGTGAGTCCTCCGCCAGGGCATGCTTTATGTCTGAACTACCACAGGCTGAGTTTGTACATATCCATTCACCTTCCTATAAATGTCCAGATAATGCACAGCTATGCGTTCCTGCATGCACGCGAGTGTATTTGTATACAGGCAGGCATCCGTCTCACAGCCACACACCTGGATGAACCCTGACACCATCCTCGTTTGCTCTAAGTAGCCACACACTAAACCCTGAGAAATGATAATTTTTGAAGGTGAAACTTCACTGGGGAGATGACAACCAGGGCTTATAGTGTCAGAGGAAGGATTCAGAAAGAGCAAAGATTACAGTCAGCTCATGTAGCAGTGAACAGAGACATTGGTTTGGTTTTCAAATGGGAGTTTCTACACCTGGTTAGATTCCTTTTCAAAGAGTTATCACAGGAGAGAGCTTGTCCCTTCCTGTCAAAGTGCCCTTAGAGATAACTTCAGTCCAGAGGGTGACTTTAGTTGAAAGGGAGGAATGGACTTTGATTTATAGTGGAGAGCAAAATCTGTCCACACCAAAAGCTTCTGTGTGCAGAGACTTCCTGGGAAGGAACTTTCTCTTCACCAAAATAGAAAATACCCAGTGATCCTCATGGAGCTCTGAAGTAACCTTCTCTTTAGAACCTCTGAGGGATTTGACAGATGCCAGCTAGATGTAGATGCTGTAGATCCCTGAATAGGGATGGGGGTTAAAAAGTTTTCTTACCAGCACTGTGCAAAAATTAAAGAAAAATTAAAAAAAAAAGGCTGACAACAAATCTCAGTGTGTGAGGCTTATTCTGGTTGGTTTTGGTACGATGCACAGTTGCAATATTGTGTGAGAGCAGTAATTAGACGTGGCCCAGGGGACTGCAAGTGCATTAGAAGGGACGAGGCTCACCATGAGCCAAATGGCTGCTCTTGCTGTTTTTCGTAGGTTACTCGTGATGTTCTGAGAACCAAATCCTTCCATAAAGCTGCAGAAAAGGGACTGCAGCAGGGCCGTGCACCACCAGCAGCAGTTCTCCACAGCTGATCAAACGCACTCCTTTCAGCACTTGTGCTCACCCCACTCACCCATTTTCCTGCCACGTGTGGACAAGTGCAGTTCACGGTGCTGGACCCACCTGGCACTGTGAGCACAGCAATGTGCTCACGCTTTTGCAGACTGCATGGTTTATGTGGAATAACAAATATTCTTTAAAGCAATTTTCGGTGTCCAGAACAGCCAACATGAGGTTCGACAGCCATGTGATGTCCCATTGACTACATCCTTATCACCTCCACACCCTCCACTAACATTCAATCCCTTTTCCAGCTGATTACACTGGGTTCCTCATATCTCTTGACCATATTAAACCTCATGGATGTGGAATTATTGTGTCTGTCCCACAGTCCACCATCACACCACACGCTGATTGTACACATCGATTGCACCAGGTATTCCCCAGCACAAAATCTGTACTCAGTGCTTTCACTGCACTGAGCAGCTTGGCTCTTCCCCTCTCCTTTGCCACCGTGGCATCCTCAGCTGCACTAACTAGAAAGGTATTTTCCTGTCAATCTCTGTCACAGTGATACTGAGATCCACTTACCACTGTTTGTATTGGGACCAAAGTGCCCCCTCTGTCCTGCTGTCTCAATGGTTTTCCCTGAGCACCACACAGCTATTTTATATTTTATAATGGTCTGCAACAAGAAGGCCACTTGGGCACTTCAAGTCATTTGTTTCCTCTGAAATAAAGGAAAGGAAATGTAATGTGTAATCAGACAATACCATACAGTTTTGTAGAACACAGAGAGAGAGAGAAATAGCATTTCCCATTGGTGAATTCCTCTATTTCACAATTTCTGCTGAGATTATAGACTCACAGAATCATTAAGGTTGGGAACGACTTCTTCAAGTCCACCAAAGCCAACCTTTGACTGAACACCACCAGGCCAACTAAACCATAGCACCAAGTGTCCCATCCAGTTATTTCTTGAACATTTGCAGGGATGGTGACTCCACCTCTTCCGTGGGCAGCCTGTTCCAACGCTTCACCTCCCTTATCAGTGAAAAAATAATTCCTGATGTCCCCCCTGAACCTCCCCTGGTGCAGCTTGAGGCTAAATGGAGGAAGAGAGCAACGACAGGAGCCTCCTACAAAGTCAGAAGCCTCATTCTTGCCTCAATCTCAGCTTTTGAGGTGCGCAACCACTGAAAGAAACTGCAATCTCAGATTTCAGTTTCCCCTCTTCAAGACCCTGGTTTCCCTCTGCCATTGTGAAGACAGCAGAAAAGGAGCAGACCGAACGCGTGCACTATTGCACACCGGAAATTGGGAGAAAAAGCAAATCCAGACAAGTATGACACTGTCCAATTTACAGCTTACAAGAGCACTCGTTCCTTCCTACTCCACTCAGTGTTGCCAACATGCCACTGGCATACTGGCAGGAAGTCCAACCAAAGTGAAGAGATTCTGGCTGTGCATCTTCTGCTCATGGCAAAAATCCCCCAGTAATCTCAGCTCTCAGGCAGCCACACACAGGGCTCAGAACCCACCAGAATCAATTCCGGAGTCGGTGTGTATGGGGCAGCCTGGGAAGGTCATGGTAAACACCATTCCACTCCGTGTCTCTCCCTCTTGCTTAAAGGGCCACCTAAAAGGCATGGCTGTCCCCAGACTGTGGCCACACGATCCCTTCTTGCAATGGGCCAAATCCTTCTGTTGAGATATCAGGGCCTATCCACAGCTCTCCAGAGTGCTTCCCCTTTAAGACAGGACTGTGCAGTCTTTATTTGCTTGTTGAAACTGTTCAGTTTTAGGACAGGGGGGGAGGTCACACCTGTTGTGGAACTTGATAGAAGGCTTATTTATAAACTTTCAGAGCTTGGGATTCTTGCAGAGCTGAATGCGCTGATGTCCGGAGGGGAAGGTCACCGAAATGCTTGTTTATAAAAGCAGCAGCAACTGGAAAAACCATAAAAGTCTGAAATGATGAAATTACCAAGCTATTTGATCAGGCACATGGGCTATGTGCTCTGTGGTCAGCCAGAAAAACCTCGCACGTAAGAGTCAACCCCGCTGGCTGCTGCCCTGAATTCTCCTTCAGAGGCGAATGCAGTGTGCCCGAAGAGGGCAAAAATAATCAGCTGCTTAGTATGGTCTACTTTTGGGTGGCTGGCTGGTCCACTCTGAATTTGACCTTGCATGGAAAGGGAAAGCCTGCTCTGCACTTGGTATCACAGCTAATCCACTCTTTAGAGTTTCACAGCTTCAAAGAGCTGCACCACTTGTTAACATTGAGAATGATCTTTTAGCAAGGAGCCAGTCACACCCCAAAAATCTGCCACTGTTTGGAGGGGAGGGAGAAGGGAGATGGCAGCTTCACAAACACTTCGGGATTTCTGCAAAAATGTTGCGTGAAAGGTGCTGTATTTTCTGATTGTATGTTTGTGCTGCTGTTTGAAAAAAGCTTTTAATATTACAGTTTGGGGAGAAGGGGAAGCAAAAATCCTCCCTTGGGTTTCAGCTTTAGTTTCCATTCTCATTTTACAGTAGAGTAAATTCAAAAGAATTTCCTTTTCTCCTCTTTTTTCCCCTCTTTTCGTTTTCCCTGTATGTCAAAATCTTGATTTAAGGAAAGCTTCATTTTCACTTGGTGACTGATAGCTGAACAGGTGGCTTCTGAGTTCGCAAGTGTCAGATGAACAGGCAGTTTAGAAATGGACAATTTGCAGCTCACTTTCTCTTGCTGACGGCCCTTTTTCTGCTGACAGATTCTTGGTTCTCCCAGCCAAATCATGCACACACTATCTGCCCTCCACCTCTGGTGTTAAAAAAAAAAAAAAAAAACTTCAAGAGAAAAAATACCCTAAGTTGAAAGAAGATGGTCTCTGGGGAAGTCCTATCCATAAAATGGAAAGAGCTTCACACTTGAAGGCATTCTTGCCAGCTCAGCCTACTTGGACATAATTTATAAGAGGGGCAGGATTTTCTGCTTCATTTTCTTTCCTGGAAAGCTTGTTTGTTTTATGGGATTTTTCCGCAGAATCCTACATAAGGGGGTGATTGCCAGAACCAACACCAGTGACTGACTGCTGACCATGATGGGTTTGTTCAAGTACCAGAGCTATCGAGCCCTCCCCACAGAGTTTTTCCTTGACCACAGCTAGAAATACTGTCAGCCAGGGGACTCTGACAGGTGAATGCCCTTCTGCCTGTTCATGGTGAAGACTTTCGATGATTACAACAGACAGGGCTGGATAGAACTTTCTGTTGAGGCTCATATTCAGCACAGGCATCCCCTTCCCAGGAACGTGGGCAGGAGCTACACAGCTCTGGTCCTCCTGCCTCAGTCGCCAAGAGATTCTCATGCTGTATTTTTACAGAATCGTGGGATTTCCGTCATTAAAACAGATACCAGAGTAACCTTTTTTGTAAACTGCATCGCTAAAATATGGATTTACCTAAGGCAGCAGTCACTCTTCCGGTGTTTGGTTATGGGTGAGTAACTTAAGAGCTGTTTTTTACAGGATCTTAGAGGCTCTTGGTACCAATTTTTCAACAGGATTTAGATGCCTTTGAAAGATAAGTGCCCAAAGGGGTCTTAAAATTTTCAAGGCAAGCTACATTAAAATCATTTGGATTTATGTGCCTATCTTAAACAGTTTTGATAATCTACAAGGTGCCTATCTGAATCTTTAGATAAAGAGAGCACTTTGAAAATACGACACTTACGGACCTGAGGAATTGTAATCTGGAGAACACATCTTGCTGACTTTCAGCAGCATTTAAAACTCCTAAGCCTCTCTCAGAAATGAAACTTAGGATCCTAAGTCACTTAAGTGCTTTAAAAAATGTTGCTGTGTGTCTGTAGGAGCTGGATGAGGACAGATGAGCAGGAAAGGATCAGATGCATGCATCTGTCTTTCTGTGTAGCTCTCACAACACTTGAGTGTCTCTGCATATGGATAAAGGTGGATTGATGAGTGCATGATCACATGCATGAGCATATAACATGGCCGATTGGATGGGACAGGGAGGAACAAAAATTGGGTGGAAGTGACAGGTGATTACATGGATAAATAACATCATCTCGCTGAACATTTATTTAGTGCTTTTCATCCAAAGGTACCCTTAAGTGCTTTACAAACTATTATGGATATAAGAATGACTCCACCAGCCACAGCAGCTCTTTAGGAGTACACAGTCAAATTATATGATCAAGTTATGACCACATATGAAGAGTATCAAGTCCCACTGAAATTACCTAGAAATTTTTGGCCATCAGCCATTTAGGATTCAGTCAATACGCCGAGGTTAGAGCTGTTATGCAGGAAGAAAGTGCTATGGAAGTCTAACAATGACAAATGGGAAGGACTTCGTTTTCAACACCATTCAAAAATGAGCACTGCCAAGAGCATGTGGGCTGGGGAAACTGGTTCAATACTAATGCAGAGGGAAAAGTACTGGCCTTCCACGGGTGGCAAAAGGGAAGATGCTTGTATGGTATTTTAATGGGGAACAAAGTTACAGGAGTTTGTTTGGAAATGAACCTGCAGAAAGAGAAAAGAAGCAGAATGATGAATGGATGAGAGATCCAAGGGGGAGAGGGGTTGTTCAGAGCTGAGAGGTTTTTCAACACTGCCTGTCTGAAGCTCCAAGCCCATGTTCTCACCGAGACAAGATCCCATCTCTTCCCACATTAGCTAACCCGGGCTGCTTCTCTCCAGGCAGCACACGCACTCCAAAGGCAAGTGGTGCCAGCTGCTCTCTTGCCAAGCAGTGGAGTTAAAAGCTGTACAAAGTTATAGACAGTAAACAATGAAATAGAAACGACAACAGCAGTTTCCTCTGCTGCCTCCACCTTTGTGCATTGCTGCTTCCCTCTTTCACACTCCTCCTCCTCTGTCTGCCAAAAGGATAAAAACATGATTGAATCCGTACTCTGTGACAGCCTGGGGAAAAGCAGCTGCCCATTATCCATATTTATTTCTGTACAGTAAATGAATCAAGACTACGATTATAACACAACCTAAAAATTGGGATGGGCTGAACAAGTAGGGGAAAATGTGTTCATCTGCTCTTCTGTTCTCCTACCTGCACTCCTGCTATCCACATCATCAAAACAAACAGCATCTCTGGCAAGTTGAATGCCGGTGAGGATGGTGTCAGGAAAGGATGCACCATTTTGGTACAGCTAGCTTGTACAGAAGGATTTTCTCACCACAGGGAGGATTTCGGGAAATGCTGCCATTGCAATGTGTAGTTTCCTCAGCAGTTTGAGGAGACAGAGCATGCAAGGGGCCAGCTGTGTCCTGCAGCTGGAATAAAGGACATCCTACTGTCATGATAAGTGAGTTGCTGGTTCTTTGCTGTAGATCTGTCCTTGAGTAGGGGCTAGGCTGTACAGCTCACACAGCACTCCTTGACTTTGGGGGATTCAGGCAAAGGATGATGAGTGACTTACAGAACCAGTTTCCAGTAATATGCCTCGTGCACTACCAGATGAAGTCCACTGACATCTCTGTGCTGTTCCCTTCCCTTCACCACTTCTGCATCTTCCCTGCTCTGTCATTTCCCAGATCCTCCCCAGAGAGCCCTGCTCCCTTCGCTGCTGCCAGGCATCGTCAAACCCACAGCTGGCACCAGTAGTGCCTGCCCAGCCGTGCTCTCTGCCACCCCTGCCCACACCAAGAGGCACCGGCCACTGGATCTGTATTTGGGAGAAGCAGCCGTGGCTGGTGCTGGGACTGGGCTCCTCCGCAGGTACCTGTGCTTCCAGCGCCCAAGCAGGCAGGGGGTTCTGCTGACAAAGTAACGCTCCTGGTGCTGGACATGATTTCCTCTGAGGAAGTGGTGTACGCTGAGATGGCCAGGTAAGCGAGGTCAGGGCTGGGAGGTTCTCAGGGCACAGTGACGCTGACACAGCCCTTCCAATACTCGAGTTTAGCTCAAACACTGTTCATGCTCAGTGCTGTCTTCATCGGGTCTCATGGCTGGATCACACACATAGTGACTGGTAGCCCACACTACGGGATATTTAATTCAGGAAAGGAGGATGATCTCATTTGTGAAGCAATGGCCTGTGAATCAGGAGATGCAGCTCCAGTTCCTAGCTCTGCCAAGACTCTTTGGCTAGCCTGAGCAAGTCGCTTCCTCAGGGCTCAGGGTAAATGAGAGATACTCCTGCTTCCTTTTCCTGCTCTTCCACCTGCAGTGCGAGCTCTTCAGGACAAGCAATGCAATGTTTCTAGCAATGCAATTGTACGGTACAAAGCATGGTGGGCCTCAGAGTTGGCTGGGGCTTTTATACAAAAATATTAATCTTAATTATGGCAGGGAAAATAAATAAAACAACAAACAGTAAATATAGTTGTATTTTTGGTGAATGCTCAGGTTGCAGTTTTGTATACCAAAAGGAATTTTTTTTTAAATAGGATTTTTAGCATTTGCTTAAAAAGAAAAAAAAAAAAAAAAAAAAAAAAAAAAAAAAAAAGCTGCGTTTGGGAGAAAACGGATCATGAAAATAAATACCAGTGCTTTTGTTCTCCACCTCCAATTTTTGCCCGCTTACAAGTGCTCCATATGGTTTTTTTATGTATTCAGCCACACTGAGACTACAGAAGCAGAGCCGAAGTGCAAAGTGGCTGTGTGGGCTATCAGCTGCCAGATTCCACGGGACATAGGCTTGGAGACAGGACAGAAGCCACCTTTTACCCTGCTCTCCTCTCAGTATTTGCTGCATGTGCCTGGAAAGTACCAAGTTCTTTTTAGTTACATTTCCTTGGTGAACAGCCTGTGGTGCCCAGCTGAGAGGCTGTGGGTTGGTGTTTTTGTCTACCAGTTGCAGATGTTTTCCCCTGTCTCTGGGATGACTCCATGGTCAGGAGCTGGGCCTTCTGCTCTTCGGGTTTGCTTTCATTCCTCAGCAGACACATCCTTTGCACACAAATGGCATTCGCTGTGTCCGTGCAGGAGTGTTTCTGCTGTAGCTTGGACTATTAATGCCTGTGCGTAGACTTCATTCTCCTTGTGAGCAAACAGATCTCCCTGTGCCTTTGAATGTCCGTCAGTGAGTGAAATTGCTTTGCTGCTCTTATCAGCATTCTTCCTTGAATTTCTGCACTGGGACAACACGGTGGAGGACTTTGCCAAGCACACTCTTCTCATACCTGGCTATATTTCTATTATTCCACGAACTTTGTGTCGCAGTTACTGCTGAGGGAGATCCACAATGCCTCACGCAAGTGTCTGCATTTGTGTTTGTGTCATGACGTTTACAACTGTGGATCCCTGCGTCTGTCAGCGCGTATCAGCATGTGCACCTGTTTAACTGCATTTGTGTTTGCTTCTTGGTTTTGGCTGTGTGTGAGAATCTCTGAGCATTTTCTTTTCCACCACAGAAGTGCACTTTTTTTCCTGGGGGGTGTGTGTGTGTGGATCTGTATGAAGTGCTCCTTCTGTATTTGTTTTGCTTTTCGTATGTTCCCTTGCACTTGTGTTGAGGTGCTTATGCAGGCATGTTTCAGGATGCTTGTGCATTGATATTTGTTCTGAGTCGTGTGTCTTTTCCCCTGTGTGTGATTCCCTGTCTCTGTCTCTGTGCTTCTCTGTATTTCCTTTCCATTTCCCTGTCTATGCTGTGTGCAGTTACCTGGATTTGTGCATGTATGTATCTCCTTGCTTTTATTGCATGGGGGTTGTGTTTTTAATGGGGTGGGCGCTGGTGAAATTGTTCGTCATTTTGCTTTGTATTTATCTTTCGATGTTTTCCCTATGTTTGCATAAAGTAGATGCAGACTACAATTTGGTGATGAATTCTATGAATACTAATCTTAGGCTACCCTTGACCCTAGGGTCAGCTAAAGATCAAAACCAAACCATTTAATATTTTCCTTTTGCAGATCAATAGAAGCATAAATTCACTCTCAATGACAACTATAATTTCAAACAGATCTATAGGACGCATGCATGCATTTCCAGGATGAGCTGCTCAAGCGCCTGTTGGGGAGCACAAGAAAAGAGTTTCTCTGTTGTTGTGGGTTTTGGGGTTTTTTTTACCATTGAATCTCTTTTGCCTTTTTTCTTTTATTGCTCTGAAACGCTATTTTCAGCAGCTGCTGTCATATAAATATCTCTTGTTTTTCTTCTCCTCTTTCCCTCCTAGTGAAAAGGGCAGGGGACCTATTGAAAATTCTGCTTTATCTCTTTCAGGAGAGTTCAAGTGCGGGTCGAACAATCGATTCCTCCTCCTTTTCTTTTTCAAGTTTCCTGTCGTTCTTTTGCCCAGATCAGCATTGAAGGAAAATAGGAAGGGCAGCCTGGAGTATGTACGTCTATCCACCCAGAGAAAGAAAGGGAGAGCACATGAGTGTGCATTTGTGAGCATTTATTAAAATGGTTTTATATCTGTTTACACACACATGTGCACACACATTTTTTCCTGTGGCTGTCACAAACTCCCGACATGTTCTTACAGTGAAACTATTGCAGAGATAGGGGGAAAAAAGCTGGGAATGGGAGAAGTTTGGGAGTACTGCTCAGTTCTAAACAGGAATATTAACCCTTCCAAAAATTCTCCTCTAGGAATTGCAAAAGCTTTTAAAGAAACGCGTTAAGATCCCAGACAGTTCCTACAATTTTCCATGGTGGGGGGGAAAGGAGGGTTATTCTTCAAGCAGCATTGTTTCAGAAAAATAAATTCAGCTGATAATCCACAAATCTTTAAAGCTGCATTTAGTCTGAAAAAGGTACTTTTCAAACATTTTCACCAAATCAAAGTGGCAGGAGGGGGGCAGGGGGGAAAGACAGAAATATAAAAAAAGCAAAACAAATGACACCATTAATCTGCCTGGATTTTCCACCTCATAGAACAATCTGTTTAGGAATGACTGAAATAAAGTGGAATGTGGTTTAGATTTTTCTCCTCTGCAATCTCTCTCTGCAAATTCCTTGTTTATGGGGAAACACTGAAAAGAGGGGTTAGTCCCACCACCCCCTTAGCAAAATTAAAAGAAAAAAATTAAAAAGGCACCATAAGCACAGGGAAAGAAGGAGGGGGGGGGGGTTTGCTTTGTGTAGGAAATAAAGACCGTAAAGTGAGGACTTTTATTGCTGGCAATCAGAGTATTGCTGCTGGCAGTGGCTAAAGGTGGAAAGCAAAGATGATTTAATTTATAGAAAGGACAAAGATGTCATGTAGCAGATTTAATCACTGAAAAGAAAAAAAAGGAAAAAACCTAGCTAACGTCATAATTTACATTTTGGGATAATAAAGAAGAGTGAAAGAAAGAAACAACTGAAAAACCCTGAATGGGTGGAAAAAAAGGAAGGAAGATAAATAGATTTGCCTGTAAAACTAATAAATTTAAAAAAAAACCCCAGAACGCAAAACACAGCCCCTTGAAAGTGCTGGTAAAATGGACCATCGATTTTGGAATTCATCTGCATTTTGTATTTTAATAATGCTTACTCTCTCTCTCTCTCCCTCTCTCTCTTTTGCAAAATATAAAAGCTGATCTGATAAATATTAATTTGAACCATCATAATGTATTTGAAAATTCCAGCTAAAATGTCACCACATGGAACATTAATGTAATATTTCAAGGCCCTGAGAGCAATACTCATATTGATTGCATTTATTTCACTCTAGGGAGGAGAAATAATTCTTCAATGTGGGACACATCTGGTAGCCAAAGATGCAAAAGGCTGAGGGTAGAAATGCAAAATTATATGGGAAAAAACCCCATAACCTAACACCCTAAAACCAAAACAGAAGTACAAGTGAACCTGACAAATGCAACCCATTCAATCTCGTGTTTCAGTTGTAGCGATCTTTTTTTTCACAATAAGTCTCTTTGATTTTTTAGCTGGGAGAAAAAAAAAAAAATATCACAAAGCAACAAAAATTCCCATCATGTTTCTATGAATCTTTTGGCACGAAAATCAACAGTATCATCACAAGTCTAATGAAAGAATGTCTGTAATTGGATTGCTTATTGGAAACACAGAAGCCAGGCTGAGAAGAGAGCACAGCACTTAATCCCGTGAAACTTTGACAGAGGTTCCCAAGAAAGATGCCCTTATCTGGGGAGCTTCCTCTGAGCTTGGGGTTTGAACTTTGCAATATTGGCAACCCAAACGTGTGCAGGACTGGGGCTATTTGCCTGGGATTCTGCAGAAGGAGCACGGAGACGCTGCCTGTCTGGAGTCCCATAAAACAGATCTTTTCCTTGTCATTAAGAATATTGATGTTCATTAGGCCCGGGCGTCAATGAGTCTTTGTGCAAATGAAACGAAATCTGAGTCAAATTTTGACCCTGAGCTCAACACAGAACCGCAGATTGGCTGCAACAGGGGGGCTGGGGATGAGAGGGGTTCCCCCCAGCACCAAAAATTCCCCATCCCCATTCTGAGACAAAAACATCTCTGCAAACACGATAAAAGAGCATAAGGAAATGGGCCTGTCCCTCCACCCTGCCAAAACACTCCTCATGTAAGGTGGTTTCTGATAAAGATGGAACAGATCAGGGCAGGGTTTAGCAGACTGGCAAGGCAAGATCTCCCCAGGTCAGGTAAAGGTGGTCTCTGCCCCAGCTCCTGGCAGTATCCCTTTTGCAGGTAATTCTCCTTCTTTTAATTTGTTGCTAGGGTTTTTCTCCTCCACCACGGGTCTGGGGTTGACGTTCCTGCTGGACAAACTCCAGGCTAATGAAGCAAGCTCGAGCCCTGTAATTCACGGCAAGCCGCTTTGATGGAGCACTTTCAGTGTTAACAGTGTGATGGGTGCTTTTCGGAGCTAATGCCTCACTGATATTAACAGCCATGCCCATAGAGCAAAATCTGCAATGTAAAAGTGAGTGGCTTGCTAAATATTTACAGGCTTGCACATCTCGCTGTCCCATTCATTTCCCTGACCTTTCATGAAGGAGGATGGGAAAGGAGATGCCAGGGAATGGTCCCCTCTGAGGTACAAATGCACTGCAGCCAAGCTGGCTCCCCAGCTGCTGACAGCGAGACCTCGAGCTGAGGTCCCACTCTTTCCTCCCCAGCAGTTCATAAAATTAAGTGAAGCAAAGCCACCACATGCAGTGGGCAGGCTTGGGCCCAGACTTTCTGGGGAGGGGTAGAGGAATAGCTCCCAAAAGGAGAAGGGCCTTGTTAAGAACTGTGCGTAGGTCACCGAGGCATTTCACTGCAGATCGGCACAGAGGCCAGCCAGATCCCCAAACCCCCAAAAGTTGATTCCAGGCACAGCTGTTCCCAGAGGGATGCGGAATTCCGCGGGAATTCGAGACAGGAACCAAGCAGGGAGACTTCTCAGTTCTGCACCCAGCTCTGCCGCTGACCTGCCGGATGATCCTGGGCAAGCCTTTTCCCATCTCTGCACCTCAGTTTCTCCGGACAGCATTGAAAATAAGCACAGAACGAGCGTAGCAAACCCTCCTACATGAAGACGGGAGAGGGCATTGTGAGGCTTGTTTAATGCTTAGAAAGCACTTTGAGATCTGCAGATAGAAAGCGCTACACGGGAGCCAAGTATTGTAATTAAACTTTATATAACCGGGCTTTGCAGAAACCACAGGGGCAGGAGCAGCGGCACCGGGCCCTGCAGCACCGAGCGAACCGGGGCCGGGGCTGCGGCTGGACACGGAGGGAGGCGGCCGGGCACTGAGGGAAGCGGCCGGGCACTGAGGGAAGCGGCCGGGCGGGCTGTGCCGGGGGAGCCAAGAGCGACAGAGCCGGGTTTTGTGCCACGCCGAGCTTCACGGAGCACTTGCGCGGCTGAGCAGCCTCTGCACTCGCTCAAACTCCCGCTCCGCCGAGCTGTCAGAACAGGGTGATGGCTGGTGCCGGTGCTGCCTGCCAGCCCGCGGCACCGGCGACCGAGCCGAGCCGAGCCGAGCCGAGCCGAGCCGAGCCGAGCCGAGCCGAGCCGAGCCCCCGGCTCCGGTGTGCCCCGGGCGCCCCCTGGTGCCCGCCAGCCCCGGCACGGGCGGGCCCGAGCCCCGCGGGCTCTCCGGGAGCGAAGCGCCCCAAAGCCGGCACCGGGGCCGTGCGGGTTTCGGTCCAGATCCGGCCCGGCCGCGCTCCCCAGGCTGACCGAGAAGTGGAAGGAGGGCTGTCTAAAGAACAGCCCTGGTTTAATTAAGCCCACCAGAATTGGAAATCCTTGATAGAAGAGAGAATACTGCAAGAGATCAGTGAAGAGTAGCTGGGTAAGTCAGCCTCACACACATACATGTGAAAAGTTACAATGGTCAAACCAGTTTGGTACAGAATTTACCAGCCGGTTAAGGACTGAATGCACATTGTACAGTTTCTCTTACAGATAATCCTACAGGTCTGTGATTCTCAAGCTACATTAGCCCCAGTGTTTTCTCCGAAGATGCACCGTCCCCAGACTGACTTTTATTCACGGATTTAGGGTTTTGTTAGTGCCTGGAATAGGAGAAATTAATTCTCTGGAGCCGGTCTGCCCGACCCTACCTAGCAAACTCCAGAGCTCAGGGCAGGTAAGCATGGTGCTTTCTCCAGGCAGAGACAGCCTTGAATTAGTTTCTTCTCCGCTGTTCTACTTTTACACCCATGCAATACATAAGACTGCTGGGAGACTCTGTGGGGATCACACCCTCGGGAGGACAGGGCATTTCAAGTCCATCATGTAAGCCCCCAGCAGCTGCACAGCAGCCGTATGAGCACAGGGCTTCAGGTGGGCCTGCAGAGTGCTCCGAGTGGGGCTCTGTACAGATGTCTGTGCCTCAAACCACGCACAGGACAAACCGATGTGACCCTTTGAGCACCATGGCCTCACGAGTCGTGTTCAGGGATGTGATGATCATTTCTCCAGTCCTTCAGTGTTGCACAAGGAAACACCCACCTTACAGTCTCTGCCTACAATTTCCTCCCTTGTCATTTACATGGCTGTCAACTCCAAGTACCAGGACAGAGTTCCAGCTAATGAACAAACCCAGACGCTCCTACAAGCTTTCACTGAGTGTCTGCCACCAGAAGCAGAAGATTAAACAGGATAGTGGTAAAAAGGAAACGTTACGATCGTGGCCTTCTCATGAGGGATTTTGGGTCTGGGTCACAGAGGAAGATGGCATCGGAATAGCCTATACTCCAGAAAAGCAGCGCCCTGTCTGGCAAGCTGAGCTTAGGAAAGAGCCAGGACAGGAAGAGCAGGTCAGGAAGGAGATGCAGTGGCAGAGCAGCATGTCTGTGGGAGCTTAGATGGTGCATGCCCGCTTCTCTGGGATGCGTCAGGCCCACACAAAGGGAGATAAGCAGCGATGCCTGGGGCAGCATGCAGGGATCAGGATTTCTTTCTCAGGATTATTCTTGCCAGGCACGGGAATGGGCCATGAACACCCAGACCAGGTATTTCAAATTTGCTCTTGGATTTTCCTAGTGCTTCATAAGCCACGGATAAGGAGGAAAGAAGAAAGGCAAGAGCGAACATTGCAGAGAACATTTTGCAAAGGCCTTGGATCTCTATATCTCAAGGTCCAAGGGCTACAAGCCTGAAAGAGGCTGGCACAAAATGGCCTACAGTAACAAAACTCCCCCATTGATCTGGAAGCTTCTCAGCAGCCGCATTCTTCCCCCTGAAGAGCACGGGGATGACCTTGCGGACCCTCAGCAAGGCAGCCTTCCCACCCAAAGCCCAAGTGGCCACCAGGCAGGGTTGAGGCAGGAGCCTGTTCCCAGGCAGATGCCCTCGTTCGCTTTAGGCACAGCCCCAGAGCCTGTGGATGTGCTCATTGCCATCAAAGGCAGCCCCACCTTGGGGCTAAGCTTCAGAGCGTCTCATCAAGGCCCACATCTCCGAGATTAATGACTGCCTACACCAGGACTTCTCCTTTATCCCAAGATGATCCCAATGCATATTTCACATCCACATGCTGCTGAGTTCCATTCCTGCCTGTGTCTATGAGTTCATGCCATTTCTTACCCATCTCTACTCCCGGCACCCCACCCAAGCCAACTTTTCTCTTTTTTTCTTCTTCTGCCACAACTACCATATACTTGTCGCTCTACCAAGGGTGCCATTGCAAGCCAGAGTCCCCAAGCATCCATGCCATTACCTAATTATTCCTGGAACTCCACCTTTTCCAGGAGGCCTGTGTACATGCCATTCTAATAGCAAACTTTCCCACAATTAGTGGAGGTGTTGGCATCAGGAGCATGGCACAAACCACAAAGTGTGGACAAGCAGTCGCTGGAGATGGGAGCAGTGCAGCTGAGCCACGGTGGGATCAGGCAAGGGAGTCACATCTCTCTCCTTATCTTCCCTTGTTCAATTTTAAAAGGAAACCCGTTGCACCCTGCCTGTGATTGTCCCTCACACCAAAGAAAAGTGCTCCTCCTGGATTGAGAGCCTGCCCTGGGAGAGTTTTCCATACACTTTACACTTAGGGATTGACAGTGTGGGATGAACCACGGATGTTGCACATGTTCTATTATCCCCGATATGTACAGGAGAACACGGATACTGGGATTTGCCTACCAAGCATTAATGTCAACGATGAAAAGCACCCTGTGCTCTCAGGGGAGGCACATGGAGCATCAGGCTGGGTGGTTTTGAGTCTAGAGCTGACCCACGAGAGCCAGGCATGCAGAAAGCATTACAAAAACCTTCAACATTATTTCAGACAATTAATGTGATTGCCTTCCTCTCCTCCAGCTTCACCACCCTCCTCTGGGGTCCCTGCTAGGTGCTGAGACTGAACATCTTCCCTTGGTGTGCACAGGGAGAGCCACAGATCTGTGGTGTTCCAGGGCTTCCTCCTGAGGCTGAGGCAGAGCGAGGCAGAGGGATGCATGGGGACAGTGCTCAAGATATTTATAATCACCTCTTCCGTGCGCTGCAGGAGAGGGGTTCCACAGTACTGTGTGTGTGAATGTCACACAGGCCCAAGGAGCTGCAGATCAGTTCCTGGGGGCTGTGCTTCTCCTGTGCCCTCCCTCCAGAGCCAGGGATCAGGGTAAGCGGCTGCACAGGTGCTGCATGAAGTACAGTAGTCCTTTACCAGCTAAGACGTGTCCATGCAGTTGATGGTTCCCTGCCATCACACTGCAAAGGATTCTCCACATGTATTCATAGACTACAGAGAGCCACATTCTTCTCTTTGTCCCAGACTTAGGGACAGATTTAATCACTGAAGTCACCTGGCACTGCAGCATCCTGCTGGACTGGATCCCCGGAGTCCTGATGTCCCAGTCCATGCACACTAATGAAGCACACTAATGAAGCACACTAATGAAGCAGTGTGGAAAAGGACTGTACCACACTCTTCTGAGAAGTTTTTTCCAGGGTTGATGGGGCACAGAATTGTCCCCACATTCCGGGTGCCTAAGTTACAACATATGCTGAGGTGCCCTACGGACTGGTGGCTCGGTGAGCAGCAGAGGACTGGCCCCGAGCTTGGGTTAGCACCCAAGCCACAAAGAAGTGACAGATGCACATGAAGACTGGGACACCTCGCTGGGTCTGACCCCCATGAAGCTCACACAGTTTATCTCCTGCTGTGCCAGACCTCTGCTTAATGTGGTCATTCTTCTCAGCCGAGCCCACGCTGACATTGCTGTGCTGCGTCCCTCCTCGAGTCTGCGCTGAGCCACCACTGCTGTGTGGAACTGCTGTGAGTGCCACAGAGCGTCCCTCGGAGGCAAAACCCTCCACGTGCCCTGGAGACACCAAGCTGGACACAGGCATTGCTAAGTGACACCGTGTGCTCCACCCTCAGCAGAGGATCAGATCAGAAAATGCTGTAAATCTCCTTTATCGCTTTCTATGGATCTGGCCAAATATTCCTCGGCATTTGCCCTGCACTGCCCTTGCTGTTGCCTTAGAGTTGCAAGCACTGGTTCTCCCTCACTCCCCACCACTGACTCATTTGGTTTCTTGGCAGGTCAAAGAGAAAGGTGGGCAGAAAAGCCGTATTTAATTTCCTGTTAAAGTGTTGTGGCAGAATAGGGAAAGGGTTGGTACATAAGTATGAGAGGTACTGTAAGATAAAAAAAGCTTTGCCCCAATTCACTGCTGTCCCCCATTCTTTCTTTTTGAGGGGTATTTCATGAGTGAGATTTCCTCTGTATCCTCTATGGGCAACACATGCCTGCTTCACCTCATTTACTCAGCTAGAGCATGTTTTATTAATCTGGAGTCTCAACAAGGTCCTTTACTTCTATTAATTTATTAATATTGCTAATTAAATATCATATTCACAAATGTAAATTTCCTAATAGTGTCCCTTCCATTTTCAAATTTAAAAAAAAAGAAAAAGCAGCAGTGGCTTGTTATGTTAGTCAATTGAAAGCAATTCAGGCTAATCAGGAGAGCGGGGCTGTCTGGTGTCTGCAGAGGGAGGGCTGCTGTCAGTTTGCTTTGGGGCAAATATCCACCTTCTACCAAGAGCTTTAACAATTAGATTTCAAAGCAGGTACAAAATGATGTGAGTGGAGTAAATGGAAAGGGGTGGGAGAAGGGGAAAGCAGAGAGTTTGGTGTGTGTGGCAAGTGGTACCAGGAAAATAACAACTGGCACAGCAGAACTGATGAGGGTCAGGGTCACACCATAGCCAGAGCCCAGGGCCAGCACTGGTGTAAGAGCAGGAATAACTTCATAGGCAGCCAGGAAGCCTGGGGAGAGGCTGGTCCTGTGTGGAAAGGGTCATGGGAGGGGACTGGCCCCTCTGGAGGGGACTGGTTCCTCTGGAAAAATGCAGTTGGTGTGGGAGGTCCAGCATCTGAATTGTATTGTGCATGTTTTCCCTGCTGACACTTCTAGCTATGTATTTATATAGATATGTTTGGGAAGATGTGATGATCTGTGTGTTGGGATGACTGGCCTGGTGTTGCATTAAGGGAAGTTTTAAAAATACATTATATTGTTTTTATTATTAATGGTAATGACAGGGGCCTGTTCGTTATCTTTCCTTTTGTTATGAGCTCTGTAATCTGAGGATGCTGTGGCAATGTGAAAGGGATAATGCAGTGGTACTGCTCAATTTGGTTCTGTTTAAAATTCCATCCTTCTTGATATTTATGATCAGAACCCAGGAAAATGACATTTAGTTGCCTTTTTTCAAAGAGTTTATCAAAAGCATAGAAACCTTTATTGGCATCCATTATGCAAAACAGGCCTCAATTAAGAAATCCTTATACTCATTGTGTGGATGGAGAGACAAAGACCCAGAAGGCAGAATACAAGTCCTAAGGTTATTGCTGGATGTCTCTTCAGATCCCAGCCCTTTGCCCAGGTTCAATTCTAAACCATTTGCAGAAGGGCACCGAACAATCCATTATGAGAAATTTGGGTGCAGAACATGGGCCACCCAGTTTTTCATCTCTTGCTTTAAATGCTAGACTGCCCTAGCGCGGAGTAGGAAAATTGTTAGAAGGCTGCACACTGAAACTGGGGAAAATGCAGCTGTCTCCAGGCAGGTAATTTTTTTTTACTGTACACACAAAGAATTCCCAAATGAAAATCCACTGATGACTCCAAGATGCCAAAATGAGTAACAGCACTGACCAGATCCATCGCAGCTGAGGGCTGGAGGGTGACACTCCCTCAGATGCAGACAGACCTGTGCCTTCTGAGACCAACGGGGAAATGGTGTGCTATTCCTGACACCTGCACTGAATCCTCGCAGCTGTCCAGCTTGTGCGGGTGTTGCATGTCCACGCACCAGGGCTGGAGAAGGGTGAATGCTCTGTAACCTGGTTGGGCTGTTTTAACAGAGTGAGGGGTATGTCATGCGGAGGGGTAGGGCTAAAGGGGGAGAGAAGGGAACAAACCTCCACAACAAAATGCCTTTTCAGTCTCCCACAGAGAGCAGAGACAACACAGAAAGTCCTGGCCGAACTGGAAGGAGCTGGCTCTTGCCACCTCACACACACACTGGTCTCCAGCTGTTAATGGTCTCTGTCGGTGTGAACATCGTGTCCTCTGCACCCTGGTGTGTGGAATTGAGCCGGTCTGCGATGGGGAGGCAGCACCTCCACCTTCCCAGTCAGCACTTACTGGTAGCAGCCTAATATCAGCTCAAGAAATGTTGCTGAGGTGTTGGCTTCTGATGCCACGTTATCTCTCCACTTTGAGAAAGCAGAGAGCTCACCTCCTCGTGCAGATATAATAGGAGAGGACATCACCTTAATTCCACCTCCATTAGACCTCAGAGAGTCAACTGTGACCCCCCTGACCTCATCAATATTCAGAGCTTAACAAAAAAAGGCTATAACTGGGGAAGTCAGAAATAATGTAATGCAGTATTGATTATTTTATGGTACGATTAGGTGTAATTACATCTCTCAAATTTTATTTTAATGTTACTTTATACTACTTTTAGCCTTTTAAAATTATCCAAAACATCTCTGTTTAATGGAATGAACATGCCTTCAATTTAAATGTGAAACACTCTTTTTCTGCTAAAGTGTGACCTCAATATATTTGAAAACATAAATTACTGCTATGTATAAACCATAAAAAATGAATGATGAATTTAATTCTGGTGAAGCGTGAGGGACTGGGAATGCAATGGGGAAATACTGTTTATCCAGAGGAGAGCGGACAGCCCAGGTGGAGAGGAGGAGGCAAAATATGACCTTCTCTAACACTGAATGGGACATGTCATGCAAAGGACTTGACTTTGGACTTATAGACCAAGGGCAAAAATCATTTATTCCCTGGATCAAGTCCTCAGCTGGCCTTGATCAGCACAGCTTCACTGCAATCAAAGGCGTGATACTGATTTACGTCAGTGGAGATTTTAGTCCACTGTATTTGCTTGGTGTTTGATTCCCCCCAGCTTTTTCAGATGTGCAGAGATGAATGTTCCAGCCAGAGATCCACAGGGTAACCTCTTAACTCTTCATCTGTCAGACCTCTTTGCACTGCCAGGCTGGAGTGAAAGGACCTTTGCATAAACAAGAACGGGGTCGTAAGAACCCAACTGAACCCTCCTGTCTCTCGTTTGCCAGTATCACCTCACCCATTATTAGAACTAATTGCATTCATTACTGGGATCTAGGAGCCTTAGTCTGGAATCAGAGCTCCATTACTGAAGAGATGAGCAACCCCATTCAACCTCTGCTCAGAGCCCTCTCTAACACACCAGTGTTTGGATCCCTGGGTGTTATCACAAGAGATTTATTAATAAATTATAATAGAGCAAAACTGCTTCCTCGGTGACCACAAACAGGGCTGATTTTTTCTGCTGGGACATCTGTTTTAAATGGAAACTACGCCTGGACTTCACTGCTGGACTTCAGCAGCGCTACGAAGTCCTCTGAACGCTTACTGTGCAAGCGTAAGTTCAAATTTCATCTTGATAGCGTTCCTGATTCCCAACACCAAACATTTCCTTATTTTACCTCTTAACATGCAGGTAGGGAAGAAGGTGTGCTGTCACCCATAAGTGTATATAACAGTTCAGGTTTATGCTTGAGGACGGGAGAAGCAGGGTGGCTAGAAGGGTCACTGAGAATACTTAGAGCTCCTTTGGGCCAGTATGAGTGACAGACTGTTAAATAAAAGCAATTTTCATATTAGTTCCCCACCTCTTGCCTCTCACCCACTGAAATCATTTAAGTCTAAGTGTTCTATATCACTGGGGGTTATAAAGGAGGTGCGTAGGAAGAGAAATTAGACAGACAGACAATTTAAATGTAACTGCAGGAGAATCTCAGCTTCTGTGCTAATGTATTCCATACATTATTTGCAAATGGAAAAATCCCTACAAATTCAGGTATCAAATACCTGAGGAGAGTTATCCTCCACTGTACCTCTTGGCTACACACTGTGAAGGACATTGCACACGGAGCTGGATGCAGTTAGCAACTCATCCTGGCTGGGGATTCATTGATCCCTGAGGTCAGTGGCCTGCAGCTCCTAACAAGCTGCACTGTTACCTACATCCTGCCTGAGCACAGGCTTTCGGGGCTAACTCGGGATTCTGTGAAACCACACACCAGATTGGAATCATTTCCCGTGGAGGACAGTTAGAAAGGGAACAGGTCTTGCCACAGGATAAAATACGGCTGTGTTCTTTTAACCTGCAAAGATAACTTTAGGCAAAAGTCTGTAAACGACCTAAATTGTTAAGAAAATATGGGAAACAAATATATTCACCTGAAACAATATAACGTGGGGAAGCTCTGTACTTCTGAATGGTTTATTCAGTGAATTTCAGAGAAAGGGTTCAGTAAGACCTTAAGTCAATTATCCATGTATGTAAGCTCTTCATATTCTGCTTCATATTTCTTTGTGTTATTAAAAAAAGCCCTAGGTAGTTCTAGGCTGAGGAGAACACCAGGATATGATATCCTACAGCAGCTTACATGGCAGCTCAGTGAGATCTTCCACCCCAAAAAGTGCTTGTGCATTGCCTTTTGACAGTCTAGAACAAGCCCTGGTCTTTTTAGCCTATTCTATCATGGTTCAGCTCAGAGGAGCAACTTTAACAACAGCTAGAAAAGACTAAGATCGGCCTCAGCAGCAGCACAAGGCTGGTTCAAATAGCGAATCAGTTAATTTGTTGGAAAAATCAGAGCAGATTCAAGTCTTACAGAAGAAAGCTGACACCAGTAGAACTGGTAGGCTGCTCTGAAGGAGCTCCATTTTTTAACATTAATCCACAAATCATTACGTAAATTTCTTAGGTGGGTTTTCCCTGGCACAATTGGATGAGCTCCAGTCAAATTGTGCAAGTTTACGGAGAAGACAAAAGTGGTAATTTTACTTATGTGAAGCAAATGAACTGTCTAGTGTGGCCAATTTCTGAACTTAAGCTTCTTGAAACTCATGTACCCCCTCTTAGCACCTCAATTCAAACGGAGAATACGATGCTGTGCGAAGTGGTAATTGCGGGGATCACTCCTGATACCTTTGTAGGGCTGGTCTTTGTTCCAGAACAATTTATATGGACGTACCATGAAGGACCTGCCTGTTTAATCCACAACTTTTCAAAACACCTGCCAGCAGTTCAGTGAATTCAGCAGCCAAACATCCCAGGATGCTCATCAGCTGGAGTTGCTGATTTGTTGCTATCCATTTTTTCAAGTGTTCCCTTATCTGCTTTACATCAACAGCCAGGGTGCCAAGATGCTCATTACTTCCTAATGGTCCATATTCCATTTCTATATTTTTCTTCTTAAAGACCAATTAAAAAAAAAAAAAAAAAGTTAAGTAGCTCAGCCATTTTAGAATCACCATTGATTCCAGCTCTCTCCTAATTTATTAATGGGCTTACCCTCTCTCTTGTATTTCTTTCCCTTGATATACTTGGAAGAGCTCTCATTATTTATTGTAGCCCTTTGGGCCAACATTTACTTCTTGTGCTTCCTACCTACACTGAAAGCTGGAAAGGTTTCTCTATTTGCCTGCTGGCTTCTTCCCCATTGCTGAATGAGTTCAGACATCTAAAGGTTTTCGAATTTGAAAATGGAGGAAGTTCTGTATCATTCCTATTTGAGTCACACCAACTCCAGCAAGCCTTGGAGATCAGAAATTGCACAATTGAGCATGTTCTAGTACCTCAAGAGCAAGAAAATGATAAAGTGTTTCAGGAGCAGTCTGTCTAACACAGATTCTGTTACCATTGCAAGGGCTTTGAAGAAAAAGCCCAAGAAATCTGACAAAATTGGACTAAAAATAATTTGAGTCCCCAGAAGACTTCAGCAGCTCCAACCAGAACAAATGAAGTAGTCAGGTTCAGCATTATAAAGTGTTCCAAGGGAGATGGGCACTTAATTTCCCTGTTTCTCCTCTGTATTTTGGGAGAATCTCCACCTGTGAGGACAGTTGCATTGGCTTCCAGGATTTACTTGATTTTCTCTCTTTTCAGATAAGCAAATTATTCATAAGTAGAGAAATCCACTCCTCCCTGGCCACAATCAAGTTTCCCATCAATTAAGCAAATTGACATATGAGGTTTAACATTTTCCCACTTACGTTTCCAAAAGTGCTATGAAAACAATCCCTCAAAATGATATCCAAACTAACCTTGCCGTGTAAAGCAACTTCAGGAAAAGCTTCAGAAGGTAAAATTGCTAGAAAGCACTACCAGCAATAGAAAATCAGACAAATATAAAAAGGGTTTTTAAGAATAAGGAAGGATTGTCTTCAAACAAAGTATATCACACAGACAGGCACCGAGAGAACACACAGGTCAGATTAACATTCACAAGCCCATTCTAGAGAAAAATTATTTCTACGAAGATTTCAGGTGAATCTCTCTAAATTTCCAGTAAATGCTGTAAACTAAATGCCGAAGGAAAGGATGTTCATGAAGGCACGAATGAAAGGTGTAGGTGTGCACAAGCGCACGTGTACGTACACCTGTGTGCAGCAGAGCGTTTCTCCAGAGGTGCACGTGTGTACCCAGAGATCAGCTGCTCTTTCCCACTGGGCTTCCTCCACCCCAGGTGTGCAGCAGTGACACCAAAGGCTTTTTACGACCACACAACCAGTCATGCCGGGCTCTGTACAGAGTCTGCTCTCACCCTGACTCAGGTTTGGAGCAAGATGACTAAATAATGACTTGCAATTGTGTTTACTCCCAGTTTCATCCATCATTTTTCGAGTTTCATCTGCAGAAGCAGGAGTGTAATCCAGTGAGCAGCAATGTTAATCCCAAGGGAATGCCAATCCCTGGGGACTGCCAAGGCCCTGCTTCCTGTTTAACGAATAAGCAGTGACTGGTTAGGCAAATTGTGTGTCTGCAGTTCCTATGAATATCCCTGACCATCTATTGCCAGCTCTGTTTTCTGTTTAAAGCTGGCATGATGCATGCTCAGAGAGATCCCGGATGCTCATCCCTAGCAGGGAGTACAAACATCAATTCTCCTGAGATAATTCAATGTATCCATTATCGTAATCCATAGCACAGCAGCACCTGGATGTCGTACAATGCTGAATGGGCAGATGCTAGGGGGCAGCTCCTATCCAGAAAATGAGAAGTCTGAGCAAACAAACACACAGAAGGAAAACAGAAGCACAGGGATAGAAATCCTTCCTCCCCTTGGCCAGGCACACACAGCACGGCAATGGCTGAGCTACTACGGCAGAATTCTTGATCTCAAAACCCACGAGCAGCTAAAGGCCTGAGCAGCACTCTTTGGGTGGTCACTCAAAACTCATTACCGAACAGGGCAGATCACCAGCTTCCCTTCCCTGATGCTTCTGTTCTTTACTGTATCAGCACTGGATGGCACAGAAACTCCAAATATAGCAGCTCAGGAATCTCTTGCCTATTCCCTACTTGCCGGCAAAAAAGCTTGTTTTGATATTTGCAGGAGTGAATTAATTTGGTATTCCTGATAAGATCTCAGACACACCCCAATGACACTTACACCCACAGCCACAGAGGCTGATAACATCATCAGCTGACTTCTCAGCTCAGCAGCAGTCTTTTTCACCCGTTTCTAGGATTATGAAATACATATTTTGTGTGGCTGGCTAATGCCAAAGTTACAAAATCCATGTAATTAAGATTAATTTAAGAGCTGGATCGGATCAACTTGTGGCATCCACCCATTAATTAAAAGAAACACTTTGAATTTCAAGAGGCTGACTTAATATTTCACTCTGTGCTGGCACTGTTAACCTCAAATTGGCAGGCGAGATGTGAGTGCCCAGGTGCAAAAGGCTGGGGGCAGTTGGTTGGGGAATGCTGCCTGCATCGGGAGACAGGTGCCCTCTTCTGGAAGGTGCCAACACACGGCCCGTACGGGCTGCTGGATTCCCTGCTGCCATGAGAACCTGTCCATGTTCTCCTGGCTAAATGCACACAAGCATAAAATACATGTCCACACTCTGTGTAAAGGTATGTGTGACACATCTTTCTGATGACCCACATAAGCTGGCTGTGGATGGTTGCCTGCAAAAGATGACGTGTTTGATGTTTTCCCTGAATGTTTATGGAAGCTTGAGCTTTTTACTGCACTTGCATATGTATATTAGTTCTACAGATTATGTAATGTCCACATGTGCTAGGTTTTATGAGCCATGCAAAGACAACACCGAAATGAGTAAGTGCTCCAAGTTGTGGGGAAAGTATTTCAACCAAGTGGAAAAAACAGTGACAAACCTTCTGCACAAGTTTATTTGGATGGCTTTGTAGCTCCTTTTAGGGTCCTGCCTGCCCAGCTCATCTAATATTTCCATACCATCTGACCTTTTTGATTAACTCAGTGTCCTAGCACCTAAATTCTTGATCAATCTGACACTGCCCTTGTTGCATAAACCGGAAGGTAATCTACAAACTGCCCTGAAGAGCTCACCGTTGATGGTACAGAGTGTTAAAACCACGCTATATGCTGAAATGTAAAACTTCAGGTCCCAAGATTACCTTTCATTTGGAACAGGTCCATTTATCCCCTGGGAACAAAATGAGAAATCACACAGGTTTGGAATAACCTAATTTTTCAATTTGACTATGTTGATCACCTCATGCATGCATGGGAATATGAACAAAGATACATATATGCACCTTGGGACATACTTATGCATATACACATAAGCACATTAATTCAGAGAGGAAGTTAATTTGATAAGATTATGTACATGCACATAAAGTGTGTCAAATGTCCAAGGATGTGGAGATATGTGCATATATATATACAGAAATTGCACTTCGATGACCATATGAACGTGTCTATGAAGTCTCTTAAGCAAACTTGTCAGAGAAGACACAGACTGTGTGTAAACAGCTGGAAAGATACGTAAGACCAAATGTTTTTTCTTACTGTCATGTTACAAAAAAGTTGAGAATCTTTTCCAAATCCAGATTTTCTCTTGGATTCTACAGCTGCTCAGTCTAGTTGTTTTATGTATTTTTTATAATCTGAATTGCTCTCATGCAAAGACATAGTTTTAATTCATTTAGAATAAAATCTGTCCCTCTTCTTTTTATGACAGGGTCATCTTCTTTGGGGAGAAAAAAATTCACCCCAGCATAGCATGGCTCTCTTCAGCACCTCCTGTTGGGTGCAGTTAAGGCTGGTCTTTTCAAATCTGTCACATCATTTAACCCACAGCTGTGGCTGAATCAGAGATCAATAAGTCCCTCATAACAGCTTCTGCTGGATGAGATGTAAACCAGCCACTGTCTTTCTACCTTATTCTCTCTATCATTCCATCAGCACTCAGCGCCGTCTGAGTACGAGGCTTTGATCAAACTAGTAGTTTCCCTTCCAGACATCACCATGATCCGTATCCAACTATCCTTCAGCAGGGCAGGCTCCAACACCCCTTATTAGCAGTTCTGTATTTGCAGAATTGTGGCAAGTACAGGCTGGATAAGAACTTGCATGTGTTTAATATAATCTAAATAACTGAGCAAGTCCTGGATTTAGTTTGGTTTACAGATTGGCTATTCCCAATTCTATTACCCTTCTTTGTTGCCTCTCCTGACGCCTGATCAAGAGAGGCAATCCAATCATTTACATTTCTGATATTAAAACAAGTTACAAACAAATAAAACAATCAGATATACTAATAATCAGACTGGTATAACCTTACCTGTCTATGAAAGACAGCCACATCTGGAGTGCAGTGTAGCAAATGTTCAGAGCATGGCAAAACTGCTGTCCAGTGCGTCTGCAAGGGGAAGGAAGGATTTGATTAATGTTGTTGTCCTGTATCAACTCTGAACCAATTAATAGATTTTATTTTTAAATAGGTATATCTGTAGTTTTACATCTTATGTATGAAAGCAGGCCAGGGGTGAGAGGCCTTGTTCGATGTTAGCAGCGAGCAATCCAATAGTAGTTAGAAGTAGAATCTAGAATTAAGCAACACTACAAGGGCTGTATTTCTAGCACCTCTTCTCAGTTATGCTTAAGAGTACAATGAGATCTTTAACGAGCAGTGATGGCCAGAAGGTCACCCAAACGAGCCTGTAGAAACTGCTGTAACTAATAACCAACACAAGTTTCCATGGTGAGGATTGTAACACAGCCACCTCCTCTGATACCAGCAGATCTCTGCCCTGCTGATAGGCACAAAGGCCACCTGCACCTGAGGCCAGGCCATGGCAGCAGATTTTGAGGTGTCAGTGTACTCTACATGTGTTCTCATTCTTGGGGAAAATGTTCATGATTATTTCATTTTGTGGCAGTAATGGAAAATACATTTTAGGGCTTGTGTTCTGCATTTGCAATTCATGTTCCCATACATGATTACATTAAGTCTGTGTTCTGTCATTTTTGATGAATGTAGCTTGTTTTCTGTAAAAAACAGACTCTGCGATGGAAAGTGACAGAAGTGAAGCTGTAACAAAGGATAATCAATTTTTTATGGCCAGCACCAAATGCAGGCAAAATCCCTGAATGTCTCTCTGAAGCTGGGGACCCTTCAGTCACGGGCTGAAGTATGACCCATTCCTGTCACCATGCTGCTTCTGGCAGTCACAGGGCAGCAGTGGCTAATACTGCTTTCTTCTTTTGCCAGAGTTGATAAACTAGCTTTTCATTAACAGGTCAGTGGCTGAGAGCAATTTGGCCTCTGCAAACAAATGTACACAGGTAAAGAGTGAGCAGAAAAAGCAGGCAGCAGTGGGTGAGTTTGATCCGCGCATTAGCACAGTAACATCCCTGATCCTCTGGTATGTCGTGCTGAAAAACTAACAGAGATGCCTGTCTCTCCCAAAGTCAAAAAGCAAAGAAACCGGAGGAGAAGAAAGGTGTTGGACGGTAGGATTTTTCCTTTTGTTTTCTTTCTCTTTGGAATTTTTTGTCCCATCTATTGCTAAGACACCCTAACTATTGGTACTTAACATCTTGAGACAAAAATTTAGCCAGGGTGGGGTGAGGGGAGCACCTGGCCGCTGGTAACTTCACTTGCTCTCGGGGCATCGGAGGGGGACGGTGGAGCTGCTGTTTTCCTTTTGCTGCGACCGCAGGACCCCAGCTCTGCACTGCCTTTTCTTCCTTGCTGGGTGAGCCTTCATTTGGGAAAGAATGGGATTCCGACCCTCTTCCTCCTCCCGGAGTGCGCATCTTCCCGGCTGTGTCTGGAGGAGCCCGGCTGTCACTGACCCGCACCCCCGCCTGCCGGGATGCACTGCGGCTTCTGCCACCGCTGCGGAGTTTCTGCCACCTTTGCTTTGGCAGCCCGGGTGAGCCAGCCCTGCCGCCCAGCTCGCTGCTCTGAGGTTTCCTGCTGCATCCTGCCCCTCCATCCTGTCCCTCCATCCCGTCCCTCCATCCCGCCCGGCCGCCATGAGCCCCGTGAGGGAGCTGAGCTCGCGCCACAGCGCCCCCTGCCGGCCGTGAGCGGAACTGCAGCACAGGGAGGGTGCCTGGCAGCCCAGAGGAAGCTGCCCCCGGCTTTCTGCGTTTGCTTGTTGCTGCTGCTGCTGTTGTTGCTGCTGCTGTTGTTGCTGCTGCTGCTGTTGTTGCTGCTGCTGCTGTTGTTGCTGTTGCTGCTGCTGTTCCTGCTGCTGCTGCTGCTGCTGCTCGTTTCCCTCGTTACAGATACTGGTAAAGAACTGCTATTCCTTTTCCCATATCTTTGCCTGAGAGCCCTTGATTTCAAAGTTACAGTAATTCGCAGGGAAGGGGGGGTCATATCCTCTCTTCTATGGGAGGTTCCCACCTTCCTTAACAGACACCTGTCTTTCAAACCAAGACAAAAGGCATGAGGAAGAGAAGCAATTTGCTCAAAGATAACTGTTGGAGGCTCCATTGGAGAGTATCAGGAGAGCAGGACTGAAGGTGAAAACCCAAAGGACTTGCTCAACAGTGACTTCAAACTGGAAAACCAGAGTAATGTGTAGGCTGGAGTTTTTAGCTGATCTTATTCAGACTGAGACCTCAAATAAGAAAAATTGATCCCACGTATTTGTGGGAACATAGGGTTCTGCTGATGGCAGAATCATGAAGCTTGTGTGTTGTTTTTGTTCAGATGGTCGTGAGTCTGCCCTTGACCTCTGAGACTCATCCAGTAACCACCTTCAACTTGGGGAACTGACACTGAAGTTTTCCTGCTTCCTAAAAGCTGAGACTAAAGCCACTTGACACACAACTCAGTCTTACTCTGCTATTCAAAATTCTGACTCGGGCTACAGTGGAAGAAGTTGTAGAGCTGCTGGATTTGCTTCTGCCCCCCTCCTCCAGGACATGTGCTCACCACAAGCAGATGGTTTCAGAGATTAAGTTCTAAGGAGGCATTAGCAGGAATATCTGCACACAGCACCCTAGCAGCTGCCTGTGCTCACACCTGTTCTAATTTTCACAGCTTTCAAAGAAACAGTGTTCAAGGCTTATTTGCCCTTTCCTTTTTAGGAAAATAGAAGCTTTGAGGCCAAATGCAGAGCCAGCTTCTACAGGCACTTGGGGTTTCTTCCCTTTGCAAACAGATTCCCTGGAGCTGCACCCCAGTCCAGACTTTTAGCTGTCATAGTCAGGTTCTGAAAGAGAATCCATCTATTTCTCTAATCCAGAAACTGCAGTAACAACTTAGGTAGAAGTCAAAAGCCCTTATCACAGGAAAGGGAACTCACAACTGTTCTTTTACCTTTCAGTACTAAAATAAAAATTACTGGGTCACAACTGAAAGACTAAGGGACCCACCCTTCACACTTCAGTGTATTTCTTTGGTCATGTTTCTTCTGGTCATCAAATTTAATTTGGAGAGACCAACAAGAAAAGTGGCAGCAGGTAGCACTAGGGACTCTAAAGGTGGCCTCCAGCTGCTGGGCACATGGTTAAAAATGTAACCCCAGGTTCTGTGCTACTGAGAGTGGTGTCTTGTGTCATGTGGCATCCAAAATGAAGTTGGAGATGCTGAGCTTCGGTCACTTTCTGAAGGAAACAGGAAAGGGATCTTCCTTCATAAAAGGAATTTAGGCACGATGTAATCTTGGCACTGGGAAATGCAGCCAGCCCATATAAATAACAAAAATTCATCAGCAAAGCAATCATGCTGGAATTTTTCCTTGGTTTAGCCATACTCTCCAGTTGCTTGCCATCAAAAAAGCAGGTATTTCTCAGCCTACTGTGCTATTCGAGTTGCCACACAACAGATAGCAGAAAAACCTTATATCCATACAACAATGACCACTTGATTCATTTGGGTGTACCTGTCTGTGGGAAGCCGGGAGATGAGGAGCCCTTCTTCAGTATTTGTGATGTATAAATAGAATTCCTAGTGCATATAAGCGCTTAGAAATGCACCTAGCACTCCTCAGAGCTAAAGCGTTTGTTGATGTGCTTGGGTGCATGTGCTGCCCGCCATTGCTGTCCATGGTCTGTGCATGGTGGTGCTGCAAGTTCTGGCTCCTGTTCTGGTATCTGAAGCAAGTCTGGTGACACTCAGAAACCCAACCTGCTGAGCAGTGATGTGTGTATCACCACATTTGGAATCAGAGATGCTTATCCAAAATGATCCACAGACCTTTTTTCAGACCCAATGTAACACCCACCCTCGTCTACAAGACAGCAGTAATATCCTCAGTCTTCACTCCCTCCTACCCACCGTGATGCAGTGAGGTATAAAGGGGTGCTACTGGTAGCCAAAAACATTCTAGGCAAAGCAGAGCGCATCAAATAAGAAAAAAAGGAGTAGAAATGAGAGAAAAGAGAATGGGAATAGGACAGAAACCCAGAAGAAAAGCAAAGATTCAGAGAGGATAAGAAATTTAGACTTCACACAGTGACAAAAAAAGGAATGAATGCAGAGAGGACAAAGATGGTCAAAGATGCCCCTTGCTTGCCCATGGCATCATGCCACCGCACTACCCCACTGATCCAACCTCTCCTCACAACTTTGCCAGCAGCACTCGTTACTTATTAGCAATGTGCCATCTGCCTCCGCCACTGACAAGGTCCCAACCTCGGAATCAATACAGATCTGTTGGTGACATCTGTTGGGACAGGCCACAGATACCAGTGGCTTTTCACCGCGCACACTTGTTTGAAACAATGCTCAGCTGGTACCCAGCTCAGCTGGTGAGCACTGGGCTGACCCCGGATCCCTGCACTGCCCGCACCCCTCGCGGAGGGGATGCCAGGCGGCTCCCCAGCCCAGCCTGCATGGTGGGGATGCCAGCCAGACACCCCTGCCCAGCACCACAGCCAGGACACCCCACACAGAGGAGGTTCCAGATGGCTCCCCGGGCCCCCCACTCCAGAGGGGACACCCAGCACGGAGAGGGTTCCGGGGGGACACCCCGCACGGAAGGGGTTCCAGAGGGGACACCAAGCACGGAGGGGGTTCCAGCAAGGCATACACAGCATGGAGGGGGTTCCAGCAAGGGACACCCCACACCGAGGGCGCTCCAGGGGGGACACCCCACACGGAGGGAGGGGTTTCAGGGGGGGACACCAAGCACAGAGAGGGTTACAGATGGGACACCCCGCACGGAGGGGGTTCCAGAGAGGAAAACCCGCACGGAGGGGGTTCCAGCCGGGACACCCCACACCGAGGGGGTTGCAGAGGGGACACACCGCACGGAGGGGGTTCCAACAAGGGATCTACAGCACCGAGGGGGTTCCTTCAAGGGACACCCCACACCGAGGGGGTTCTAGCAAGTGCACCCCGCACCGAGGGGGTTCCAGGGGGGACACCCCGCACCGAGGGGGTTCCAGCAAGGGCACCCCGCACCGAGGGGGTTCCAGGGGGGACACCCCGCACCGAGGGGGTTCCAGGGGGGACACCCCGCACCGAGGGGGCTCCAGGCGCTCCCCGGGCCCCCCCGCAGGCCCAGAGCGCCACCTGCAGACCGCGGGCGCTCCACTGCGGGCCGCTCCTTATGGACAGCAAGAGCGTGAGGGCTTCACTCGCTCGCTCCATCTCCTGCGACGGGACGAGGGTCCTGAGAAGAGAACCGGGTGGTTGCCATGTGAGCGGTATCGGGTGTCTTGTCAGGACACCGGGAAATCAATGGAAAGGGACAACCACCGTGGGCAGGACAGGAAATTCCTGCTGCTGGCTCACGTGGCGATGGTCTGTGAGCAGGCAGCTGTGAAAAACCTCCAATACCTTTTGCTGCCAGCTTTTTCCCTGAGTACTTGACCGCCTTCTCTGACATCTCTCAGAGAGCTGTGGAGGCTCTTCTGGAATTTGCACCTCCATCTGCAGGTCCAAGTCTGCCGCTCTTTGAGGTGTGCATTCCCAACAGCTTCCACCAAGCCGCGGCGCTGGATGCCAGCAGACCTCCAGCAAGTGCCAGGTCTCCATTTCCTAAGGAATTCCCTAACACACAGATCCAGGAGCTCCGTAATATTCTATACACTTGAAGAAGGAATCCACTGAAACCTGGTGAAATCATGTGATGAGCTGCATTTGCAATACATCGTTCCCTTCAGATAAGACTTCGTTTCTACTTTTTGACACTTTGGAGGAGTTCAAAAACAGCCTAGAAAAAAATCATTAAAGCTCTGGATGCACCCACATAATTGTTGCTATAATCTTCCTGAGCCCTCCTGTGGTTCTTACAGAGAAATTTGCTATCCCTTCCTCCCCACATGAGCAAACGGGAGGTAGACAATATTTGGTATCAGGATTACAAACATATTTTGCAGATCAAACAACAGCCTGACAAGAGAGCTCTAGAACTGTTAGAGGTGAAAGCTCCAGAACTGTTATAGGTGAAAGCAGTTCCCATCTCCCAAGGAAAGGACTGTCTGTCGTGCCCTCCTGCAGAAATGAATGAACAGACCTTCAAACCCGATTGGCCTGGCAGACAGAATGCCAACATCTCATCTGGGTTAGAGCTTTCTCCCATCGATTACATCTGTTTGATCCACTCGTTGGACCTTACAGCTTTGATGAGATCCTGAGGCAGCAGGAGCTGATGCTTTGTCAGATGTATGAGATAAAAAACTAGTTCCAATGAAACACAGTAAATTTTTTTAAAAAGCCGTTCTAGTGAATTTTGGTGAACTATGGAATATAAGCAAAAACTCAGCCAGATACAGGGTGGCCTGGAGGAGTTCTGGATGCTTGACTGGGGCGATGAAGGTGAGCAGTCTGTGTGCATCTTGGCAGACCTTGGCCCTCCCTCCACCATCAGGGCGTGCGGATGCCGTCAGCCAGGCCAGCAGTGGCTCCCAGCCCCACAGGACAACTGAGAAAGCGTTGCGAGGGCACTGGGTGACACTGCCAGTGTCACCAGTGTCACCAGTGTCACGGCCACGTCCTCTCCATTGGACACCACAGCTCCACTCCTCTCTGCCCCCATTGACCATTTCCTCACATCTGATAGCAACGCATTGAATACGACTGGCAAGCCACCCACAGCACCAGCACAGTCCGTCCCACACCAATGCCTCTGGGATTTACTGCTCTTCTGAGATGTTAGCGCTACTATTTTAGATTCCAACGCTACATCCTTTAAATATCTCCCTCCATCGTGGTCTCTGAGGACACGGGTGAGAGACAATGGCCATAGAGCTTGGGCAGAGGGCTGAGCATTCGGAACCCCCAGACCCAGCTCCGTCACCGGGGCTCTGCCACAATGACTTCATCCAGCAGTGCCTCAGTTTCCCCATCTGTCAAATGAGGATAAGGATAATGACCTACCTCCAAGGGTGTGGTTTGCAGATGGGTTAGCGACCAGCACCACAGAAACACCCCCCACCAATAAACAACCCAGCCTGGCACTGAAGGAACCGAGGGCACCGCATCCTTCCCTCACTGATCCTGCTCAGGAGAAAAGTGCTTGCCAGAGCCCTCCTGCAGCCTGCGACTGCGCAAATGTCCAGCCAGCTCCATCCTCATCGAACCATCCTGCGTCTATTTGATAAAGACGAATATTGCTTTTTAAATAAATATAAAAAGTCCGTTTCCTCCTTGGCGAGTTCATTTTGAGTCATTTTATCTCTCTCCTCCCCCTATATTTTTCCCCAAATAATGTGATTAAGTGAGTCAGCGTTCTGCTTTCCCTGACAGCCTCTGGATTTAATTCAGTTTGAGGACTGTGACCTTTGACTCCTTTTTACTATACTAACCCAGCTAAGAGAACACTTAGCGATTTCTCCGCTTCCTACTGGGAGAGTATCTGGTGGGGGTGAAGAGGGGGAGCTGGGGTGGAGGGGGGAGGAAGAGAAACAAACTTTCACATAAAATTATGGTATATGGATAATTGAGAAGTTTAAAAACATGAATCTAATTGTGCTGTCCCTTGAGAAGCAGATATTGAGCCATCCTATAAAAGGCTTGGAGTATCCCAATGGTGATTTATTGCTAAATCCTAGTATTTTTCAATACATTATAGTTTTTAAATTGTGTTTAAATTGAGTGTAGAAGAGCAGAGGCCATTAGGAGATGCAGAAATGATGATTATATTTAAATATTCATGCACGCAGTACCTTATTATTGAATCTGAACACTAACAAAATCAATATTAAGTGCGGTTTGACATGAATTTATTTATGAATTTCGACTTTCTAAGTACTGTATTTTTTCACTCAAAAATTGTGAGTATAATGTAGTAATGATATCAAAACAGAGTGTCAGAGAGCATTAGCTGAGAAGGTTATAAACCTCCATATTACAGGGCCCCATATTGCCCTCAAAAGTGCTTAGTGCACAAAACCAAAATGTTGTGGGGTTTTGTGTGTGAAGGTTGTTTTTTTGTTGTTGTTTTGTTTTGTTGCTGGTTTTTTTTTTTTAAACACGTAAATACACACACACACCCACACACACACACCGGCTCAGAAATAGGAAGGAAATTCTCAGTCGGAAATTGCGCTGCAGTGGCTTTGATTGCTCTCCGAGCCCGCTCCAGGGACCAGGCAAACTGGGATTTGACAAAGCTGAATGGAGTGCTCCAGGCGTGTGGTTTGTGGGGGCACTTCAGTACCTGCGGGGAAGCTGGCAGAAGGAGAACAGCTCCCAAGCACGGGCTGTAGCCAGGGTCCCAGCCAGAAGGAATCAAAGCCCTCAGTCTGCGCCAAGAACCCACAAGTCCTGTCCCACTCAGCAGCACGGGGATCCCAGAAGGTGACACTGGTCCGTATTCCCCTTACAAGAGTCCGAGGATGGGTTGTGCTCAGATTGGCTGGTAGGGCTGGTAGACAGAGATGCTTCACTAATGTGTGCCAGCAAAGAGAAGGGAAACAGGCTGGGAGTCCCTTTTCAATGAGCAAAATGCAACACGGCAGGTACTTCAAGCAGTTTTCACTCAAAATCGTGCAAATATGAGAAACTGGATGGAAACCACCCCCTTAGTTCTCTCAAAAAAATATCCTTCTGTACTTTTCATGGTTCCTTTCTAAGGTGTATCTCAAGCAGGGCACTTGGTGATCAGGTTGGAACCTCCCCAGAAAAGAGAAAGACAGCTTTTGAAAGCTTTTGAAAGCTTGGCTCTTGATGCCACTCATTTAATGATGCCCAGGATCATTTATAGCAGCATGCAGCAATGGCCCTGCTCCACAGACTCCTTGTCCTTTCCATTCCCACATTGCTATTCCATTACTGCTCCTACCTCTGCACATCTGGTAGGTTTTTGATGGAGCTCTCACTCCCTTCTGCTCAAATGAGCAGAGATTTCAGCACTGGAGGACAGAATCTTTTTGGTAACCTTGACACAAGGGGACACAAAGAAGGGGCTTGTGCAGGTCTATGTACAGTGAAGTGATGTGTATTAAAAGCTACTGCCCTTCCTCCCCTAACAATTAATTTCAAATGTGAGAAGAATTTTTAAGATTTATTTACTGTTGACAGGAATCTGGACTGAGTCCTGCACGTGCTGCCTTGTGCATCCTCCTTTGAGTTTAGCCTTTGTTCAAAATACCAAAGAGCGCTCACCTCACTTCCTTTCTTTAGCATAAAACACTCCTGTCCTGGCATCACACCCAATGGAGAGGGAATCCTTTCTGCTTGGGAGCCAGAAACCTACAGGTGTCAGACCACTTCAAGTGAGACAAAACAATTTAGGCAGCTCCCAGTGCAGTCTGTTGCCCACCAGGGGCAGCAAGAGACACCATGGCAGCAGGATTTCCTAGGCCTTGCTCTCTGTAGAGACAGAGACAGAAAGAAAAACAGTCTGGTGGAAGAGAAACAAAATTCAGTTTTGTCTCTAATTTTTGACTTTGGTGAGCAGGAACCAATCCTTGCTGAATCCAGTGCAAAGCCATAGTGCCTTCAGTACCACCAAGGGCCAGATATTCAGAGGGTTGGTACTTAACAGGGCTCAAGCATTTCATTTGAAGCTGGCTGTTGAAGAGCACAGCCCAACATTCTTGGAGTTTTCTCAGGTCTCTATAGTTTCAGGTATTGGCAAGCAAGAGCCAGGGATGCCAAGCAAACTGTAGAGTACAGGAAGGGTCTGCAGTCTAAGGGAAATCTCTTCTGCTAGGAAATCTTCTTGGTGAGCCATTCAGCAAAGCGAGCAGCGTTCTGCAAAGCACAGGCTGAAGACAACACATCCCTGGAAGTCCTTTTTGGAAACAGATTTGCTGCTGAGATTAATCTTTCCTCCCTCCTTGTTCTCAGGCTTGCCTCTCTCTTCTGCTCTCATGCTAGCATTTCCCAGTACAGCCTGCCAGGCTCTTAATGGATTGGCAAGGTTCTTCAGGGACTGGAATTGACACAGAAACACATGTAACGTATCCCCTCCTGGAAGGGGTTTGATCATGGAGCACTGACATTATGGCAGATCACACCGCCTACGCAGAGGCCACACACGACAGGGCAAGCAGCAGCAAAAACATCACTCATTAAAATTAATTCCTTTCTCATTTTCATCTTAAAGGGAATGCTCAGATTTACTGGTCTCAGCTGAGTCTCTGATGGATAGAGGTCTGCATTAACAGAGCCCAGCGTATCCCGTTTGACTTGGTTTATGCTCTGCAGAATGGATTCATTCAGTGACTTTTCCAGAAGGAACCGATGAAAGAGCCCAGGACTGGGGGAAAGCATTGGAAAAGACTTTGTGGGTCACTCTGAAGCGCCTATTACTGCGTACATCCACGTTGTGTGCACGTCTCTTTGTTAAACCCGAAGTGAAGCTGTAGGATTCCAGGGAACACCCATTCCAGGGAAAGCTCACCATCTGAAAGGCTTGAGACATCCCAGTTTGACAAGGAACCACAATAGCAAGAGCATCTGGGTGTCAGGAGCTGAAGCCTTGATCAAAATCAGGGAATCACAGCACTGAGAGAAGTAAAAATGCATGGAAGAGAAATATTTTCTATCATGCTTGCAACCCTGCAGAGTCAAAGGATGCTACATGGAGAAAAAAGAGGGGGGGAAGAATTTTATAAGAGTAATGCACAGAACAAACGATGTGCCCAAGGTGTATGGACTTTGCAACAGCTTGGGATCAAGGCTGGACCATGTGTCTGCCAACGTCCTGCCCTCAGCACAAGCTCTCGGTTCGGAACTCCAAGTGTACCCCTGGTACGAGATGCACTCGAGAACACTGAGCACCCAACCTGCCTCTCAGCTTTTGGTAAAAACAGACAGGTTTGCACCACTCTGGGGCCTCTATCAGTGCCACCTTCTGTGGGCAAGGACAGGACAGTTTAGATACCTTGGGAGAGGACACCAGACTGAAGTGTCACTGCTCTGATCCAGGTGGAGTGATTCCACATTTCTCATGAGATCTCTTTCTCAGAAACTCTAAACACCATCTTGGAAACCCTGCACACAAGAGATGTCTAATGCTGGCATTATTTCTAACACTAACAACTCGTTAAGTTTTTCCGCTATGCATCTGTATCAATATTTTAACACAACTGTTACAAGGAAAATTGCTTTTTTTTGTGTGTGTCTGTGTCTCTTCCCTCTCCCCCTCTCTCATTAAATCAGCATGACAGATTTTAGCCTACTCCATAACTAAGTGAATATCTCAGAAATCTTAAATCCCCGAAGCATAGTGATGGGTTCTGAAAGCTTTCCAGTGGTGTGGAGTATGAGCAAACCCAAAGGGCTTTGATTGTTCCTTCCCCTTATTGCGACTGCAAGGAGGCTGCTGTGAGTGCAGAACAATGGAATCGACACAAATTTCAGCAGGAACTGAAGAACCCAAAGCACAGCTACAACCGGGAGGTTCAGCAGTGTGACCACAACAGGACTCATTTCTCAGGCAGGCTTGCCTTCATCAGTGCAACACCAGCACCAAGTTTGATCTGATAATCTCACAGCTGCCTGAAGTTGGGTTTAGAGGCAAGTAAGGGGGGGATCCATTACACTAAAATGGAAATCAGACATCAAGATATGGATTGCACGATCTATAGATGGAAAAGGAGTAAAGAGGTCCCATCCAGAGCAGTTCCCACTATGGGCAGAGCAGGCATTTACTGGTATTTGGAGATATGGCTAAAATGCTTTAATGAGAGGTAATTACTGCAGAAGATCAGCATGGACAAAATGGTCCAGAGCGCAGGCTACAAGCAGAGTATTCTCAGAATCAAGGGGGAGAAATATCATGGAACGGATAAAAAAGAACAACAACACAAACCAACCAACCAACCAACCAACGAAATCCAACCAAAACCAATCAAAACCAACCAAAAAACCCAAGAATAAACACACACACAGAAAAAAAAACTCACCAAAAAAACCCACCCAAAAAAACCCCAAACCAAACAAAAAAAAGCAAAAAAACCCCAACAAAACAAACAAAAAGAAACCCCCAAACCAAAAAACCCACAAAAAACCCAAACAAAACAAACAAACAAAAAACCCAAAACAAAAAACACCAAAACCCAACACAAAAACCACCAAAACAATCCCCCTCCCCCCAAAAAAGAAAAAACTACCAACCCCCAAAAAGAAGAAACTGGATGTCTTTTACATGGAATATTCACCAGCATTTTTAAGAGTTGGGTGGTGGAGAAAGTGCTATCACCAAGGAAAAAAATCCAAACCCTCTTTTCCAGTAAATCGATGTATTTTGCTCTAATTTTATTAGGAATATAAAAGGAGCCTTTAGAAAAGTGCTTAGAGAGCAGAAAGAAAAAAAGAAGAGATAGGGAAGGCTAGCAGTGGAAACATTAGTCTGTCTGTATTAGGAATCCCATACTCACATTTTATTGTTACTGTCAGGATGCAAAAGGCAGCGCTTAAAACAAAATAATACATAATGTATTACAGGGGCATAAACATCAGCAGTCATTTTTATTTTAAAAAGAAAATGCAAAAAAAATGGAGATGGCTTGCAAGTGAGGGATCCAAGGTGCAGCATTTCTATCTGTGTCCACTGAGATAATAAAAAAGGTATTAGAGCCGCGGAGGGAACAGGGTGCCACAAAGGGCTCCTCGGCAGTTTACCACTGCTCTTATTACTAGGGGGCTGTGGAAGCTCTTCCAAAGAAATCACAGGGTCAGTTTTTAGGTTGGGTGGGAATTTTCTCCAGCTCTAAAGATGGGAGGATATTTAGGAAAACGAACTCCGTACTTTGGAATGAGCAGTGAAGAAAAAGGGCTTTGTGCGTTTGTGTGTATTTCAGGAGAGGGTGAGGAAAGACGCAGAAAAAAGGAATCATTCATGCTTTCCAGCCAGGCCTTTTTGAACATTATCTTTTTGGGGGTGCTTGCCTTATCTGTGTTCATTTCTTCTTTTTTAGAGTTTGTTCTCTTGATCTCGGCACAGCACACCTGAACCTTGGGGTCTAAATCCAGCATCTTTTGGCACTGCCGTGATATAAATGTACAAGCTCGATAACACCTGCCTGGCCCAGGAGTGCGGCAGTTGATGGCACGGACTCCACAAGATGGTGATAAGCAAAGACATTTTATTGCAAAAATCCAGCGTTCTTAAACGGTTCCTTTGTTCTGAGTTCCCAAACTTGTGGGGCACAACAAAGGTGTTGAACCAACCCCCACAAACCACGACAGGAACACGCACCGGGGGTAACCAAGCACCAGCCCCACGCTGTGAGCACCCATTCGTTCTAACAATTGTTTTCCAGCTCTGTCCCTTGTTTTTCACCTCTGGTCCAGCTGAGCCATTCCCAGAATGCTCTCTGCTCAGCCCAAGCAGCAGAAGTGAGAGAGGATTTTCCAAGGGCAGCAAGGCCCTCACTTTGCAAGGCCTTGCTGCTGCACAACACAGGAGCAAGCAATGCATGTGCCAGCTCCTTTGCTGGGACTCTCTGGGGTGAGGAGGTCCCTGCTCATGGGGTTTTATCTCAGGGTCAGCTTCCAGCAGAGCCCGTCCCATACTCCAGGGGTTGCTTCCCAACAGCACATTGGCTACACGCTGCCGCTGCCCTGCTTTCCAGCACCGCAGCTGCACACACAGGGCTCAGTCCTGCCTCTGCCTGGGCTCCTGCACCGCGCAAGCTGCACAGCTGGCCCCACCTGCCTCGCTCAGAGTCTGCTTCCAACACTCAGCAGGAACTGGGGACTCCCTTTTCTATCAACCTGCTTTTGAGAACAGTCCTGAGCTCGGGAATGCAGAGAGCACCGTGTGAGTAACAGTGGAAAGGGCAGATGAGCTGCAATTAAGCAGCCCTGCAAGGGGAATGCTTGAGGGAATGAAGAGGATTTTAAATAGAGAAAATACCTACTTTAAATATTTCAGCTGACAGCTGGATCTAACACCCCCCCCCTAGAACAGCTGGATCCTCTTCTGTCAAAAATCTCAGCTCTTGCCTCTCATTCCCTGTGATTCTCTGAAGGCCTCAGGGGGGTCTTGATCCCCCTGTTTCCCTCTCTGGTTGTACTGCTTTTGTCACAACATATGCACACGAACACGGCACAGCCACAGTCTGCTGATGGGGTAATGTCAGGAAGATGTGACTGCTGTGGCCTGTGTAGTCATTTGGAGGACAGGGAAGGAGGACAGGGGAGGCAAATTGGCAGAGGGCTGGGAGGAGGGGGCTGAGAAATGAGATAGACAGGAAATAAAGGACAAGCAAGTCCAGAAAGGGAAGAAGATTAGGAAAAAAAAAAAAATGAAGTAAAAACGCAATGATCTAAATTATCTAGCTTTTGAACTGACTGTCACAGTAAACCACTGTAGACACATTTGCCAGAGCCTGTCCTATTTACTCTGCAAAAGTGAGGTAAATCGTATTTACTAGAGAGCAAAACCAGGTGTGCTTAAAAAAACAACCATCAAACTTGCGCTATTTGCTTATTTAAAATAATCTGGAAAACAAGGGTCTGCTCTAGGAGCCAGGAATTATTGACAGCCAAAGTTCAGAAATCCCTGAAGGAGGTGATATGCATCAGAAATTGATGAATTAAGGAGTTCTGCAGTTCTGGAGGATTTGCTCTTGAGACTTGGAGAGGAGTTAACATCTGAGGCTGGGCTTCATCCCCAGCTATGTCATTGCTTCACTTCTCAGCACTTGAGATCAGCTACAATGCTTAATGGCTTCACCAAAATAAATATGGATATTGCTCTTAAAATGAGAACTCTGGAGATGATCAGCATCCGTGGGACTCAGTGATGTATTTGTCTTTCATACAAGGACAGGTAGAGGGAATTTGCTGATTTTAGTCTTAGAGAATACTAGTTCCCCAAATGAAAATAACTGTGCGCATGCTAGAATGCTGTTTGAGAGAAAACTGTGAGGGATAAATGAGAGCAAGGATGCCCTGATGGAATGAGCTGCTGGACAGAGCTGCTTCATGAGAAGCTGCTTCAGGTCAGGCCTGAAGGGCAGAGAGAGCTGTTCAGAGAAGAGCTCACTGTGCACCAGTTTGGGCAGCCCTTGCATTTTCCTTCCTCTCACTAAAAGTTAGACTGTTTGGAGAGAAATGTAAAAGATAAAGGAAATCCCACAAAAGAAATGATGAATTGTACAGCTTGTGAAAATTCTACCCACAGTCCAGAAGACAATCTTCCCCTCCCTCCCCTCATGCCAGCTTGTCTCTGTCATATCTTTCCACTTCATAAATCTCTCCCTTGGTTGAGAGGCAGATCTGGGAAACAGACCCTTGGGGAAACAGTTCCTGAAAAGCCTGCATACCAAGCCAGAGGCATCTTCTCATCGAGGTACAAGGCAAGGAAAGGCCTCAGACTCACTGCAAGTGCACGAGAGTTCTTGGCACCATCTAGTGGAGTCACGCTGGAGATGGAGAGGAGAGGCACTGGAAGAAAACTTGGCAAATCTGCTCAGCGTGGCAGTGGCAGAACGCGGAGGCAGAAGGGAATGCTGGCCATCTGCACAGGCTCTTTGTACAGGGGACTCTTCCTGCTGGTGAAACAGCCAGAGGTGATGCTGCATCCTACAGGGAAAGCATTTTGGAATCTCCCTGGGGGACATCACCAGCTGTTCCTAATGGTGGCTTTGCTACTCCAGGTGGGGCCATCCATGGCAAGGGTGCTCAGCCTCACTGCTGTCCTGCAGGTGGCACTGGGATGGGCAAGGATGGCTTCCAGAGAGCACGCCAGGATCAGGAAACCTCTGAAGAACCCTGACACCCTGAGCTGCAAATGAAATGGCACTAAAGGAATATGGAAGATGACATGAAGTAATACCAAGGCCTTGGATTGTTTGAAAATGGGTCTGGCAGAGGGTGTAACGATCACTTTATGAGCAAAGGAAAGCCATTCTTCAGAGCTGATTACTCATCCACTTCCCTCCTCTCCTGTGCAGCAAGAATAGTAAACAGTTGCCCAAGTTACACAAAACCATCAACATTTGGAACAAAACAATGCTTCTTGTTTTTCAAGTTTTCCTGGAGCCACCGCCCTTCCTGTCCGGGCTCATCACCTTTCATCATTCCCGAACACTGCCATCACCACCAAACACACGGCACTGCATCCATTCCAAGCCCCAGTGCTGAACCTCCGAGAACCTCATCACCTGGGAAAGGCTACTGTCTTGTGATGCTCACAAATTGGGGTAGGTGAGCTCTGGGAGGCTGCAAGCATCACTCCTGCCTGCAGTCCTCAGAAATCAAGTGAAGGAATCAATGAACTATCCAGGAGTAATGGTCTCAAATCAACTCAGCTCTTCATCTTTCTAAGAGAAGCAAGCCAAGGACCACACTGAAACCTTAACCACAGGGCCCAGCCACTCTGTGGACAGTGAAGATGCCAGGGCAGTTTCCCAAAGCGAAGCTGTTAGCTTTGGCATCCTTGGCCAATATTTCTGCTCCTCTTTGCTGTTACAAAGCAGCGTTTCCATGCAGTTCAGTGCCAGATCCACAGGGAAATGCAGGCGCCGAGTTCCAGTTTCCCTGGGAATAAAACGTCTCTGCACCTCCAAACCTCAGCTGCAGTACTTCAAGATCCCTGAAAGGCAAATGGCTGTGGGGGAGTTTAAATCCCATTTCTGCCCTGTCTTGAAATTCGTGTTATTGTTCATTCCATACAAAGCAGTTCTGAAAAGTGGAGCAAACTCCCTACTTGCTCAACAGGGTGATGATTTACATTTCCTTTGCCAGGGTGCAAACAAGACCTTGTGGTGCAAGGAAGCAATGGGAACCAGACCTTGTGACAGTTCCATGGGAAATCCCTGCCATGGCATGGATCAGACAACGTGGGTACAATTTTGTCACCTGCAATGCTCAGCGCTGGAAACTGCAGCACAGTGCACCGGCATGCACGCTAGAGTTTTGCCTCCTCGGAAAACATGGACACATGCAGTTTTAAAGTGCTTTAAGCAGCTAATTAGGGTGTCTCCCCCTCCTTTATCCCACAAGATGATAATTGCATTACAAAAATGAATATGTAACTAAGCAGAAACCACAGGAACGGTGATGGCAGAAAAGGAGATGGAACCAGCAGCAGCCTCACTCCACAGGCACAGGTGGAAGCCCTCACATTAGAGAGACTCGTGCTTCAGTGCGGTTTCTGGAGCTGTGGGGAGGAAAACCTCAAAAAAGCCCCACATCATTTAGAGTCACAAGAGTCAGCGAATGGTTTAGTGCTTAAACAATCGATGTCAGGAAGAGAGAAGCTCCGTGAGAGTGTGTCTGCCTCTTGCTCTCCCTGCATGCATCTCCCCAGAATGTCTACAGTCATCAGGATAATTTAGAAAGGAATAAAAAAAAAAAAAAAAAAAAGACTTGGCTTGGCCTAACTGGGGCTATCACTGTAATTGTGGAAGGAAGTGAGAACAAACCAGCAGGGCCCCAGGGAGAAAAGAGCAAAGTGAGGGGAATGGAGATTGTATTTGAGGGACCCTGTGAAACTGAAGTGTCAGGGAGCAGCACAGGGATGCCTGAGGGTGGAGCAGAGCTCAGGCAGTCAGAGCCTCCTGCAGCAGCAAAGAGCACAGGATATGAGCCTGGAGCTCAGCCCCACAGCTGGCACACGCCAGGGCTCCCTCAGCAGCCAACACCACGGACGCCCAGGAACTGGGCACATTCTCCAGACATTTAAAAAGAGCGGTATCATTGTAAATAGCTGCAGGGATGATAAATCTCTTTCTTTTTCCAGGGGAGAAAGGGGGGACTCTTCCCACTGCCAGTTCTCTGCCCCCTGCGGAGCACAGGCAGCCTCTATTCTGCCAGTCCATTCTTCCACATCCAGTGCATTATTATGAACCCTCCAGCACACACAGCTAATTAGGGAAAATATCCTTTCTAGCAATTTAAATGATTTTGGCATTTTCAGGAGGGCACATGTAATATTCAAATTACTTCCACTCTCCGCTGCCTTGTCTTGCCTGGCTCATCTTCCCAGGTGAATTTGTAGTCTCTGAAATGCTCTAATTTCCCACAGAAGCCATGTCAAATATAATTTTGGTGCAAAGTTGGTAATTATACGTAACATCAGTCTGATGTTAAAAACACTGAAAAATTTAGCAAGAAGAGACGAATGGAGAGACATAAGTCTGAGACCAAGGAACGAAAGGCGTGCGGCCCCCTTAGTATTTGCGCTCGTTAATTAATAATAGCATGTTTTCAGGAACTGAAAGGATGTGTTTCCCGAACTGACTGGAATTCACTTATGTCCCAATTACATTGTCTCTGTGAAGAACTTTGGTCAGGTCTCGCTGAAGAGCTGCAGCTCAACCAAAAGCAAAATCCAGGCTCCCCGCTCGGTCCATCCCAGCTTCAGGGGTGCGTGAAGGAGCAGAACACTCACCCCAGGGCTCAGATCCCGGGAGCAGATTGCCTCCTCCTCTGCCACCCCTGCTGCAAAGCCCTCCGGAAGCAGTGGAGCAGATTTGCAGCAGGGAGTCATCAAGTGTGTGGATATGGATTAGAATGGGTGTAATTATATCTGCTGGCCTCAAAGTATTGGGCAAACATTTTAACAGATTTGTTCCTTGGCTCCAAATGGAAGAGTTAACATGGAGAGTGAATTATCTGACCCCACCATCAACTCTTCCTCTGCCTGTTTCTGTACCCCAATCCAGGCTGCTTTTTGACACCATTACCCCAGCACTGCGTCTGCCTCTTAAAAAAACACTTGGGAATTTCTGAGTCAACCCATTCCACTCTAAAATCCACGCCTGCAATAACTGCTGGGAGCCACAGAGCCTTTTGCTTTGGCCGTGCTGCTCCAGGTAATCTACTCATGGAAAGGAGCACCCAAGCATCTCATCATCACTGAACACCAGTTGCTGGATGGTGTGAGAATCTGGGCCCCAGCTGGTGAGGAAGATTTGCTCCATTTTGTTCCTGAAGGCCATGATGCCAACAGTCAAGAACCATGGTACAAGGCCTGATCATATAAGCAAAATCAGTACACCCAAAAAAGGGTTTGACCCCAAAGGATTAAGGAAGAGCCACTGAATAAAAACTATTATTTCAGAGGAATAAGATGAGATGAGATGAGATGAGATGAGATGAGATGAAATGAGATGAGATGGGAACTGATGAAGTCTCAAATAAACTCGAAACTCGTGGGCATAAGTGAACCCCACTTCCATCCTACATTAGCCATTGTGTGCTTGTATACAGGGCTTCCAGATTGAGTCTCGAATTTCAGTCTTTGTGTTTTGTGTGTCACATCTCTCTCTGCCTTTCTTCAGCCCCACATTAAAGGAAGAAACCCCTTGTTTCGGAGAACGAACACTTCCTGGCTTTTCAGCTGCCTCCATCTACTCTCTTAAAGGAAGTTCCCACTTCTCTTGCCCTTTTTCTGGGGTTTGTGCCACTCACTGAACAGTGGCTAGCTGTGCACAAACAGAAAATCCATCCTGCTCAGACCACGTGGGCCAGAGAAAGGCAGAAACTTTCACTGCAGCTTGATGAAGCCCTTAAGACCCTCAGATAAAAGCAGCTTCCTAAATGTCAAGAATGCTTGTGCACAGCTTTTCCTTCTCAGTCTGAAATGATAATGTGCAAGAGCAGAATAGGAAAAACGACATTTTACCTCCAGTTTCCTGCATGCTCACTGGCTTTGCTTGCCTTTTTGAATCAGGTCTCCAATGGAAGGCCAGGATGTGGCGAGGTAGCTGGACAAATAAAGACTTCCTTTGCTGCCATGGCAATGATGCAAACAGAGCAGAGCACATGACAAAGGAAGTTGTCATAAATCAAAATTGGTCAATTCTGTTTAGTTTCCAAGCAAAGATTACACAAACTGGTTGGAAAGGGCTTCCCAGAGAAGCAAATGATCATTTTCTTCAGGAAAGCGCACTGATCTGAGGATTATTTAGTCTTCTCTCAACTCTCCTCAGGCCTGAAGGACTCTAATTTCGGAAACATCCCCTACTTTCAGGGTAGCTTGAACTCTGCCAGGGTCTTAGAACATAAAGGGTAAGACCACATCCCAGTGTTCAGATTTATTTTTCATTTGTCACTTAATAAGGACTGAAGTAAATCCTGCTTGGAGAAACATGCTTACCTTCAGGGGTAAAGGATTCTGCAGGGTGAGCTAAGAACATGAAATACACGTTTGCAAAGATCACCCTCTTCTGTCCCACAGAACCTTCCCGTGAAGAAATAGCCTTTACAGGTCTACAGCGCTTCCCACTGTCTCACTGGTGGACCAGGACAGTTTTCTCTGGTGCAGGTAGGAATTTCTGTGGCTCTTATTTCTATAAACTCATTCTTTTGGGATTCAGACAACAAACTGGGCAATTTGCCCTTCACACTGTGGATTGAAACTTCCATGCTAAACACCATTCAAACACCAAAATGAAATCCAGCTTGCTCTTTGCCAGCTATTTTGGTTTTGTGGGCAGCTATAGCTGAACTTCCTGGGAAAGGGTAAGGAGGAGGTTCTGCTCCATCATTGCAGAAGCTGCACCCTCCGAGTGTTTTACGTGACTCTGCCGGCAACGCTCACCGTGCGTGGCTCCATTACTGCACGGGGTGGCCAGTGAGCAAAACTCCCCTGCAAACCTTGCTGAGTCCTGTCAACGCTGCATCTCATCTGGGCTAATGGAAACCAGAAGCTCAGCCTCCCTGCGAAGGGTCAGATAGAGTTATAAAGCATCAGAGTGCTGACAGGGTCTCCAGCAGCACGCTCCTGTTGGATCATTAGGTCCATATTCCCTGCATCTCCCTCCTCCTGGATGGTGCCTGGGTTCATTCTGATGCCAGGGACATTCTGCAGGGAGGCACAGGCTTCTTTCCAGCTCAACTGGTTCCACTCTGCCCAACTCCTCCCCTAAATTTCATATTTATACCTATGCTAGGAGAGTGCACAACTCTACCCAGTCAGAACAGTGGAACATTTATCCTTCAGTTGCCTGGTGTTCAGAGGGCACAAAGCAAGAAAGGACTTGGCTTCTCCCTGCTCTTAAGCCCCTCTTGGCTTGCCAGCCCCTCAAGCTGCCGGGGCAGATATCACAGGGCAGAATTATTCTCTGGGCTAAGCAGAAACCTCCTGTCCCAAAGTCTACAAAGGTCAGCAGATAAACAGTGATGGATTTCAGTGGACACCGACTTCCTAAAAACAGTACCAGCTTCACCACAGAAATATTCATCATGAACAGACAAAATCTGACCGTAGTATTTGAACAAGGGCAGGCAGCACCCTGAGGAGAAACAGCCTGGGACCACCAAGGTTTCCATGACCTCAGAGCTCCTTGTGAAACACACAGATCTCCTGCAGCCTCCTCCTCACCCAGGGTAATTCACCAACAACTCATTGTTCCATCTAAGGCAGCAGCAGGGAAGCAACCAGGCTGGACAAGGGGTTTCTGCCTTCTTGTTACAAATGTCCTGTGGCCTGGCAAAAAGTAAAGGACACACTCATCACTGTCCTCAAGGCCTCTGAAAAAATTTAATGCTAACTGAAGTTAATTTTGGGCTCCTTATTTAGACAAAGAGGATGAAGGAAGAGACAGAGTGAGAGCGCCAGGGGAGTAACTGATTTCCCGTCATTTCATTTCATTTCATTATTACCAGAATCAAATAAGCAAAAAACTCACGCATCAGGCTTTTATAATCATGAGAGCTGAAAATGAATGAATACATTGGATTACTTTGTACTGACCTGACTTCAGAGCCTTTACAGTGATAGAATTTCAGACTTTTTGGAGACTATTGATGTCAGAATTTGCCTTTGACTCATGCAAGTAAGAAAAATACCCTCACCTAATCATAGGAATCTCCAGCTAGGTCTTTAAATGTGCACCCAGTTCAATGCTACTCTCATCACTGTCTCCTGAGGACTGAAAATGAACTACCATTACGCCGGGGGGCAGAATTAGACACAGAAGAGCCAAGGTGAGATCCACAGAAGAGCCAAGGTAAGATCCACAGAAGAGCCAGGTTAAGATCCAGTTGCAGGGAGTGGTGGTTTTGGTGCTGGCACTTAAAATGGATTTCACAGCACATGTCACCATAGTATGGTGATGCTTTAATTTTCCCCACCCAAACAGACTCGAATTATTTTATGAGGTCTGCTGAATGGAAGTAGAGGTTGGTTGCTGACCTTTGGTCAGCAGTGCTTGGTCACAGCAGCCTGGAGCCTACAGGTGTGGTTAGCTCCATAGTGTGGCTGTGAAAGTCCCAGACCACGGCCTTGCTGCTGCAGCGAGTGATGAGACAGCTAAAATTTGGGATTCGCTTCTGGTTTTGCCTGTGCAGCAGCAGAATGGTCTCCTCTAAGTTTGTGTGTTAAACCCCAGCCTATCCCCAGCGTGATATAACCCAGCAGCATCTGATGAGCTCTGCCACCCTCGGCCCACCCCCACCTCAGCCCTGGCGGATGTGTCAAAGCAAAAACATCTCAGCATTTCTGATCTCCCCGGGGTCACATCTGCTTTGAGTCAGGCTCCTCATTTGGTTCCAATCCACCGATTTCCTGCTACTGTCCATGAAACAGAGTGCGACTCTGTGGCTTCCCCTGGGTGTAATGGTCTAATCTGTGTCTTGTTGTGCGCTGTAGAGGGGAGGGGAATCAGTGCTACTTGGGAGCAGATTCGTCTTCCCCCATGGCTGGGTCCTGCTCTTATGCAAAGCACCTTTATTCTCGCCAGTAATGGCAGCCCCAGATGTCCTGGTGCCCTCTGTGTATCATCCATATTCCTCCAGTCTCCTAATTGAATCCTTTCCTGCCTAGGACAGGCTTTCCTCGTTACAAGGAACTGGATCCAATTCTACTCCCTCCCCTCCATCCTCCAGCCTCTCATTGTCAAACACAGGGCAGGCCCCACAGAGCTCCTGGGGGTGGATGAGGGCCCTGGTGAACTGTTTCTGCAGCTACCGGCGTTCTGCTCACGGTAACAGAACAGGAAAGCCCCAGACAGGTACAAGGTGGTAAAGGCATCTGCTCTGCCAAGGCTCTGGCGGCATCAAGATGCAATTTAGTTCCAAGAAATAATATCTAGTCCTTTTAATCTATGGCTTTCAAAGCCATTTCTCTAAACCATCAGTGTTTTGCAGCTGGTGGAGCTGCCTAAGAATACGCGCAAGAGCAGTGGCAGGGCCCAGGAGCTGAATGGGTCTCTTGCATCCTCATTCCAAAGGATCCTCTCTGCAGGAGGGCAGTACCCACGAGTGATGTTGCACTCATGCTCTGAACGAGGCAGGGCAACATAAACGGAACAAATTCTCTTTTTTCACTCTCGCTCATCCACCGAAAACCTCAATACTGAGGAAAAGAGTTCAGTCCCATCACCTTATTTATCTTTTTTCCTGCTAATCCAAGCTACACAAGCCTATCCTGCTGCACACAGCCCATGGTGATCTGCAGGCCCTCATGCTGGAAGCAGGAGCAATGCCCCAGTGTCACCACGCTTGAGATGACCCCGCAATTCGTTGAGTTGTGTTAGTTCAGACACAGCCTCACACTCTGCCCTGGGTTTGGTATTAAACTGGTTTGTTCAAGGTTCCTTAACCCTTTACATGAACTGCCTTAGAGGGTGCAAGACCAGCCAGGCTTGTGTTGAGGCAAGCAAACTCGGGTAAACTGAGGCACAAACCCATGACGTGCATGGGCTTCAAGGCAAGTTCTCATGAGCGTCGGGAGGAGACCTGGCACACCAAATTCTCCCGAGTGCCACCACTTGAACTGCTAACCCACACTCTCCTACTGTGCTGAGTACATCTGGATTCCATCAGAGCCCGAATATTATTTTTCTAAAATAACCAAATCTTTGGAAAACAAAACTCCTCAAACCACCAGAAGAAAACCTCTGATCCAGAGGCTTTTCACAGCATCTTGGGGAACGGGAGATGCTATTATTGTTACTAGAAAGGCAGCAGTACAAGCAATGATCTATGGAGCACAAGTATGTTTGTTATGAAATGGTTTGGATCCACAGAGGAATTCCATATGTGGCTTCCCCTCTGGTGACTGGAGGTTCCCACCTTGGCAGTGATCCTGGAGTCCCATGCCTACAGGCTCAGCAGCGTGCAAGGGGAGGGTGGACGCTGGAGGAGTAATGGGATCATCAGGCGCTGAGGCTGCTGCTTGGCACGCCGACAATGTTTGTTTGCACCTCTTTGAAGATGAGAGATGAAAGTGGCGCCCACATGGGCTGCCTTTGATTAGCTTCTTATTTTTAACATTGCAGCTGCGATTATTTTTCTTTTTCTTGAAGCATTTCTTCCCCAGCACCAGAAACTCTGAGGTTCCCTTCTCCAGGGAGGTTCAACTTCAAGGAAACATAACAAAGAGAAGTGTGAATGTAAAGGAGACTGGACAACTTGGGGCCAGTAGGGAATTATGTCATTTTATTTTTAATTTTACTTCCATTTTCCCCCCAATCCCCCATCCTCTCTGGGTCTCAGAAAGAAAATACTTGTTTACTTCTTTTTTAATAGGGAAAATAAATGAGTCCTGGGATCGTACAGAGCTGTCATGAAGAGGGAAATGTCTAATGGTTCAATTCCCAGCTCTGTCACTGAACCACTCTGGGACTTGGGGAAAAGTCAGTTCGCCCATCTGTAAAATGGGATTTATAATGCGTTGCTTCTCAGGGGTATTGAAGGAGTATGAGTAGAATTGCTGGAATGCTTCATGCACCTTGGATAGAAGGGGCAAGAGCCCTGGGAAGTGCTGTCCTTAATAGATACTTAGAGGAGTTTGCTTCACTGTGGTACTTATCTGACCACAGCACTGAGTGCCTCACAGCTCCTGATGGATGGTTTTTCCTTACCTCCCTGTATCACAGGATCGTTGCAGAGCAAAGCACGGCAAAAGGCAAATGGAATGGAATGGACCCAGTCACGTGGGGAATGTGTGGTAAAGTCAGGACTAATCCTTTATTTCCTGAATTTCTGCCACAGCCATTTGACTTTCATCCTGATCGTATGGCTTTGCGAGCTGAAGGCCTGAAGGAAATCCACCTTCCCTTCCCTTCCCATCCTCCTGCCCTGGCCAGGCACACTGTGCCTGTCTCCGAGTGGTCTGGAAAGGGAGAAACTCTTGTGCATGACTCTGTTTCCTATGGTAACATTTTGGAGGTTGTTTCTTTCACCTGCTAGAGTAGTCTTCAGCCAAGAATTTAATGTTAATCCAGTTATCCAGCGGGAACGTTCCGTCTTTAACAGGATGATGGTAGCAAAATGCCTAGATTTGCTCTTCCTTATTTTCAGGACTAATTTATAGAGGTAGTAAAGAGCCATATATACGAGTGAAATCAGAGAAAACTGCTGGTAATGGATACTTCCTAAAAAATAGCTTCACAAAGTGCTGCCTCTTGTATCAGCTTAAGTTTAACTTCAGCCAGAGTGCCTTGAAAATGCAAGGCAGATACTGATAGCAACAATATCAATTAACAAGATGTAAAAATCTCGAGTGGAGATAAGAGGAACAGCCAAGGATAAATAACAATCAAGCTCTTGGTACTCACACACTTCAAAAGAAACAACACAACTATGCATGCTTATATTTATTTATTTATTTGTGCTATCTATCAAGCCATTCACCAGCCAAAGAGAAATGTGTGCACACAAGTTGAGTAAAAACTTCTAAGATACTTATGCAAATCCAGCCAACTCTGAGAGCAAAATGTGGTTTCACCAAATATAATACCTGCTAAACCCTCTAAAAGACACTTTGGCCTCACTTTGGTCAGTCCAAAAAGCTTAGACTAATATAACATATTATATATCCACATTAAAATATCCACATATAACTCATCCAGGTTTCCCTGTCTTTATGGCATTTCTCCTGCTCCCAAGAAAAGAGGCAGACAGTGGTTCCAGCCCAGTGCAACATGCAGGTAATCCCAGAGCCCAAACACGATCCTGCTCAACCCAGCTCCCCGTGGAGGAACGAGCAAGCCGGTCTTATCCCAGCTCTTCTCCGGGATATTAGCAAGAGATGCACTGTGCAGGATACAAAGCTAAGAGATGGCTGATTGTGTTTCATTTTTTTTTAATTAAAATGGCCAACAATTGGGCCCCAAAAGAACAGGTTACAGGGACAGTGATGTTCAATGGAAGTTCTGCAGAGCCAGGTTTTATTTTTGGAGTAGCCACTGGCTGCTGGTGCAGTGCTGGCCATGTTAATGTGCTTCTGCTGCCCTTAACACCTCTTGTTTTGATTCAATTTAACCATTTTTAGGTTAAATTAACCACTGTGCAGGATACCTTGTAAACTATCCTTACTTCAGATTCACTCTGGATAAACAACATATTCCAGTCCTACTACATCCACTCACCCAGATTCCAGGACATTAAATTAACCCCCTGCCAAATTTACTGCAGGTCATCTGGCCCCACCATTTAGCCCACAGTAAAGACAAAATCTATACATAGCTACAGTGAGGAAAGCAGGCAACTCTGTGGAAAACCGATTTAGATCACTCAAGGAGATCAATGGAGAGCCCTGGCCTGGAGGACAAGATTAACACAAAACTTAAAGGAAAAAATTAATGGTCTCAATTCAAGAGAGCACAGCTATTATTCCAGAGGATTCAAAAGATAGCCTTGTTGCTTACTGACCAAGGAAAAGTGGCTAATTTTGGCAAAAATTGGAAAAAGAGTAAATACTCACCGACTGCTGGTCCAGGAACAGAGGCACGGAGCTGCTTTCCCAGGACTCCCAGGATGGCTGCCTGTGCTGCACAGGCAGGGTCTTGGTGGCAGCAGGTGGAGTGGGGCACTTGGTAGTGGCTTTTCTGGGAGAAGTCACTGCTCACTACAGAGAGCTTGCCATGGGCTGGCTCCACAAGGTGCTGCCTTGAGGGGCTTCTGCCCAGGGAACAGCAGGTAACCGTGAGGAGGTGGCAGGAGGCTCCTGCTGAAGGGTCTGGAGGTCCCACACAGATGAATCTTCAGGCCTCAGACTCCTCAGTTCTGCCTCAGAGCATCCTGTTCTGCCTGAGCCTTTTCTCAACTTCCTCAACTGTCCCAGCTCAACCTTAACCCCCTCAGGTCAGCCTCAACCGCCCCAGTCCAGCCTCAACCGCCCCAGCCCAGCCTCAACCGCCTCAGGTCAGCCTCAACTGTCCCAGCTCATCCTTAACCCCCTCAGGTCAGCCTCAACTGGACCCAGCTCATCCTTAACCACCTCAGGTCAGCCTCAACTGCCCCAGCCCAGAGCAGCAATGACCCCTGGCTGCTGCTCACAAAATGGTGGCCATGGAGAGGCTGCCCCGTACTCAGCACAGCTCCGTGTCGATGACACAGCCAGAAAGAGCTGCAGAGACCATGAGGAAAGGCAGCCATGGCAGGAGACTGATGCCTGCTCCTCCTGAGGCACCAGAAGCTGCCTGACGGACTGAGAAAAATGGCGGGAAACGGTGGCTGCCTCCCTGAACTGGCCTCACCTCCCACAGACACGGGCCCTGAGCCACCAGCCACAGCAATGGCTGCTAAAAACCTTCTCTCCGGTGGGAACTGCAGCTGTACCCACCGCACGCTCCCAGGAAGGGCTTTCAGACAAAAATGTCCCTACCCTGTTACAGCTGACCCTAATTCAGAGGGGAAAGCTGAAAATGGCATCTGTCCCATCTGGCACATGAGATAAGTCCTAGAGAAAGCTAAGAGATGGCTGATTGTGTTTATTTTTTAATTAAAATGGCCAACAATTGGGCCCCGAAAGAACAGGTTACAGGGACAGTGATGTTCAATGGAAGTTCTGCAGAGCCAGGTTTTATTTTTGGAGTAGCCACTGGCTGCTGGTGCAGTGCTGGACATGTTAATGTGCTTCTGCTGCCCTTAACACCTCTTGTTTTGATTCAATTTAACCATTTTTAGGCCAGAATGTATTTTTGGGTGTACAGGTCCACGCACAGTAGGGCTGTGCTCTGTCATGTGAGATACTGGCATGCAAGTTATAGCAATGCTGGCCATGCTCATGAGCTCTAACTTTTGGGGGGGACTTTTTCTAAAATTATTATTATTTTTACATTTTTTTTGTGCTGGGTGGGAGATCCAAGAGGCTGATCCCTCAAGCAGGGACCAGGAGGTCCCATTTGATGTCCAGCTCTCGCAGCAGAGCTGGCTGCCACATTGTGGCCCGTTCCCCACAACGTCACATCTGGCTGATGTAAAACACACATGTTTTGACTGAAGCTTTTTCTTTAAAATGCCAACATTAAAGGAAGGTTTGCTTTGTAAAATTGAAACTCTAAAACTCTTCTGAAACCCAATCTGGGGGATTAAAAGAACCACATGAAAAGGGATAAATATGACCTGGACATTTACTTCCTGTGCAGAAGTTCACTGAACATGTGCCTCCCAGCCTGTCAGTGCAAAACAAGACCTTCTGCTCTTATTCTCAGAAGGAAAAAAAGAGAAAAAAAAAAAGGAGAAGACAGGAAGACATGAAATTTTGTAAACTGACAACTCTTTTCTATTTCATGGCTTATGTCAGATACATTGGTTTCTTTAGAGTGGCATCTCATGCACCTTAAAACCAGGAAAAGCAGTAAGAAATTTAGTATTAACAAACTATTCTGGTTTGTACTATATGGTAAAATCGAGCTTGATCCATTTTTAACTGGGAATCAGGGACAGGATTTCTTTGGGTTTCAGTGGGAGTAAGATCAGACCTAAAGAAACGATGGACCGAGTCCAAGGATTCTCTGATGATGAACAGAAGAAACACATGGATAGACAGAGCTTCAGTTCGTCAGAAAATGGCTCACTTTCAAACAAACTGATGCAAGATGTTTATATCAGTATTGTCCATTTCAAGTATTAAAAGTCATGGTTGGGTTCTAAAAACAACATTACTTAAATATTATGAGACTTGAAAGGAAAAAAAAAAATCAGTTAGAGATCCTCGGTATTTCTTTCCTAGGTTTTGAATCTTCAAGAAGATATCACATTTTTTCTGGTTTCCTTTGCTAATAGTGAACTACTAGAAGCTTGATTATTTTTAAAACTGAAACTGACATAGTGATTTATTATAGTATGATTTCTGAAGACAAGAGTCGGGGGGGGGAAATCATATAAAAGCAGGCAATACATTAAAGTCATTATTGTTCTTAAAATAACTTTCTGATCTCAGGTCCAAGTGCAGGAATCGCAGAGGACAAAATGCAATATAATGTAAAATTTGGCATTGCCATTCTCTTTTGGCAAAAAAAGTCCCTTTATCCCAGCGAAGTTCCCTAGAAGGCAGTTACATGCTGATTTGGGATTTACTTCCCTCCCATTGATGATGATGTTACAGTCCACTGAAAGTGGTGTTAGTTGCCTGACAGTCATCATTTAGAACAACACAACTTGATATACAGAGAGAAGACAGCACTTTGGATATCAAGACACATTTCCAACAGAAGATGTTGGACTCTGCACGTGGAGTTCATGGAGCACCTGCCCGCACCTCTGGGTTGTGACCGCTGCAATCGCTCACCCTGTGGATGCTCACACGGGATCCCAGCAGGATCTGAGCTGGGAATTTTCTGTACTTCAGTGTGCCTGAACCCGGAGTTTGTCAGTTCAGACCCCCTGCTGTTTGGCTTCTTTGGTTGTTTGTTTTATTGGTTTGTTTTTTAATTTTAGCGTGATCCAGTCTGGATTAGTGCTCTCAGATAATGCTCCCTGTCCCATAGAGGAGACACTGACACCCCACATCCTATTACATTTTTCCCAAATACTCTCTCTGGGTTTCATCTCCAAGGTGGACTCATCTCTTCTACTTGCAGCCTTAGTTTTCTAATTCCATGGAACCTCTTCCCATCGTCTGCTACCGTATAGAGCTGGTAAAGAAATCTTCCTTCTTTGTCTAATCCCAACACAATTTAAAAAACCCAAAACAAATGAACTTTTGTTTTCAAGCCAGAACCAAGCAAAACAAAGAGGTGTTTCAAAGCCATTGTTCAATGGAGAAAAACCAGTTCCCAAGTCCTTTTCAGATCCAAAGTGGACAGTTCCTCCGTAATTTCCAAGCCGGAAAGAGGCCATTTTACGATCCAGAAAGCATCCATTTTCTGTGTCAGTCCTGAGCCAGGGAGGCTTGTGCCTGAGTCAGTTCTAGGGGGGGAATGGCTGGCACTTTTCCAAGCTTGGGAGTGTTGCTATCACAGCAATTGTTTGGTGATGCCGTCCCAATAAAGCTTCATTATGGTGTTCCTCTTTCCATAAACCTCAGTGCCCTCCAGTGTCCCCAGCAATCACTTATCTAATATTAGGATATTAAAAAATATGGAAAGATTTTAAAGAGACTTATTAAAATGCAATTAGCAGCGTGTACGACTTAAGCAGTGAGATTATTTAAAAAAATGACTTGATTGTGTGGAATGCCACGCACCTTACAGAGATAATAAAGCTGCCAATCAAGTCCATTTTCAAATTAGGAAATTTTCATTCTTTTTTTACAGCCCCCTAAGTGAATATTAAAACTGATTATTAACCTCAGAGTGTAGCAGCGGCCCCCGAGCCTGTGAGCTCTGAAAGGGAGGTTTCATAACCGAGGGTAGCCTGGGCTCCAGTCCCCATTTGGACTGAGAGCTCTGTGTTTATTTAAAGGGACAGCGCACACCCTTTGAATCAGGGAGTCTGCAAAGCCTGCGTGGGTCTCCTGTCGAGAAAGGGGCAAAGCTCCAGAGCTTCCCATGGGAATGCGGGAGGCCAAAGCGCCCTGGCTGCAGTGGCCCTGCGAGGCTGGGATAAGCTGCAGGTAAGGCTGCCCCCGCATGTCCGATCCCAGTATCTCCACGAATCCTGCGCTCCCAGCTCAGAACCCACCTCCTGTCCAAGGAAAGATGTGTACATTAAATGAATGTTTCTGTGGGGACACACCCCTTTGTCATCCTCGGGTTGCTGTGCATACATTTGCAGTGGATGTTATTATTCTCAGTTTATGTTATTACTTCCCTTGCTAAATGTAAAACCCTGTCATTTACCTTGCCTTCTTTTTATTTAATTTCTGTCCTACTGAGAGACAATCAAGTGTGACACTTCCTGCTATTTCACTTTGCTGGCATTTTTATTTCATTTATAAAAAAGGATCCTTCTCTGAGAAATTAAGTCACATTACCTTGACGGGTTACTCCTTTTGCAGCTCTTTACTCTGCTGTCAGAGTAGATTTATTGATGCTTCCTAGATTTCTCTCTTCAAGCTTGCAAACTGGAAATGATGAATTCGCTGGAAGGCAGCAAGCTAATTCTTAACTCAAATGCTTCGTTTTTGAAAAAATGCAAGCTTAGGAAGGGGTAGTCAGAGATCCCAACTCATAATCAAGAGAATGTCCTTCAGTTTAAGTATGTGCTTAAATTGACCTTTGCTGATCTCTTTGGGAACACACACAGGTCTGAACGTGGACACTTCCCCATACTAATGCCAAGCTGCTTTGCAGGAATGAGAGTCCAGACAATGTCTAACAGAGAGAATATCAGTGAGTTTGGAAGCATCTAGGATAGAAGCTATTTCACCAGCACATGTCCAGTCTCATGACTGTAACTCCTCTAGAATCTAGCTGTGCCACCTGGATCTACTTAGGATTTGCATGGCAGCGAGCTACACATCTTTTCAAAGTAAATAATCTGCCTGGGTTGGCTAATGGGGGTTAGGAGAATGACAAATTTGGTTAATAAAATGTCAGCAAGAGCCAGGTTTTAAGTCTGGAATGAGTCACAGGCGAAACAAGTTTAGTGGCCAGGGTTCACCCTTGATCTTGAATTGTTATTTGTGTGCAGCAGTGAGTAACCACAAGTCATGCAGTGTAACTCAGCACAACTGCCAATCCAGCGTGGGCAGTCCTGGGTGGAAAGGGGAGCAGGATGTTCCTGCCTCGTAAGTGATGGCACAGTTAATGAAGAAACAGCCACAGAAATGGCGTTAGAGCTCCAAGTCTCTGCTCAGAAGCAGCCTGCCCAGCACAGCCCGTGTCTTGTGCTGCTCCTGAAGCTTGCAGTGTGCCTCTCTCCTGCTCCTCAGCATGGAGCAAGGGTTTCTATGGCTCACCCTTTGGGATGGTCTGGGTGGAGAACGCTTTGCAGTGGTTTAGTGTATGCTTGTCGGGGTAAACTGAGTATCAGGGATATTTTGGGAGTCAGAAGGAGAGATGGGAAAGAACGGCAGTCAGTATTGAGGTAGACCAGAGAAGACACGGGGACTCGAGGAGCTGCACTGCAGGAGGGTTAATAAAACTGCACAAAAGAGTTCTGAAAATAACTGCTGGCTGTTGGTTTATTTTTCCCATTTCCATGAACAACTACTCACTGCTAAGCAAATTTTATGATTGGAACCACCCTGGCAATGACAAAGAGAATTAAGGATAGTAATGGACACCTAATCTTTGGGTCCGTGAGCCACTAAATGTATGGCAATGCCAGAACAGTAAATAACTCAGTTATTAACGTGTTCTAAAATTAGATCAAGCTAAACAAGCATTCACCAACACTGAGACAATTCCTGGCAGGGAAGAGAGATTACTGAGAAGATTTGAACAAGTGTTATGAAAGAGTGATTGCCAGGCTGGGAAGCAAACTTCGAAAAGCACGAAGACTTTGTCCCAAAAGCTGCCTTGCTTTCCTTGATTAGGATCAGCTTCAGGAAAAGCCTTACCATGGGTGCTGGCAGAACCAGGCATGAAAAGAACAAACTCTGCCTAATGCCAAATCTTCCAGCTGCAGCTTTGACAGCAGGAATTGCTCTGCAAGTCTGTGCTTCAGAAATTCAACACGGACTTACACAAATGGCAAAGCAGTGGGAAGTCTGATATGCAGCCATTCAAACATATCAGAGAAACCAGCTGAAAAAATAACCTTGCATTATTTGTAGCAGCTTATTGACCAAGGTAAGGTTTGATCCAAGTATTCCTGAGCATGGAAGAAGTGAGTAATTCAGTGACACGGTTACAGCTCCTGTGGTTCTTCTCCACTCATAAAAATAGGCAGGGAAAATCAGAAACAGAAATCTGTATTTTTCTTTGTTGTTGGAAAAGGGAGGAGAGAAGCACATTGAAAGCATCCCTTCACTAGAAAAGCACACAAAATCCAAATCCTGGGATCTTGCTGCCCCCTCGGAGCTTTCCCCACCCAGCTGAGCTGCAGGAAGTGTGGCTGCTCCAGGCTCCCTGCCTGCCTCTTGCAGTCCCTCCAGGTGTCAGCCTTGCACTTTGCATGAGGTCTTCTTCCCTCAGCCACGTGTGGAATGAAGCGCTGGCTTCAGTGGAGATTCCTGACGAGAGCATCAGAGATCTTAAAATATTAAATGCATTCCCTAATTTCACTTCAGAAAAAAATGCTGAATTATCAGGCTCCCAGCAGGCCTCCTCAGAATGGTCAAACTGATGCCATGGGGTATGGGAGTGGATCTAAATGGGTCCATTAGCGTTCAGCAGGATCTGCCAAGGAAACTGAACATTTGCCAGCCCAGAAACAGTCCAGGAGCCAGAACTTTCACTTGAGTTTTCTTTTTTTAGGATGTAATTGACATGACTGTCCTTTCCTTGGCCTTAATCCCTAACTACTTCCCAAGATACTAAAAGCTTTTGCTCTCCTCTGCACTCCTGCACATAAATCAGGACTGCATTGAGATTTTCTCACTGAATCTCATCGTGGTAAAGCCACTGGAAGCTCAAATGCAGAAAAGCAGATGCATGCCCACCAGATCATCTGGCCCCACTCTGACGTGAGGGTTAGGATTGCTGGCAGTGCTGGGTTTTGGTTTAGGATCAGCACTGCAGGAAAGACAGCAAGAAGATAGATGGGCCTTGTCAGACGCACTTAGAGCGAGAGGATTGCAGAGATACCCTGCACGTCAGCAGCAGGATTCCCCTCAGGATGTGCTTTAATTTATGATATCGCTCAGAATTGCTACAACTCTTCAGGCAGGTCAAATTTGGGAGGTAGACTTAAAACTACACGCATGAGCAATAGTGCATGAGGCTGTGAAAACAGAAATCCATCCTTTGACAGAGCAGGAAGGGGGCTGTGTCAAGGCTGAGGTATGAGGTGTGGGGTGTGTGCAAAAATACCATGTTTGTTTCAGATTTACGTGGTTTTCTGTTTCATGAGTGGAAATGAGAGGCGTGGCAGAGTCTTGATGTCACAGGTTTTGAGCTGACACCCACGGATGAAAAACTGGGTTGAGTTCAGGGTTTGATTCTTGTAGTGTAGCCACAGAACAGCTGTTTGGTGGCAACAATTTTCAGTAACTATTGAGCTGGGAAGGCTTCAAATATGGGCTTTGATGGATCCAAAGGTCTGTACACATTCACTGCCACAGGACAACTTGCAAACAAGATAATAAAGGCAGTTTCCACAAGGTCTTTCAAAAAGTCTGAGTGTTTCAAGATTTTTCTGGTTGTTAGGAGCAAGTTTGTCATGAGAGCACAATTCTGGGTGTCAGGTGTCACTGTGGTTTGTCACTGTGGACTTGCACAATGACCATGGGGAGCCTGGCTTGTCCCAAGGCCTCAGTTTTCTAAGTGGTTACTTCCACCATGACTGGCAAGAACTGGATTAATTAATTGCATTTTAAATGTAAGGACAAAAAGAAATTCAGAAAGAGAGAAGTCGATCACCTCTGGCAGTTTCAACTACACAAAAAGTCCATTTGGGCACATTCGGTTGATCGGTGGCTCTCACCACTCTCATCAAGGATGACTTTCAGTTCCACAAGCATTAGTTCTCCCCTTTCTGTGGATGTCAACTATCTGTCATGTAAAGGTCCTGCTCCTCTTTCAAAATTACCTGTATTAAAGCAAATTATGTGTTCCCTTCCTTTCCTTGTTGAAAGTCATTTACAAGAAGAATCACAGAACTGAGATTATGGATACTGGGGGAGGGAAGGCAGAAATAGAGCGAAGGCTGGAAATTTGAGTGGGCCTCAATTTATGGTGGACAGCCAAAGAACAAAGGTCTGATGTCGCAGTAAATCATTTAGATTGCAAATGATTTAAAATAATGAAAACCCATATGCATTAAATTTTGACCTGTACATCCATTGGAGATATTTTAAGTAGACAAAGGATAGATTTTACATAAATCTTCAGTAAATGTACTTCGAAAAATATCACCGGGCAGTAAAGCCTAACTATTTTCAAAACAGTCTTTGTCTTACACTTCAGCTACTGCTTCAATGTGCATCATTCAAAACCAGCAAAAAACCACTCAGACTGTCTGTCCTGTCCTTGAAATAAAAGCAGAAAAGATAAAAACACAGAAGAAAAACTGGACAAAACAGCTTGTGAGCAGATCCTGCCAAAGCTGTCCTTCCCACTATTCCAGGTGTAACAGGAATCGTTGCTACACTTTACCCCTGCCACCTGTGGCTTTGCCTTTGAGGGAATCTATTGCCAACCCCCCGTGTAAATTCCAGTGTTCGCGCTCAGTGTTTAGGACCTGTCACACACCAGCACCTGCAAGTTCCCTTTGGTTATCCTTTGGTTTATGCCAACCTATGCTGATGGAAGTTCATGCTCTTCCCTGTTAGGAGTTGCTATAGATCCAGGCAAAAAGAGTCTCTGAATCCCAGCTCCAGTGCTGTACAAGGCAGCAAATTCCTTTGGAAGTCGCCTGGCACGTTGGCACCGGGAACTGAACTCTGGGAACTGAGCAGATACCTCTGTGAATCTCAGGGAGAAGTTCTTCCCAGGCTCTGCTGTTGGATGCTCTGGAAAGGCAAGGGAGATGACTTGCAGATGTCAGGTTTGATCTAACTCTGCCAAACAAAACAAAGTGAATTTTGCATTCTCTGTGTGCAAGATGCAAACATTTGACAGTTCCCACAGGTACCACTCAGACACGAGGGCGGAGGTGGCAGATAATCCCCAGTGCTGTTTGGAACTCGGTTCACACTCACAAAGGTAGGAGCCAGCAGCTCAATGCCAGCAGTGTCTTCAGAGCTCAGAGGGGCCTTTTGCCACCATTTGGGTTTCCAGTTACTGCAGAAGATTTTTACTTCCTACCAGAGCTCTCTGCCAGGCCAATCCTTTTCTTTCCTGGGGCTGGGTTTGCTGAATAGCAGCCAGGACTCCACCACACCTGGCTGGCTGAGCCCAGGAGTTCCAGCCACATGGACTCCAATCATCCTCACCCTAGAGCTACTAGGGCTGCAAGGACCCAGACCGAAGGCCACTGAGCCCTTCCGGAACTTTGTAAGAGCCAAACTTATAAAAATCTGATTTTCTTTGTGTTTGCTGAGAGATTAAAAAACACAGCACCTGTTCTAATCAGTTTGGAAGAGTTAAGTAAATAAGGACATGAACCAAAAGGAATGCGGAAAATCTTCTTCTCTAAGAAACAAGACTAAACTACCTTGGGTTAGAAACGAGATAATTGGAATCACCGTTTCATAGGATCATGGGAAAATTCCCTAAAATATTCCAGACACTATCATGAAGTCTTAAGTGTTGTTTTAACTGAGGGAATTAGGAGTGTGAGAGCCATGCACTAAGTGATCTTTCCGGGTACTTTACGTGGGTGGAAGCTTTGATTTTGTTTCAGGGAAGCTTTTCTTTAGTAGTTGTTTCAGACTGCTTGGTATGAGTAAATGTTTATGTTGATAACTTGCTTGTGAACGGAAAGCTCTCATTATGGTAGCTATTGATGGAGAAACTGTCCGTTCTCCTTATATTCCTGCATTATTCTGAGAGGTTTGATGTTGGGCGGAAAATAAAGGGTTTCCACTGAGTAAGGAAGAAAGGTTGGATTTATTAACTATTGACAAACTCGGGCTGTCTACAATCTGACTACACTGATACGCCATTATTCATTAAATTCTCCTGCTTTTTACTGCTCTGTGATAAGGAACAGGCCCAGGCACTTCATGTTTTCCAGTACCCACAGTTGCATGGTGGTTTTTTTATCAGGAGGTTATATTTAGGTGCCCACTGATGTTGTTTTTCATCCCAAGTGCTTTTGGGAGGGTGAACAGCTGATCATTACACTGAGTTTGCTTGTACCCATGAGCACACTTAACCTAGAACAGCAAATAGTTATTGTATTGCATTTTGTTTTGTGCCTGTGGGCACACTTAAGTCAATATACATGATGGCTAGTACCACATATTGTATTTGTCTGCACCCATGGGCCCTCGGAATTGCCAGTGTGAGGGAACTGGTGAATTAACTAGTGCTATGCCCGCTGGTGTAGTTACTTCAAGAGCAATGCTACTGTTAATTGCTTAACTTAAATGTAATCATAATGCAAAATAACAGAAGGAAAGTGCTGCAAGAATCCCAACCCACACAGCAAATGGACAGTAACATTTCCTTCATTCTAAGCTTGCTTGTTGCCAAAGCTGAGGAAGGAGCTTTTGGGGCAGCACTCTCATGGCTGTTTGCCCTTCCTTCCCTGCCTGTTTTACAGGCAGCACAGAGCTCCCTGCTCTCGTCAAGCTTTTACCTGCATGAGCTCGAGCTCAGGGCTGGTGCTTACTCTGCTCATTAGTGCAATTACCAGCAGATGCTGTGTGAGATGGAGGTCGCTCTGGCTCAGCACCATGACAACCTCTTCGACAGTGTGATTGCTAAACCCTGAGTGCAAATGGTGCAGCAGGTAACGCTGACATGCTGCAATTACTGCTCCATCCCCACAGCGTGTTCAAACAACACTCCCCGTCTCCATGCTGACTTGGTTTTGGGATGTACACTGTGGATCACTGGAAAATGTAGGAATTTCAGGAGATTGTCTACACAGAGCATTAGCTTCTCTTGTTGGTCTGTGCCTAGTCAGGTCCTCTCAGAACTCTGTTGAAAAATGGTCATTAAATGATAAGACTGAGTCTGAAGTCACACTGGCAAAGATGGGCTGGGCTTCGGCGGTCCTGGGAGCCAATTTTTGCACCTGAAGAAATCTAAAGTGGGAGTCTTAAATACTCAGCAGAAGCCATTAATGCAAGGGACTGGATTAGCCTTTCCTAGCAGTACAGTCATCTTTCCTTATAATAAGACTTTATATATATAAATATACACATATATATATATATATTTTTTTTAGGAGACCAGTGCAAAGAAGACCAAGCTAGAAGGGTACTCAGTACACAGACTGGATGAGTGCCACAAAGGAGCAGATGAGGGGAGAAAAGGGGGTAAAATTACTTCCCTTATAATAGCATGGAGAGTCCACAGGTTAAGTTGCTGAGCTGCTTAGAGAAAGCTCTGCAGTGCACTTTTTTCTCTGATGCTGGCAGGCAGGACTTCACAGCTCTGCTAATGCCAGCCCTGTGTGGCTTCCTGTTCATACAGATCTAGAAATAAATACTGATTGTGTTACAGATGTCTCAGGTGTGAGTCGCGGCTAATGTGACTGACAGACCAGATAAGCCCATTAGGAAAGTATCAGAATAAAGCAAACTGGAGATGTGGAATGGCAATTATCCAGATGGAAAATGACCGATTAAAACTGTAGAACAGTTATTAATGTATAGCTTTTTAGTGTTATCACTGGGAAAATAAAAATTGAGTGTTTATCTAGAGGGTGACGCTACAGAAAGCAGATATTAACCTTATAAAAGAGACAGGACCAGGTGAAAATATCATGTTCCTGCCACAAGTGTTTTTCTCTCCCCTATGGTTCTCTTACTCATATCCTTGTCCTTCCTGTGACTGCTGCTCAGGACAACCTGTGTAGATGAGCTCTTCTGAACTTTTTTTTTAAGAAGCAGAAAAGCTGCAGTAAGCATATGAGTGTCCCTTAGCCACAGTGGCTTTGGAGTTCGAAAGTTTATAATACTGTATAATGAGATATAACCATTAAATATTTCAATTAAGTAAGGGGAAATCGGGTGTAGAGAGGATTAAGCCATGTTGTAACAAACACTTACTGGGTATTAAAGGACAGGGATAGAATTACTAGCTTTTTTAAACTTTTAGCAATCCTGCAAAATAGTTTTACACAAGCTTAGCAAGCAGGGCAGTAAATGGGGGACAGCCACAAAAAATTCCCAAGCATCCTGAGGAATTAATGAAGACATTGATTTTGAGCAATGAACCAATTGTTGGGGACAGTGTCAGATTAAGACAAGTATGAGATACAGAACTGAGCTACCCTGAAACTCTGCATTAGTCAGCCTGGTTAATCGAGTTCCTCCCAAGGTCCTCAGGGAATACCTGCAGGAGATCTGCAGAGGCATGTTGAATCAATTCTTCCTACCCAGTGCAGAATGATGCTGTTCAAATGCCAACATGCCTCAGCCACTGTCACTCACGTCTCTGCTGGCAAGAGGGTTTGTGTCCTCTTCCAACTTACAGATAACGTTCAGTGCAGGCACTGCCAGGGTGATGCTGGTAACTATCTTGAACACTTCCATCCTGTCCTGACCTATTCTGTGAAAAAGGGATCTTCAAGTGCATCTGGAGTCTCCTCCTGCCCAGCTGGAAGAGCCCTGGGTACACTTCAGATGATTCACAGCAGAGTTCTCCCTAGGGATGGGGATTCCTCATCTTCCCTGTAAACATTGCTCCAGTACTTAGGCCTTGTTAAAAGAGCCTGGGGGGATTGGGGTTGGTTTATTTTTACCCTTAAGTTGTTGAGGTTTTTTTTACCTTTTTTTTTCCCTAGAAATCACGGAATAATCTGAGTGGGAAGGGACCCATCCAGTTCAACTCCTGCACAGCACACCCCAACAATCCCACCCTCAAGTCCCAGAGAGCCTTGTCCAAACACTCCTTGAGCTCTGGTAGCCTTGGGGCAATGACCACTGCCTTGGGAGACTCTTTAGTGCCCGACCATCCTCGGGGGGAAGCACCTTTTCCTGATATATTCGCCTAAACCTTCCCTGACACGGCTCCAGCCGTTCCCTCGGGTCCTGTCACTGGTCGCAGAGAGCAGAAATCGGAGCTACCCCTCCGCTGTCACCTCATGAGGAAATTGTAGACTGCGATGTGGCTTCCCCTCATTCTCCTCCACGCTGAACAGGCCAGCTGACCAAGGCTGGTTTCAATATTTTGTTTGGTTTTTTTTAATCAGGTGTGCTCGTTCTTTCTGGTAGCGGAGACGCGAGAGAGGCTCTTTGGCAAGGCTGCCTTTGCTCGCGACTGCTCGGTGCCGGTGCCCGTTCGCAGCTCGGGGCTCCCTCATGCCCGCCCTCACCGCCCGGCCCCGCGCGCCGCCGGCTCCCGACAGCTCCCGCGCTCGCGCAGGCGCGGCCAGGGCCGCACCACCGGCTCCGGGCTCGGGGAAGCGTGGCTCCGAGCGCTGCCGTCGGCGCTGCCCGCTCCGAGAACGCTGCCCGAGCTCCTGCTGAAAGCGGTCGGTGCTTGCTGCTGCACGGCTGGGGCTCCACGTTCTCCCGCGGCCCGAGCGCCCCGCTGTAGCACGGCCGCCCCCCCCCCACGACCGCCGGGAATAGTTCGGCCCGCGGCCCGGGCCGGCCTCTGAGGGGCCGCGGCCGCCATTTTGTGCGGCGGCGGGCGGAGTGCGGCGGAGGCGGCACTGAGGGGTTCTTGGGACCCCGCTCCCTTCCCTGGCCGGTAAGCGGGGCGCGGGACCGAGAGGGGTCCGGCTTCCTGCGGTGCTGGGGCGGGTTGAGCCGCAACAGGAGGTCGCAGGCTTAGGCGGGCCTGGCAGGCGGCGGGCCTGAAAGGGGCTGTGCTCCTGGCCCGGCGGGGGCAGCCTGTGGCGCCCCTGGGAATTTCCGCCGTGCTCGGGGACCGGTCGTTGTCGGTACCTCCGTAGCTCCGGGACGGGCCGAGGTGTCCGTACGGCAGGGCCGGAGGCTTTAGCGTTAATGAATGGCGTATTTCCGTGCCCCTTGTTGTGTAATAAATACAGAGAGACTCGTGCCTCAGCGGTGAAGATGAAAGCCAAGTCAAGGGGCATAGGGTGACAGCTTAGGCCTGCTCTCTCCCTTTTGTACTTCAGTAACTCCCAGCGAAGATGTCGGAGTATATCCGGGTGACGGAGGACGAGAACGATGAGCCCATCGAAATCCCGTCGGAGGACGACGGCACAGTGCTGCTGTCCACGGTGACGGCGCAGTTCCCCGGGGCGTGCGGGCTGCGCTACAGGAACCCAGTGTCGCAGTGCATGCGAGGAGTCCGGCTGGTCGAGGGCATCCTGCACGCCCCCGAGGCCGGCTGGGGAAACCTCGTCTACGTCGTGAATTATCCCAAAGGTTTGTACTCGTGGCTTCGGTTCTTTGGACAAGGCTGCTTTCTTAAGGGTCTGTCTGAGTCACTGCTGATGTAACATGGTAACTCTGTTCCTGTTTAACCCTCTGATTCAGAGAGATTAGTGATTTATTCGGGTATCTGCCCTGCCAAATAGGTTTGACCCCACTGAGTTTTTAAGTTTTTTAATGCTTTACCTGAACAAGTACTTTAGTTTTGCGTTATCTTTGAAGGGTTCACAGCTTCATATAGGCCTTCAAAAACTGTAGTGTGCTGGAATCTGTACTCACAGACTCTTCTCCTCAAGGTATGGTTTGGTCAGAGGTACCGTTTAGAAATGCTCAGGAAAGGAGAAACCTGACCACCCTGCCTGACCCCACCCCCAAAAAGAGGGGAAGGAAGTAAATTGCTAATGAAGTAGTCTTGTTAAAAATTCGTCCTTTCACCACTTTATAGGACTGTGAATGTTGCTGGGTAATACTTTAGTAAACTGATGCAGAACTAACTGGGTCAAATTGCATTTTGGAAGAGAACTCAAGTGTCGACTGGCTTTGGTTCAGGGCAGTCAGATAATGTGTTACAATTAGCTCTCAGCAGCTGGTGTGTGTCTCTTGCAGTTTGTACTCTTTCTCATCATAGTTTATGATTTTACACCATACAGTTCATAGTCAGCAGGTCAATTTCCAGAGTTGAGGATGTTTAATGTACTTTTTTATATTCAGATAATAAGAGAAAAATGGATGAAACTGATGCATCATCAGCTGTGAAAGTGAAACGAGCAGTACAGAAGACTTCAGATTTAATAGTCTTGGGTCTTCCCTGGAAAACCACTGAACAAGACTTGAAGGAATATTTCAGTACCTTTGGAGAAGTTCTGATGGTGCAGGTAAAATCCATTTGCAGCTCAAGTAAGGAGAGACACTGGGTAGATATCGGGCTCCTGAGAAAGCAAGTAGAAACAAAGGAGCTGTATAAACTCAGACAAGATCAGAAGCTTTGTCTCTTCCTAAGGGTGTATTTTTTCCCATGAGCCTGTTAATTTTGGGGGAAGATGCTAAGGAACTAGAGGTTGCTGTTATAAGAATGTTTATAAGACTGATAAACTCTCAGACAGGTTTTTACCAAATGTATTCAGTAACAATGTGCTTCATACGAGTGGTTACTTCTGGTTTTTGGTTTTTTTTCCACCCAGGTTAAGAAGGATATTAAAACAGGCCACTCGAAAGGGTTTGGGTTTGTTCGGTTCACGGATTACGAAACCCAAGTGAAAGTCATGTCTCAGCGGCACATGATCGATGGGAGGTGGTGTGACTGTAAACTTCCCAACTCGAAGGTACCTTGGGATTTCCTGCTGGTTTTCTTTGTACCAAGCACCCCAAGTGCAGCTCTTCATCTGCTGTGTTGGGGAGAGCAGCTGCACAGATTAAGTGTCTGCTCTCGGATGTGGCTTTACTGGGAGTGAATAAAACAAGTGAGATCAAGGGAGGAAGTGGGTGAGCTGGAAGTAATTGAAACGTTGGGAAAATAGCTCATTATTGTGAGGGATTGAAGTACGGATAGAAATCTAAAAATAATGTGTTCGATGTCCGGCAGTACCTGCCTAACTTGTCTATTGCATGAATAAATGCAGAACAAAGCAGATGGAATAACTGATGTAGGGAAGAGCAGAAGTCTCTGAGTTCCAAGCTGAACCTGTAGCTTCTACCTTATCTCTGTATGCTGTTATTACAAAAAAGTGTTTTCTGCAGTGGCTTTGTCACCGTCCCCATGCGTTGCTCCCATGCTTATTTTCTTGTGCTTCTTCCCCACCTGTACCAAGGTGCAGCCATGCTCTTGGAATAGAATTTATTTCATTTATTTAAGTCTTAAACTTACAATCTCAAACTTCCTTCGTCATCAGCCCTCAGAACAGGCTAGATTAAGAGTGTCATTTCCCATGCTGTAGCTCGGTTCTCAAGGATAGTTGTGACAGTTTCTTCCTTCAATTCTCTGCAGCAAAGTCCCGACGAGCCTTTGCGCAGCAGGAAGGTTTTTGTTGGGCGCTGCACCGAGGACATGACGGCAGATGAACTCCGCCAGTTCTTTGCCCAGTACGGAGAAGTGGTAGATGTCTTCATTCCTAAACCCTTCCGAGCTTTTGCTTTTGTTACATTTGCAGATGATCAGGTAAGTCCTAAAACGTTTTAACTTCATAGACTGCATTTCAGTAGAGTGATAAAGTATCCTTTCTGGAGCTACACGCTTACTTGTCCACTGTCTTACAGAGAGAATTACAGTGGTGTTAGTTTGATCTGATTTATTGAATGGACTGAAGTTACACTTTCAGATGCAGCTGTGCAGGCAGGATTTTATAGTGCAGTTAGTGTAGTGATGAGTGCAAAGCTAAATCACTTCAAATTGAATTAAGCACATGCATATGCTTTCTTTGCAGGATAAATATCTGCTCAGAATCATGGGGGATGTTTTGTGTTTTGTCTTGTACTACTAACATTTAAAAAAAAAAAAGGGCATCTAACATACATTTAATCAATCCCTTATTTCTTATAGGTTGCCCAGTCTCTTTGTGGAGAGGACTTGATCATTAAAGGAATCAGCGTACATATATCCAATGCTGAACCTAAGCACAATAGCAATAGACAGTTAGAGAGAGGTGGAAGATTTGGTGGTAACCCGGGAGGCTTTGGGAATCAGGGGGGGTTTGGTAACAGCAGAGGTGGTGGGGGAGGACTGGGCAACAACCAGGGCAGCAACATGGGAGGGGGTATGAACTTTGGAGCCTTTAGCATCAACCCTGCCATGATGGCAGCAGCACAGGCAGCCCTGCAGAGCAGCTGGGGGATGATGGGCATGCTGGCCAGCCAGCAGAACCAGTCGGGCCCCTCGGGAAACAACCAGCCCCAGGGCAACATGCAGCGGGAGCAGAACCAGGGCTTCAGTTCAGGCAACAACTCGTACGGAGGCTCCAACTCGGGGGCAGCCATAGGCTGGGGCTCAGCCTCGAACGCAGGCTCCAGCAGCGGGTTTAACGGAGGCTTTGGTTCAAGCATGGATTCCAAGTCCTCAGGCTGGGGAATGTAGACGCAGTGGGCTCTGATTCTGACTCAATGGTGGGAAATCAAATTTTTCTAACTCATGGTAAGTATACTGTAAATTACGTACATACTAAAGTTTTCCAAATGAATTTGTTCAGTGTGCGGTATATTCAGCAGTATTTTTGACATTTTTCTTTTTTTAAAAAAAAAAAGAAAAAAGAGAAAAAGAAAAGAAAGGTAAAAGGAATTTTCTAAGTTTTGTTACATATCTAGTTTGAATTCTGAATGTTTGGAAGTGGACTGCTGTTTGCCTGAAAGGTGAACTAACACTACAGTTGATAGGAAAGGTTTCTCCTGTAATACTTTATCCCTTGTTTCCTGGCTGCCTGAATTCTTTGCATGTTCAAAATGGAACCATTGGTCAGAAACAGCATTCTCTCCCTCTTGTTTTTAATTTGATCCCACCATAAGGCTCTCCAAGCGCCCTGTTGGACAACACAGTGTCGTTTTTGTTTGTGTTTGTTTTTTTTTTTTAACACTGTCTCCCCTCCATACTAAAGTACGATATGAAGGCTTCATTTAATCTCCGCAGTTCATCTCATTTCAAATGTGTATGGAAGAAGCACTTCATTGAAAGCAGTGCTGTAAATATTCTGCCTTAGGAATACTTCTGTCTACATGCTTTCTCATCCAAGAATACTTCATCACACCGCACATGCTGCGTCTTAGACGGTGGGTGTTCCATTTTTATCCGCTACTCTTTATTTCATGGAGTCGTATCAACGCTGTGAACGCAAGGCTGTGAGATGGAACCAGAAGGCTGTTTGAACTTTTGAAACCTTGTGTGGGATTGGTGGTGGTGCCGAGGCATGAGAGGGCTGGTATGTGCGAGATAAAGGAGCGAGCGCATGCAGAGACCTGGTGGTGCAGTAATGGGATTTTATTTGACTTGGCGAGATGTCTCTCAATCCTGTGGCTTTGGTGAGAGAGTGTGCGGAGAGCAATGATAGCAAATAATGTACGAATGTTTATTGCATTCAAAGGACATCCACATGTGGAAGACTTTAAGTGGGTTCTCTACCTAGTTAATCAATTAGTTGAATGTGTTATGTGAAATGGAATATTTGTATTTCTTTTCCCTTATGTCAACTGCTGTGAATGCTGTATGGTGTGTGTTTTTTTTTCTGTTAATGATCTGTAAGTGTGGTAATGTGACTTGAAGACGATGGGGTTTGTGATGAGAACATTGAGCTTGTGGTGTGCTTTGCAGTAGCTCTTTCAGCAGAGATCACTAGAGCTCAGTGTGCCTCTCCAGGGTGGAAGTTCCACTGTCTGTAAGATATCCATAAGAATGCTGTTTGCTGCAGTTTCGTGTTTGGATGCTTTTTATAAGATTTGTCACTGTAGGAAATTCTTAAATAAAACTGATTTAAGTAATATGTGTCTTTGTTTTGCAGCCCTGAATGCAAAGAATTCATAGCAGTTAATTAATTTTACCCTTTTGCGATGAACTTCTGTAAAGCTTTTTGCAGTCCCTCGGTTTGTTTCAGATAAGCAGGTTCTAAAGGAGCCACCGCTCAGCACGTATCGATACCCGACACTCACCTTTAAGCCACTGTAGCCTTGCACTGTGCAGTGACATAGATCTAAAATCCAGGTCCCACACCTTGGGGTGCCCGCACCTAGACTGGTAAGCAGCTCCCTCCAGATTTCATCTGTCCAAGGAACCTTACTTGTTCTTTTAGCGATTGAAATTCCTTCGCAGAAGTGGGTTGGGGGAAACACAGCTCCTGTCACGATGGATTTCTGTCCACAGCATCTCCTTCGGGGATGGGTGTTTTTAACTTGTTTTTAGATCAGCCCACTCGTGGCAAACAGGCTTCTGCCACACTTCCAGCCCAGAGGAACGCTGTTAACTCCTCTAAAAACAGTTGCAGGAAAGACTTTCCAGCTGAACAAAGTACACAGAGTGAGAGAGTTGGAATCTGAACTGAGTTATCAGGTGCAGAGGGGTCACGTAGAGGCGGCTTCTTAACAAAGTGCACAGTGTTAGAGCAGAAACTGGTGGATGGTTCTTTCCACTTTGTGGTGTGAGCTTGAGGAATTGTTTTGTGTGCTTGGGCTTGAAACACCCTGAAGCGTGGATCTGTGTTTTTCCATACACCATAATTCTGTGCTGTAGCTGTGAATAGTCTGAAGTGGGATATTTACACAGTTTTTAGCCTATGTGATTTTCCAGGGAGATCTTCATTAACTCCATCCCACCGAGGCTTGTGAATAGCAGAGCATCTAAACAGCAGACAAAACTGCACGACTGAGTTTTCCACCTGCATTAAGAATTAAGAGATCAGCTGGGCCTTAATGTCCTTGGTTTAAGGAGGGTTTCTAAACACTCAGGCTGAGAAAGAAATGCCAACACATTTGTTCATATTCCACTGAAAAAGTTGCTTACATTTTTTTTCTGCACCTAAGTCAGAATAATCTCCAAACTGTCCCATCTGTGAATTTTGCATTTTAGCACTTGCACTATTACCAGCTACTTCTGCTGAGTAACACTTAAAAATGGTATTCTTGGACCTCCAAAGAATAACTGTGACACCCTGCAAGGAACCTCATGGTAAGTTTTTGTAATTAGCATGGTTTTAATTCTGTTTAAATTGTTCAGGTTCAGGTTTAAGAGGATGGTTGGTGACATTAAGTAGTCTTTGCTAATAATTTTCCTTCACCTTCAAACAAAATCTGAAAATTTTAGAATTTCAAGTTTCAGTAGTATTTTTTTAACTGCTTGGCATACTTTAATGTTTGTAAGTGAGTAAATAAACTGTCATTGAAAATACGTAAGTGGTTTGAGTATTTTTTCTTTAGAGATAGTTATTTTTCCATTCTATTACTCTAGAAAGTGGAATGTCAATGAAAGAGTGTGAGATACAAGAAAGAGGAAGTTGATGTATATTTTAAGGGGGTCTGTATCACAGAAAAAAAATGGTTTTTCTAACACTGCTTCTCATTAGTTCCAAGAGTCTGTTGTCAGCTGTTCTTGGACCAAAACTCTGACTGTGAAGGCTTGTTCTTTAGAAAACTCTTCAGAAAAGCACCATTTTTACAGCTGAGAGCAGAACTGTTGAGGCACGGGCTGTGCAGCAGGGACAGCAGGGGAGGCAAACGTCCCCTCCCGCAGCAGGGAGCTGGTGCTGCCGCCCAGGGCTGGGTGAAGGGAGCTCGGTGTTGTGCGGGCGCTCACTGCACCTGTGCTCGGGCAGCTGCAGTCAGACGAGAGCTCACAGCACGATCCAAAAGCAAACAAAAGACACTTCATGAAGAAATGAATAAAGCCTCCTGTAGGCAGGCTGCAGCCACGTACAGCTGAAGGCTTTCCAGCAGCTGCTGAGACATTTCCTCCCCTCCCCGTCATCCGCAGTCAGTCTTCCTGGTAAACAGGCAGGTGTGAGATTGGTACTTCCTGCTCCAGTGGGACTGATACCGTTCTGAAAGTGGACAAGATCATTTCTATAACCTTCATGAGGTAAATTAGATCTCCCTGGCCACCTTGGTGGTGTTTTCTTCTCAAAGATGAGGGGTTTCTTTGATCAGCTGCACGGTAAGCAGCTGTTAACCCCATTGCCATGCACGACTGAGCCGCCTCCTAACCCTCCTCGCCCCGTAGTTAACACCACGTGCTCGGGAAGCTCTGGGCTCAGCCTCCCCTTCCTCTGTGAACCCACTCCACAAAGTGCAAAACAGCGGCACCACGAGCTGTTAACAGTTTGAGATCTGAACACTGAATTGCTGTGCTTATATGGGTTAAGTTAATGATTCTAAATGTGATTCTTAGATTGTTTTGGAACGGTAAAATTGCTTGCAAATGAATATTTGATTTAGAATACAATTTTCATTATTGTTGCATCCCTTGGAAAAGTTCTGTAATCAAGAGAGAGAGCATTGCTGAGGAATTTCGGCATGGAGGAGGAAGTGCATTTGTTCGGAATGTAAATTAAGGTAATGGGGATATATGGATATTCTAATCTAAAAGATAAGAGGGACAATTATGCTATTACATTGTAAAATGTTTCTCCCACAACTCATTCTTGGATCTTGACTAATTTTACAGAGTAATTAATTTAGCAGTTCGGGCATTAAAAAAACAAGTAAAATCCACAACCCTGTACTCAGCACTGAGGGGATTCTTTTCCCCTCACAAATACTGATGGACTGTGCTTCAATCTTTCTGTCAGAAACAATGCAATCAGCTTAAAAGCATCAAATTAGTTAATTATGAAACTGCATTCTCCAAAGAGAACTGAAATAAAGGATGTTTGGCTTTTTACTTTCCTCGAGGAGAACTGAAGTGCGTTCTGGGCATTGATCTTCAATAGGGAGCATCAGGCAAGACCAAGGCATGTTCAGCAGTAAATGATTTAACAAATCTAAGGTCAATAACGGAAACTACAGTCACACACAGTGGGGTTATCAGAACATTTTAAGTTTTATTAGTGTTGCTGTTAAACAGCACCTGTAGCACTTGCCATTCTGAAACCCAGCATACCATAAAGGTAGCATTTGACTGTTAAAAGGAATACTCTGCAGTGCCGTGGTTCTGCCTCGGCAGCTTAAAGGTACTCCAGGAGAGCCCCAGGGCTGTGCCTGCCCCATTGCAGGAGCAGCAGAGCAGCCACGCTGGGGGCACCTGGGCCCTGGCCTGCACAGGCACAGCGCCGTGGGCTCGTGTGAGGCACGGGCTGCGATTTTTCCAGTGCCCAGCACCACGTGAATCTTCACCTGCATCGCAGAGAACACAAAGGAGAATCACGAATAGAACAGCTGGGCAGTGTTTAACCCAACACAGAAGTGCCACTCTACAGGCATCACCCTACACCATATTTTAGGTGTCTCGGAGTCACTGCAGGCCTGGGAGAAGGTGATGGTGTCACTTCCCCTCCTCAGGCCATTCCCAAGAGCTGCTCTATTAAATCCATGGATTGAAGGTGGAATGGGAAGAAAACTCTTGGCTGAATTCAGCCTACCTGGCTACCTTTCACCATTCTGACATGGTCTTAACAATGCAAGTATATCCCACAGTCCAAGTTCAGTTGCGCCCAGGTGAGGCTGGGCCATTCCCTCTGCCCAGCCCCGGAGCCAAGGACCACATTTAATGCCAGGTTCAGACCCTACCGTTACAATTTCCCTTCCCGGGGCAGAACAGGGCTTTGCTCACACTGGCACTGAATTTTGGCATTGCATTTCCATGCACACCCAGCTCTCCCAGTGTCTGTGTGGAATACACTGACTCTCACATCAGTTGAGTTATTCTGGGTTTCTGTATAAACAGAAAATACGTGCACAAATTCAGATGGACTAGAAAGAAACTGCTGAGGTGAGCCCAAGCCTCTCCAAACAACAATCACCTACCTAGGATTTTAACATTCCGTAAGCATCTTCCAACACTGCCTGCTGGGAAGCTCAGTATTTTTCCATACACCATAATTCTGTGCTGTAGCTGTGAATAGTCTGAAGTGGGATATTTACACAGTTTTTAGCCTATGTGATTTTCCAGGGAGATCTTCATTAACTCCATCCCACCGAGGCTTGTGAATAGCAGAGCATCTAAACAGCAGACAAAACTGCACGACTGTGTTTTCCACCTGCATTAAGAATTAAGAGATCAGCTGGGCCTTAATGTCCTTGGTTTAAGGAGGGTTTCTAAACACTCAGGCTGAGAAAGAAATGCCAACACATTTGTTCATATGCCACTGAAAAAGTTGCTTACATTTTTTTTCTGCACCTAAGTCAGAATAATCTCCAAACTGTCCCATCTGTGAATTTTGCATTTTAGCACTTGCACTATTTACCAGCTACTTCTGCTGAGTAACACTTAAAAATGAGCCTAAAATGCAGCATTCAGCAGGAATGACCACATACTCCTCTTTTAACTTCCCTGGAGAGATGTGTAATGCAAGAAATTAAAAACTCTCGCTACACGAATGCCGTGAAACCTTTTGTAAAGTCATTCTTTTCTTCCAACATAATTAGAAGCAAATCTTTGAAAGGAATGAGCAGGGAGTGTCTTTACAAACAGACTGTGAGTCTGCTGGTAAGGTAAGACCGATACTGAGGAACAGTGGGAAGATTTCCACAGGAATTCCCCTGACTGACTTGCCCCAGACCGTGTCACAGGAACAGCGACATAAGGAAAAGGAGAAAGGAGGAAGGTCTATTCCGAGGGTCTGCATCAGGCGTTCCGGGAAGTCTGCACCTCTCGAGTGCCTCATCCAATGGGGAAAGAGAGGGAACTTGGGGCCGGGAAATCAGGATAAAACAGAGGCTGCGTCCTCCAGCAATTGGAGACACCCCATGGGAAATGCCCATGACCTCTCCCTTTATTCATGAGTAAAGTTCCAGGACTCCTCTGTCTCTTTTTTGGACATAAACCTCTGGTGTTTGTGGGTTAACTTTCCTGCCATCTCTAAGTAGCAGCGTTCAGGGTATCAGCAAGGGCAGACATACACACAGGCATGCACAGACAGGAAAACTTCTTCGGGGAGCGCATCGAAGGACAATTGCCAACAAATCCGGTGTACCGACCACACCTCATTACAGCCCGTGAACGGCGGGAATCGGCGACGAGGAACGGCACCGCGGTGTTGAATCGCCGGGACATGAAGTTCAGCAGGGCTGCCAGGATTCACCCGCGGAGAGCCACAGCTCCGATCGCCGCGAGCGAGCACCGCAGCCGCCCCGGCGTGCGGCGCCTGCAGCGCTGCGCTGCGAGCACCGGGTGGTGCTGCAGGACCGGAGCACGGCGAGCCCGCCCGGGGCACAGCGCACAGTGCTCCCCTTCGGAGCGGCCTGGTTACTGTGGTGCCTGATGGGTTTTGTCTTTTCTTTTTACACCCTTTAAAAGCCATTTTCTATACCCTTTAATACGTTTTAAACCGTTTCCCTTTCCCTGTACCCTTTAGACAGATTCCTTGTGCCTGTAATTCCTGTGGTCTGATCTTCAGCTCAGCTTGGGGGTGCTGCAGAAGCAGGAAGACGGAACATTGGCAGCACTGTCTCAGAACTACAGACTCCAGCCTTGGATGGAGTCTCTCTCTCTCTGGAACATATTCTGTAAACTGGGCTCTAATCTCATTTTGGGGGGGCAACTAGAATAGGGAGACAGTTACTTCATCCACTGAGTTTCTTACTGGGAGATTTTAGATGGATATGCTAATTTGCAAAGTCCATTAAATTGTATACTCGGGTGCGTGGGGTTCCCGGGTGCTCTTCGCTGTTTCCACCTTTGATGAGCCGTGCACCCAGGATCCCATTAAAACCGAGGTAAAATCCCCTTTTTCCCTTCACTGCTGTGTCTGCCTCATATTTTTTACCAGCTGAAAAGGCAACACCTGCTAAAGGCTCTTGGGGGAAAACACACCTTTCTCCACACGGTTTCACTCACCAGGACAAAATGGACAATTACTGAGAATTCAAGAAGAAACTGTGACTGACTCCAGGTAGTGTTGTCACACCAGAGGGGAGCAGTGAGCTGCACACAGCCCGGCTGTGCTCACAGCACCAGCCCAGGACATCTGTTGCCTTGGCACAGAGCTTGTAACTCTTGACAAGTTAGGAAAATCGTTCCCTAAAAATAAAATCGTGTGCCTGGATCCAAGCTGGACTGCGAGATCAGCTGGAACACTGGAGTTCTCTGAAAACTGTACTTGAGAAGGAAACTTCCCTGGAGCCACACCGTGTGTGCACTGCTAGAAATACAAGGAAGGCACTTTTTCAAAGTATCCCTGTTTGGTTGATACTCAGGCCTTTCCAGCACGAAGCTGTGGGAGTAGGGCAGAGGTTGGGATGCAGTTTATCAAATCATCACACAGGAGTGATTGGTTTTGGTCAATTTTACAAGAGGTGGGTGTTGAGAGGAAAAAAGGAAACAAATCTAAAAGGATGAAACAAGGGAAGAAGAAGTGAACCAGGGCACATAGAGGGAGACAAAATGTGCACGAAGAGGGTGAAATATGGGCTGAAGAAGAGGCAGTAAAAGAGCTGGGCCTGTCTCAGAAAGGCTCTGAGGAGCTGCAAGAAACCTCACCTCACCTCACCTTACCTTAGGGACATCAGAGGGGCACAACTCTCCTGGATGTTTCTTCACATTAAACGTCTCTGTCAATTCCAGCACGATCTGGAAGCTCTTCTACCCGGACACTGGAGCTGCTGGAGCTGAGATAAGGTGTAGGATGGTCAGGGCTAGTGGTTTCTCCAATCCTCTCTGTGAACACCCGGCTCTGACAGCGGGCTGGGAACAAACCTCAACCAAACAACAGCAAATGATGATCGCTGGTGCCTCAACTGAGTTTGGAGGCACTGGGTAAAGAAAGTGAATCATTTCTACACCGGTCTGCGCCTCCGTGAAAGTTCTGGAGCCACACGTGCGCCTGCCCCTCTCCCTCTCTCACAGTGGGACGAGGGCACCGGCACCATGCAGTGCTCCTGCTTCGGGAGAGGGACTGGGCAGGACTGGGAAAGCACCACTGACGCAGCCGCAGGAGAGCAGCAATAAATGGGGTAACGGGAAGCTCAGCAGAAACACTGTGAGGTGTTAGACTTGCAGCTTGTCTGCTGCTCCAGAGTGTCTGGAGTGGTGAGACAGATCTCAGCTTCTCAATCTCAGAAGCCTCTGAATGCAGCTCTTTCTTTTTCACGCCTTTTTTGCCCGATGTTTAGAATGCAATTGTATTCTTCGAGCAAAAGCCTGGAGTAGCCTGGAGGTAATTCTAGGAAGGAACAGCGGTGAAAATATGAAATTTTGTGAGTGAAAAAAGATTCAGAGGGAACCTGAGTCCTGCTGCCCAGCTCCACTCTGGCAATGCACATCCCAGAGCTGCTCTGAGCTGCCCAGGTGCTGCCCCAGAGGCCCTGCAGGGCAGGCCCTGCTCTGTGTTCACACAGCAAAGAACAGCACAGCACCTCTGCACAGAGCTGGGCTCTCCACAGCACAAATAAAACAGTTCCCTGTTCATAGCCCAGCAGTTCAGAAAACAGCCCTTGTTCTGAGGGACTGAAAAAGCAGAACGATAGAGATAACAGGTTTTCATACTTCATTACATCTGTCTCCTTTAAACTCAGTCTCCTAATTTTGAGATTTTCTTGAAAAACACAAATCAGCAGCAGCAAACTCTCTTGACCCGTCAAAACTCGCTGGCCCAACAGAAGATCCTCCGCCATTCCAAGGAAATCTGCAGCCTGAAGATGAAACGGCTCAGACTGGACCTTGCTTTTCTCCTTCTGGATGGGGCCGCTGGAATTTCCTTTTGCCAGGGCAGTATTTTTTCCATAAGCGTGCAAGTAAGAAAGGCATAAACCAGCCAGCACAAAAGGGATCAAATAATTTTTTAACATCTGCCAGCAGAAATGCTGTCCCTTGACTGCTCGGTCCAAGCTTTAGAGCTGTCTTGAGAGTCCTCAGTTATGCTTAGGCCATATTTTTATTAAGTTCACGGTGATTTATTTTATATATTAGGGTCTGTTTGCCAGAGGCCTGAGCTCTGAAGAATAACCTCCTCCAAACTCACGAGTCCATCATCATTGGCTCATGAGGTCTCAGAAGAAGGGTGGGTCATAAATTGCATCACTGAGCCATGACAGAATTTCAAGTTGCTTTGCTCACAATTCCCTGTGACCATAGAACAGGTTCTAAAAGGGCTTGAACATGGCAGAAGTAAGACTTGGCAGTGCTTGCACGGCCACTCTACCCCCAAATCTGTTCCACCCTCCAGACACTTCCTCAGTGTCTTCCCAGGGATGTTCCCTCTCATTTTGCTGAGGGATGTTCGAAGTCAGTACCAAGCCCAAGGGAACACAGAAATCTGCAAATGCAGTGGCCTGAGATAAGCCAAGTGTCCCACCTAAAGATTCTCCATCTCCCGTCATGCTCACCTGGAAAAGGGTTCCTTCCCTGTCTATTCCGTGCACTAAGGAGCGTTTTATGAAGCTTCAGAAATAACAATTAAAGCAACTTGGCTAAACTGCAGCAGTGAGGAAATACTGCTCGGCTAAAAGAAAGCTTGGTTTTATCTTCAGCAGTTCATCTGCAGCTGCTCAGCTCTGACTGTCAAGCTCCTGCAAAAATCCTCGTGTTTGCTCCACAGAGCTGGGGAACCCTGGTCCCTGACAAGGGTGGAGCACGGCGTTTCCCCACAATGTTCCCAAACGGTCCCGGCCCAAAGGGAGCACAGCCTAACTGGGCATCGCGTGGGCGTTCCTGTGGAGCACAGGGAGGCCCCGTGAGGGGCTGAGACAGACTCAACCAACACCCCGAGCAGCTGAGCTGAGGAACAGCGCTCCTGGTGCGGCATCCGCGTGGGGAGGGCACTGTGCCCTCACCAGACACCTCAGCTGCCCTGTGATGTACATTCATCGCTTTACCAAACTCTCAGAACTCTGAGGCCTTGCTCACCAAAACACGTTTCAGCCATAGGGCCAGGTTCCCAATGGAGAAATGGTCAAAATTGGGATTTAAAAAAAAAATAATAAAATAAAATTTAGACCTTTCCGAAGAGTGAATGGGCTCTGAAGAGAAAGTTTGGATGCAGAAGTGTGGGTGCAGACAAGAGCGTATCTGAAATGAGCAAAGGGAACAAAGGTGTGCTGTGGTTCTGGTCTCCCTGCAGTTTAGGAACTGTGTAAGGTTGAGCAACAAGAGCTGGACAAGAAACTCAAGAGTCCTCAGGCAGCTGTGATTCTGAGGGGCCTTTCACAATGGCTTCCCTCTTACCAGCTCCTGCCCTCTCTGCCTCCTTTTTTTCCCAAGTGACACATGGAAATGTGAGAGAAGGAACGCCCCAGAGGCTGCCAGCAGCTTTCAACAGGCCACAGCCTCTTTATTGTCTGCAGCAGGCAGGGGTGCAAGGCAAGCAGCCACAGCCACGGCACGGAGCAGGAGAGGCCCGCGGGCCTTGGGCAGACTGCAGCAGGCAGCAGGGAGAGCAGCGCTTCCCAGCACACCCGCCTCCATCTCTGCCTCAGCGAGGCGAAGCTTAATTATCTCATGCTGGAAAATAAAGCAGAAAAAGGAGCCTGTCAGTATCAGCCAGCTCAGCCAGGAGCCCAAAACACACCGGCGCAGCTTTTGCCCTCGCTCAGCTCGTGAAGGAGATCCGCAGAGACATTGGCTTGGCGGCCCAGCGGCTGCAGAGGCTGCAGGGCTGGATTTAAGGGCTCTGAAATGTGAGTGGGTTCCAGCAGTTCAGCTGCAGCACAGCAATTCCCAGCATCTCCAGCCAGAGCTCTGTCCAAGGAGGGGAGATTAAACCGCCCACATGAATGGTCAGTGCAGCGCTGCTCACTGCTCCTTCACAGCTTTCCACTTTGCGCCTTCACATTCGGGCTTTCCAGCATCAGCAAATCCATACCCTTGTGCTAAGAGGCATCGCTTCACGAAGGGCAGGCTGAATGAACACTCCAATACTCTGGAGAAATGAGGAATTTGAATCTCGAATCAGAGCCAGGCGGCCATGGATGGAGAGAGTTTGTAATAGACTGGTGTGATGGGGTGACATTATCATAATCCTGTATCCCCTATCATCTGCTTTATGCCCAGACAATGTGTTCTGGAACTTTAAGGAGCTGGGAGGAGCTCTGCCGGCCCGAGCTGTTTTGAAAATTCTCCCGCAGGTGTCGGGCCTTGAAGCATGGCGGTGAAGACTCCTTCTGGGCCCGTGTTTTGGTTTTCTTTTTCCCCAGCCGCAGCGGTGACAGAGGGCTGTTACTTCTTCCTTCTTTCTTTTTGGACTGTTTTTTCCGACTCGCTTTCTCGTCCGAGACATCAGACGATCCCCGAGAGAAAAGCAGACAAGAATCCCCCAGGAAGCCCCTGAGGGACCCCGCCCGGCCCCCCTGGAGGGGGAAGCTACGCCCAAGGGAAAAAGGACACTCAAATCCATCAGCTGTTCACTCAGGTTTAGTAAATCCTTTTCTCTTTCCCGTGCTGTGTGGGCATTTTGCTTTGTTTTGTTAAATAAACAGGGCCTTTTTTCACTTTCATCCGAGTTCTGTTGTGGGGGGAGGAGGTGCTGGAGGCCTTTGTGGGGGAGGCGTGGAGTCGAAGTGTTTTTGCTCCTAAACTTTCTCGACCCCGAGACAGCTGGTGTGTTGGGAAGGCAAATGCCGAGGCAGCCTTAAGCACCAAAGTTAGATCAGATCCAATTTTGCATTTCAGCATGGGGGATCTCAAAGAAACAACCTTCCACCCAGAAGAGCATTCATGAGCAGGATGTGTGTTGGTTTCTTTGCAGACAAGATTCAGCTCCAGCTGGCAAAGCTGCACCCACAGAGGATGAGCCTCTTCCCCCACGTGTTTCACTGCAGAGGGAATCCTGAGGTGCTGCTCCAGACACTTCACAGAAGCTCTCCCTAATTACGAGCTGCGGAGCAGGGCCAGGCAGCAGGACGTGAGACACACCTCACACCATCAGCGCTCCCGAACAAGAGATCCTTGCCTGGCCATTTCATCGTGGATTACGGTATCTGCTGTCGGCAACAGGTGAACCACGCTCCTTCTTGGTCTGGGTCCTTACAGGGAAGCAAGCTAATTATTTCTTCATTAGCCTCCACAACTCGACTGATAGCTTTCCCCGCGTATCTTCTAACTTGGGTCCAGAACACTCAGGATCTCGGTGCCCAGGGAGCAGGATGTACTCAGTGTTGCAACACTGGCTGCTCTGGCATCCAGGAAAGTTTGCCTGTGGAAACATCTGTGGTGGGAAGTGTAAGACATTTCTTGATTCTCCATTCAACCCACCCAAAGCTGAACAGAGGTGGGAAGGAGTAGCCAAAACCAAGTGCCAGTGCGGCATTGTACTACAAAACAAAATTTTTGTCCCCTAATAGCAGCCATTAGCCCACAGACCCTCTGCTCACAGCCCTGATTAACCCTGTGAACCTCCTCCCAGCTGCACCGGGCACACAGGGAATACTGAAAATCAAAGCAAAACCCCACAGCTTTCACCTTGATCTGATTAGTCAGAACTGGATTGAGGTGGATGCTGTGGATAGGGAAGTGTCTCCTGATCTATAAGAACTCACCTGTGCACGTCCTCTGGTTTTCCTGCAGCGTGTAGCCAACCCTGCAGCTGCAGTAGTAGCCCCCAATGTAGTTGTGGCAGTGATGACTGCAGGGGGGTTTGCCACCCAACAGCTGTTTGCACTCGTCGATATCTGACGGGAAGAGCACGGAATCAGGCACACAAAACATTCCAACAAAATGTCCTCTCAGTCTCAGCCACTCTGTGTTTTGTTGGCCTTTGGTTGCTGTGCTGGTTTTGCTTGGCCCAGTTTTTTTTTCTAGTGGGGGGGGGCCCCACAAAGATGGCTCGTGTGTGAAGCTTCTCGAAGCCGTCACCACGTCCAGCAGAGCCGTCAAAGATTGGCTCTGAAGGACACGGTGAAGAAAAAAAACAGGAAAAAACTGGGCCAAGCAGAACCAGCACAGCTGAAAAAACTGGGCCAAGTAAAACCAGCACAGTTGCTGTGCCCCCCTGCATCTGCTGCAGTGCAATGACAGCCCCTTCTGCCACCCCTCATCAGCAGCCCCGGGCTGTGAGAGCACAGGGAAGCACCAACCCCAGCAGAGCTGGGGCTCTTGCATCCACAGGAAGGGCTGGTCTCACCTTCAGCAGCGTAAAACGCCTCAAAGCCCGTGAACGGTTTCTCGTTGGAGTAATCGGAGCGGAACAGCACCAGCAGCTGGTTGTTGATGGATGTGTAGGTTTTGTTGCCCGGGGCCTCCTCAGTGTCTGTGCTGTCCCTCCCACACAGCGTGGCCAAGGTTTGCCCACCAGAGCTCAGCTGAAAACGGGCAGACAGAGGCACCAGGTGAGCACGGAGCATTGATCTTCCCAACCTGTTCCATGGCCTGAAATGCCTGTGTTTAATGGGATGAGGACGAAGCTTGGGTGCTCTCAAAAGGTGCTTCTGGAGGCCAGTCCACAGCCAAGGACAGGTAAGAGTAGATTTCCCGTGCTCTCTGTGACTTAAGGCCATAATTTTGTCTCCCTTTCTCCTTTCAGAGGTCCCCACCAAGCTCTAACGCCAGCCAGGCTTTGTTTATAATACTCTTGTTAACCTGGCACTCTCAGTGACAATCAGATCTCAGTAAAGCCAGGGACAGCTGGGGTGAAAGGGTTCCACACACTGACAGACTTGACTGTACAGAAAAAAGTGTCCTTAAACACCTTCAGAGGTGTCTGGGCTCACTTGCTCTAGGATGCACGTGTTAGAGTTCTGGCTCTTCGTTATCTTTAATACAAGGGAAACGTTCTGCCACATGGGGTTTTTATGGGGGGCATGGTGCAGAGGGAGCTGTGAGCTGCACACCCCCAGAGATGGATGCTCTGTCCTGCACAAGGGAAAGGACATGAACACAACACAGATTTGGTGCAGTGGTTGATGGCACGGACTCCACAAGACGATGATAAGTGAAGACACTTCATTGCAAAAATCCAGGGTTCTTAAACGGCTCCTTTGTTCTGAGTTCCCAAACTTGTGGGGCACAACAAAGGTGTTGAACCAACACCCATAAACCACGACAGGAACGCACATCAGGTGGAACCAAGCACCAGCCCCACGCTGTGAGCACCCGTTGGCTCTAACAATTGTTTTCCAGCTCTGTCCCTTGTTTTTCACCTCTGGTCCAGCTGAGCCATTCCCAGAATGCTCTCTGCTCAGCCCGAGGAGCAGAAGTGAGAGAGGATTTTCCAAGGGCAGCAAGGCCCTCACTTTGCAAGGCCTTTCTGCTCTGCAACAATTTGGAGAATGGGAGCAACGTGCCATAGAAAACCATGGAAATGAGATTTTCTAGGTGGGAGCAAGGCTGCCTGGTTTGGTTCAGGCAGGTGCAAACTGGGTTTGCGCGCTCCCTGTGCAGACAGCTCCCTCGTGACTGTGCACCAGGCCCACGCCAACAACGAAAGGAGTGCAGAGGCAGCATGGCCTCCTCTCAGAGACAGCCCCCCTGGAGCAGAGCATGTGCAGCCCTCAGGGACTCTGCTGTTCACCCAAACACCTCCCCAGGGCAGTGTCTTTGCTCCCCTTCCTGAGGTTGTTTCTCACATTAGCCAGGAAGACACCGCAGCAAGAGCTGCTGTGAGTGCCCGCTCAGACAAGCTGACAGTCTCTTGTTTAGAATATCACTCACATTTCATGGTCTCCCATTGTAACTGTGTCCAGCACTACTTGTTAATTTAAAACCCTGTAACTTCAGCAAAATGCTCCATTGTTTTGGGCAGAATTTCAAACCTCCTGCTTCACGAGAGAAGAGCAGCAGAATCTTCTGGGCACAAGCATCTCAAGTTTCAGGTGTTCCCATGTGACAACCAGATCTGCTTCCTGGTCCCGTGGGCCTCAATGAACACAGCATTTAGAAAGCAGCTGAACTTGAGCTTTGCAAGTACACTACAATCAAAGAGTTGTGTTGGTCCTGCGTGTGCCCACGATCACAGAAACGGAGGCTTTAACAGCTGCCCCTGCTCCACGTTACACGTACCTTCACATAATCGTATTCACACAGGTAGGACAGCTCCAGGTCGAAATGGGTGAAGTAAATGCAGACAGAATATCCCTTGGGGACAGTAATATTCCATGTTTTCACTTTGTGGTTTGGGTAGACGTTTGGGAAGTTTGGGGATGTGATTCTCCCGTACATTTTCTGTGGCACAAGGCTGCACCTTGCTCCAGCACAGAGCACGGCCAGCAGGACAACCAGCCTGTGTCGAAGGGCGGAGATGAGCAGAGAAAGATGAGCATTAACTTGGATCATGCCCCAAAAGCCACACACCCCAGCTGCCCATCTCGGTACCAAATCAGGAGCTCAGCACTGAAACCTTCACCCACCCCAGCACCCGTCTCACTTAACGATGGAAGAGCTGGGGGTGTCAGTGTAGGAGCAGCTGAACAGGATGAGCCTCATGCTCACACCTCCCAGAGCCTGCACAAACCCAGAGTGCACCGAGGAGCTGGAGAGGGCCCTGGGACCGCACTCACCTCATTCTGATGCCTTCCTGTGGGAGCCTGTGCTGCTCTGAGCCCTGGGGAAGGACTCTCTCCCGGTGTGTTTGCACTGGGGGGTGGGTGTGTTTATCGTGTGTGCTCTGCTGTGTTTGCCAGGATGTTGAACTCTGGTGTTTGTCTCCCTCCTGCCCCCTGCAGCCTGCAGGGTTCTGGGAACAGCAATCCCTGAAAAGCAGGCCCGTGCTCGGGCCCCAGTCAGCGGCAGGGATGGAGTGGATGGAGTGGGAACGCTGCAGGCTCTGGCAGGGAATCGCTGCTCTGAGGGAAGGCAGGAGGTGGCTGCAGGCAGGGCCTGCCCTGGTGAGCACAGGGAGCTGGGCCAGGCTCTTTCCCTCTGAACAACTGATCCCCAGCTCCTGCTCGCGGCACGGTGCTGGCAGCTGCTCCTTCCAGCGTCACACCGGGAGGGCGTTGGAAACGAAATCATGGCGTACATTCCGGGATTTTAGAACAGTGATGAGTCTGCTTGGATAATTCTTTGTAATGGCACAGAAATCCTCAGGTGACAGAACACCACGGCACACACGGGCACCAGCTCAGAGAGGCCAGAGTCTCCCAGTTCCCAGCCCCAGGTTTTAATCCAGTGCACGCTTGTGGTGACTGGAACCTCCTTCGTGCCTTGTTCTCGTGCATGGATTGCTTTTTATCCTGCCCATCCTCAAACACTTAAAAGTGCACACTTAAGATATAATTCAAATTTCTTTTAAACATCTGTGGATCCACCCTAAAGCTCTTGTTCCGTGCCCTAGAGATTAAAAAAAAAACAACCAAGCCCAGCATCAAGCCCATCAAAATGCAGGGCAAGGCTTCTGCACTGCATGGACAATTTACTCCTCGGTTTCTCTGGTTGATTTTGCTTCTGTCACAGAAATCTTTGCAAAGTCATGCAAAACATCCTTTGATGCTGTGTCCTTTTGTTTTGGGTGATGTCAAGCACTCGAATTTGGGTGGAGATTACTATTGTTTCACAGAGAAATTTAACTTTTAATTGAGGGGGATGCTTATCTGGTTTCCTTCTCTTCAGTTTTCGAGATTGTGAAATCACAATGCTGAAATTTTGCCAGAAGTCATGCCTAAAGCTCAAACAATACAGGGAATATGCAAAAATAAAAGAGCAGGTTTTAAATAGAGCTTTCAACAAAACGCCATTAAACAGAAGTATTGCAAAGGAGGATGAGCTCCTGCCAACACAACTCTGCATCCCGACTCAGAAAAATCTGCATTTCTTGCAGACTTGGCAGAGGTTATGGGCCTCTAATTTAAAATCAGGCCCAGAGTCTAGGAAAGTATGTCCTAGTTTGCCCCGGCTCTAATATCTGTCAGTGATTTTCAGTAGCCACCGGTGACTTTGCTCCAGCACTGCTCAGCTCCGCTGGAAAGGCAAACAAAATGATTTGGCTTCATGCTGAGTAAACTTTGCCCAAGGACATGGGATCTACGCCAATCTCAACCTGCGTGCCAAGGCACTCAGCTGAGCTCTGAGCCCCCGCAGGTAACAGTTCAAACTGGAAGAAGAAACTCTTTGGGGTCAAAGTGAGAGTATTTCAGGTGTGCCCGTGTGGGGCAGACAGAAGGGAAGCAGCCTTGCTGTGGCTCAGGTTTCTCTGCTGGGCTGAGAGCAGTGCAGAGCTCCCGAGCAGCCAGCACACCACAAGGTCAGTGCATGGAACCGGAATGTTTGGCTGGAATCCCTGGGCCTCTGTCCCCACCTGCATGCTCAGACCCTGGCTGAGGGAAATGGCTGATGGCCCTAGCTCAGCATGGGACACAGATGGACCAAATGGTTTTCTACTTTGAGACATTTTCATTTAAGAAAGTCTCCACAGACAGGGAACTTTTTATTCTTGTATCACTGTAATGGTCCCCCTAATAGGTCGCATTCTTCAGGCAGGTGAGGAATTCAAAGTTGCAGATGTTCAGTTTAGCTGGGACTGCAAGGCTACAGATCAGTGTCCTCTTCTAGGGCTGCTCTTCTGCTGATGGCCTTGGTATCTTCTCTCACTTTGCCCTTCTCCCATCTCACCTCTTCTCCTCATGCGGTGGTTGATGGCATGGACTCCACAAGACGATGATAAGTGAAGACACTTCATTGCAAAAATCCAGGGTTCTTAAACGGTTCCTTTGTTCTGAGTTCCCAAACTTGTGGGGCACAACAAAGGTGTTGAACCAACCCCACAAACCACGACAGGAACACGCATCAGGTGGAACCAAGCAGCAGCCCCACGCTGTGAGCACCCATCGGTTCTGACAATTGTTTTCCAGTTCTGTCCCTTGTTTTTCACCTCTGGTCCAGCTGAGCCATTCCCAGAATGCTCTCTGCTCAGCCCGAGGAGCAGAAGTGAGAGAGGATTTTCCAAGGGCAGCAAGGCCCTCCCTTCGCAAGGCCTTTCTGCTCCGCAGCACACTCACACTGAAAGATCTTCAGTGTGAGGAGCTGCGTTTTCTGGGGCAGCTTTAAAGACGGTGTGGCAGGCCTGAATCACCCCGAACAGGACTGTAGTGCCTCCTGCAGCACAGGCAGAAATGATCAATTAAACAGCAGCTTTGCTATTACGAAAGCCTTGCTCAGACACAGGAAAAGAAGCCTCCACGGCCACCCAGGAGAGCACACGGCTGAGGGCACTGTGCAAAGCAGGGGCATTTTCCCAGCAGGACTCTCCATTCTCCAGTTTATTCTTCTTGTTAATATCTCTGTTCCAAGAGCAAACAGGCACAAGCAGAGCCCAAATTGCAGAGAAGAGTCAAACGCTTCCACGTAACTTGTGGGAAACAAAGCCTGTGGGAGCTGTTGGTGTCTTGGGGCTGAGCAGGGAATGGAGGCAGCTCCTGCTGCTGCCACAAAACATTGGGATCTGCTGTTCCTCAGCTCTGATTCTGAGTCTGACGTGGTCTTTTCCTGCAGCGAGGGCAGCTCGGGGCTTTGGGCACCTCTTTTGTGCTTTATTCCCCATCCTGGGAATCCAAGGCTCATTCCCTGGATGTGCAGGGATTTCTTGGAAAGAAATGGGGGCTGCTCAGTGTGCTCTGTGTTTGGGGTGGCCTCGAGGGCTCTGGGATGAAGGACCTCGATTGTGTCCCTGATTTCCAGCCCCAGAGGGCTCTGAGAGAGCAGGGCTGTGAACAGAGCCTTTGCGGCCTGGGATGGGGTTGGGCTTGGGGTGTGGGGATGGAGCTGGGAAGGGATCCAGCCCTGAACTCCCAGAGCAGTTTTGGGGTCAGAGATCCAGCCCCGAAGCCCCAGAGCAGTTTTGGGGTCAGAGATCCAATCCCAAAACCCCAGAGCAGTTTTGGGTTTGAATCCCAGCCCTGAAGCCCCAGATCTGCCCCAGGGCTGGTGCTGAATTCCCTCGCATCCCTGGAACGGGGCAGACGCTGCGTTTTTGGGATGTCAGTGCTGATCCCAGGGGTTGGACACTCCCCTGCCATCCCTGGGCTGGAATTCCCGTTGGATTTTCCTGCCCCTTTGGCGCAGGGACAGAACTGGTTCTGTTCACTGCACTTTTCATCAATGTTGAATATTCCCAAGGTTTTTTTTTCCTCTGTTTCTTTGGGTTTTGGGACGGTGACCCAGAGTCCCCACCCTGGATGTCCCCATGGCCAAATCCTGCACTCCAGGGCTTGGTTTTCCCTCCTTTTGACCTTTCCCTGGATTCTCCAGGAGGGAGAGGTCCAGCCTTTATTTCCAAGGATGTGGAGAGCTGGGAATGTGCAGAGGGACAACAACTGGGAACTGTCGGAATGGTGGGAACGCTGTGGCCCCTTTCCCACGGGATCCATGGATTTGGTGAGGCTGGAATTGTCCTTTCCCGCTCCTCAGAGGGAGGCGTCAATGAACATGGAATGACAAATCCCAAATTCCTGAATATTGAGGAAAACTGGAAGCGCCTTCTCCACCTGCAGCCTCGGTGAGTTCCTTTTTCCCACAGGATTTGGTGCTGGGAACATTCCCCTTTCCGTGGAAAAGGATGGGGTGACAAAAATGAGGATTCCTGGCAAGCTCAGGCATTTCGGCAGGAAGTTTTCCAGGGATTTTGGCAGGAAGTTTTCCAGGGATTTTGGAGGAGATTTTCCAGGGATTTTGGATGACATTTTCCAGGGATTTTAGAGATTTCCCAGTGCCTGGAGCAGTTTCCGTGGCTGGCAGAGGTGACACCAACCCGGAGGAGCTGCAGGTACAGCCCAGTTTTCCACAGAAATTCCACAGAAATTCCACACAGCCACAGACTTGAGCCATTTCCGCCATTCCTTTGGCTTTTTTAATCCCACATTAGAATTTCTTTTTTTGCTGGAAAGGGAGACTGGGACCATCAGCCACCAGCTGGGAAAGATGAAGAGGCTTTGCAGCTTCTCCTTTTCCAGGGAATCACAGAGGGAATTCTCACCTAGGACAACACTCCCCGGGCGGGAGGCAGCGTGGATTTTCAGGATAAAGCTGCAGGGTCCCAGGGACCTGGGACTGCACCTGGAATTGCAAGGGAGAAGGGATAACGGAGTCATTGCACAGGTGGACACCTCACATTGTAGAAAACATAATTTAATCACCCAGGTGTGGTGCTGGGATACAACACTGCATAGAAAACACGGGATTGGGAGCCAGGATCGCCGGGAAGTCTCTGGGAATCACATCCCTGCTGCAAATCAGAAGCGTCAGCCACTGGCCTGGGTCTCAACACTGACATTTGGGAAGATGAGGAGGGCAGAGCTGACAAAAATGGGATTTTTTTGGCAGCAGTGGGAGGTGCAGGAGAGGTTTGGTGATGGGGCAGTTCTAGGGCAGCTCTGGGTCGGGGCTGGGCTGGGTCTGTGCCTCTCAGAGCTCAGCCCCGGGTGTGAAATCCCCTTCCAGGCGGGGAGGAGGGGTTTTTAAGGGACCTTTTCGGGAAAAGGAGTGGAATGGGTGCTCTGCTCCCTGGGGATGAGCGGGAAGGCAGCGGGGATGGATCCGGGCTTTGGCAGCAGGAGGCAGCAGATCCTCCTCCAAGCCCACGGGAGCCTTTCCAGCCCTTCCAGCCTTCCCAGCCTGAGGAATTCGGGTGTTTCCCATCTGCTTCTCCAGCCTGGACAAGTCCTCACCCTCCCCATCCCAGCTCCTCGCGGGAATAACCACGGAGCTCCTGGAGTTGGCAGAAAATCCTTTATTCCCGCGGGGAGCTCGAGGAGCCGCACCTGCCGCTGCCCTGGGGGATCCAGCCGCTCCTGGCAAGCTCTCCCGGGATTCCCGGCCCCGGTTTCCATGGAGAGCCTGGCAGCAGGAGCCTGAGAGAGCGCTCCGGAGGCGGAGCTGGGCGGGTGCGCTCGGGGAGTGAGGGGAGCAGGATGTGGGGAGCGGGATGTGGGGTCTGCCAGCGATCCAAGGAATGCGGCAGCTCCTGTTGGTCATCCCGGCTCTGCGGATGGGGCTGGGCACATCCAGGGACTCCTGGTGCCACTGGAAAGGGATTTTGTCACAGAGTCTGCCACAGATTCTGTCCCAGATTCTGGCAGGGCAGCAGCTCCTGTCCCTTGTCCCCACGGAGCCGATCCGCTCCAGGGCTCCATGCCCTACTGGAAGCGGGGCTGTGTCCCAGAAGCCGCCAGGGCAGCAGGTCCTGGTCCTGTTCCTCATCCCTGAGCACATCCAGGAGCTCCCGGTGCCTCTGGAAGGGGTTTGTGTCACAGATTCTGTCCCAGATTCTGGCAGGGCAGCAGCTCCTGTCCCTTATCCCCACGGAGCTGAGCCGCTCCAGGCCCTACTGGAACTGGCGCTGTGTCCCAGAAGCCACCAGGGCAGCAGCTCCTGTTCCTGTTCCTGATCCCGGAGCCACTCCAGCGCCGCCGGCCCTACGGGAATGGGGGCTGTGTGGCAGCAGCCGCCACCGTGGTGGCTTTGGGGGGCAGGAACTCGGGCCGGCTCACGGCCACGGTGCGGGTGAAGCAGCGCAGGTTGCCCGTCTTGAGCGCGCACTGCACGGGCCACAGGATGATGCAGAAGAGGATGATGATGAGCGCCGAGAGCAGCACGATGCGCTTCCAGTCGTCACACAGCTCACAGCGGGACAGCCTCCCCGCCAGCCCCGTGGGGGGAACCTCGGAGCTCTCGGCTTTGCTCATGGCCACGTCGATGGACACGCACGACTCGGGGTTCTCGGGGTCGGCCGAGGCGCGGCGGCAGCACAGCTTGGTGCCCTCCATCCACAGCACCTTCTCCTGCTGCAGCTCGGGGGGCAGCGTGGCCAGCAGCTCCTTGCTGGTCCGCAGGGCCGGAGCCCCTTCCTGGGGGATGCTGGTGAGCTGGCGGCAGAAGGGGCACGGCAGGAGATCCTCGGGCTGGTTCGGGGGCAGCCCGGTGCTCAGGCGGGCCACGCACTCCAGGCAGAAAACGTGCGAGCACTGCAGCAGCTTGGGCGTCTTGAAGGTGTTGTCGTAGGTGTTGAAGCAGATGGAGCACTCCACGGGCGAGGTGGGCTTGGGGGAGCTGGGGCTGGGGGAGCAGGGGGAGCCCGCGGGGGATTTGCCCTTCCTCCTGCCATCGCCGGGGGACGTGAGCACGATGGGGCTGATGGGGATGGGGATTTCTCCCGGAGACGCCGGCACGGGGCTGGTGGGGGAGTCCGGGGTGCTGGAGTGCCACAGCTGCGAGAAGCAGGACATGACGGAGCCCCCGGAGAGGAGCAGAGCCCTGGGAGACTCTGGAAGAGAAGGAAAACACGGAATTTATTTTAAACCAGGCAAAGATGCCGTCACCAGCCCTGGGTTCAACCCCTTAAAGAGAAATTTGTGGCTTCCACTGCTTCCCAAGCATGGAGCAGAACCAGGAATGACGCAGGGAGCTGTTGGAAGAGCGGGAGGCGAAGTCAAACCTGCGGAGGAGCGAGGAACCCACAGAGATCCCCCACCAGCCCCAGCCTTTCCCACGGAATCGCAGAGATGGGAGCGGCATTCCCACCGCGTTCCTCCCTTTGTGGGGCAGAGAAAACACGAGGTTGGACCTACCCCTGGTGGTGCTGCCCGGCACCTGAGCAGGGAGGAGGGCGGAAGATTCCATGAGGGACCTCGCTATCCCAGGCTATAATTCTGGGAGGCCCTCAGGGATTATGGAGCCGGGCCTAAGAGAGATAACACCGTTCAGACGGGAGGTAATGGGGTGGGGAGGCTCCCTGGGGGGCTCTGGGCCGTGATCCCGGCTCCTGGAAGCTGCCCCAGGATGCTGGAATGCCGGGAGAAGCCCAGGGAGGGGAGGAAATGCGGTTTTTTCCTGTAAAATTGTGGCCATCGTGAGCCTGAGGCGGCTCTGTGCTGTCACCGTGACACAGCAAGGAGGAAACGGCCTCGGTGGCGGAGCCGGGGGAATTCTCCTGGTGCTGCTTCCTGGAGTGTTTTCCCCAGGGAAAAGCTGCTCTTCCCTGGGCTCGGCTCCGGGGCAGGGCCAGCAGCACGCGCTGGGTGTGGAAAATTGCCTTACAGATTATTCTGGAAAATGGAGTGAAAAGTTATTCCAGAAAATGGGGTAAAAAATCATTCCAGAAAATGGGGTTCCAGATTATTCTGGAAAACGGGGTTACATGTGATTCCAGAAAATGGGGCTCCCAGTTATTCCAGAAAATGGAGTTTTAAAATGATTCCAGAAAATGGGCTTACAAAAGATTCCAGAAAACGGGGTTAAAATGATTCCAGAAAATGGGGTTAACAATGATTCCAGGCCTATCCTCCCCCTCGGGATCCCTTGGAATGGGGGGTATTTTTAGCCATCACTGGGAATGGGGGGTATTTTTAGGCATCACTGGGAATTGGGGTTTTTTTTTAGGCATCACCTGCAGCCCCGCCTGCATCCAGAGCCAACCCTGGAGCTCCCGAGCGGCTTTACCCGAAAGCGGGAGGAAATTCCTGGTGACAGCCCCGGCACGGGATGCCCGGGGAGCATTTTCTGGGAATGTGTCACGGCTCGAGGCGGGCTCCATCCGCCCCGCCGGGAGATTTCCCTGTGACAGCACTGCTGTAATGACAGCTCCGTGCTCAGCCCCGAGCCTTGCACGATCCACCCGCAGCGAAAAAACCTCACTTCAGTGGGCACAAACACCAAATATTCCCCGCATTCCACCCAAAAAGATCTCCAGGATTTCGGGATGAAGGGTTCACCGCTCTCCCCTCAGAGCTGGCACTGCCGGAGCTGATCCCGCCCTTCAGAACCTCCCTTGTTCTGCTTCTCTTCCTTTAAATATGGGATTTATTTATTTATTTATTTATTTTTTTAAATGCAGCTTCTCCTGGAGTTAGATTTTGTGCATTTTGCGGCGAGTTTTCATGGTTTTTCATGGATTTTTGTATTTTTTTTACGGGCCACAGGTGCCCGTGTGTGCAGCAGCTGATGAATTACAACCCCAAGCTCGATTTGGCACAAAGATCAGGGAAACCCGTGAGGTTTTTTTTTGTTGTTGTTGTTTTCTCTTTATTTTTTTTTACTAAATCTTCTCTTTTGCAGAACTCCATCCCCCAAGCCCAGTTTTTTGCAGTTCCTGAGGGTTTGTCAGGAACTCTGAGCAGCAAACCCCAGGAAGGGAGAAGCCTTTGCTTGCTCGAGCTGTGGTTTCATAACCTGAATTATGAAATTCAAGCTGGAAATTCAAGGTGGAATTAAACCTCTCTTGAGGTTTTTACCGGTCTGGGCTACGGCAGCTCCAGCACCGCAAAATCCTGACACTAAACTCGAATTTTACTCCAAAATTTGCTTTTAAATAAAGATCCAAACTTTTCCCCACATTTCCCATTTGCTGAGTATGATCCTGACATTACAGGAGCTTCTTCGTTTTAATACGTCGAGACTTTACTGACTTCTGTCATTTTTATCTATTTCTTTTTGTTTGATATTTGGATTTTTGGGTTTCTGTGTCCCCCGGATCAGTCAGGACCCAGGGAATTGGAGGATAAAAAGGGGAGAGCACAGGTGAGGCACTTTTAATTCCTGCTCTGCCTCTCCCCTCTGTGTCTTTTTAACAGAATTCTTAAATTTGGGGCTTTTTGTTTGGCTTTGTGATTTTTTTTTTTTTTTTTTTAATTCAGAGCCTGCAGGTTTTTATCTCCTTTTCCCAGATATCCACCTGGGCTTTTCCAAAAGCTTCGGGAACACCGGGAAATTAGGAAACCATTTGGGAGGGAGACACAAAGGAAGGAATTCAATTCTTTTTAGAAAGCTCTAGAAGGTTCTCATTTTGGTAAGTTCCAGGAAGCTCTTTTTACACCATAAAATCAGACAGAGAGAGCTGAAATTTAGGATTTATCAGGCCCGTGGCCACCACTTGTCCTGTTCCAGTGATCCCTGTCCCAGCGATCCCTGTCCCAGCAATCCCCGTTCCAACGATCCCTAAACGGGATTTTAGCTGGGAAGAAGGAGCCCCCAGCCAGGGCAGAGCAGAGGAAAGGCTGTAAATACCTGTTCAGGTGCTGCTAGAAGGACAAAAACATCTTCCAGGCTCCTGATTGCCACCTCCTCCCGCGAGGAAAATCAGCCTCGGAGCCTCTGGAGTCGATAATCCCGGAATTCCAGCTCCGGGCTTGTTGCCGGCTCCTTCCAGGGCGAGGAGGGCTCGGGGAGCTGCAGGTGCTGGAGTGGCTGCTGCTGCTGCAGCTCCGGTGTCTTTTATCCCTTCCTGTCCAGAGGTGACTTTTCCTGCTCCACCTGCCCTTGCCCATCCCATGAATCACTCCCGGCGCGCTCCCGCTCGGGCCGGTTCCATGACAAACATTCCCGCCTGGAATGCTCCCGATAAGGGCCCGGCCACGGCAAAGCAGGGCAGGGATGGGGCTCGATCCCTCCTGCCCAGCCTGGGCGCTTCTGTTCCTCAGGGCCTTTTCATTTTTCCATATTTTTGAGGGTTTGGGGTTCCCCCCCCCCCCCAACATTTTCTTTCCCCCTTTTGGGGTTTTA
>VZRN01004110.1:53123-120135 GCA_013397935.1 Dasyornis broadbenti | reverse complement strand
AATGGGCAAAAATACTGGGATGATGCATCTCCCTCCCATGTCCAGTGTTTGAAGTCGTGTTGGCCAGGGAGGCTTTTGCCCCAAGTGGTCAGGTGGATCCCATCCCTTCACAGCAGCCCCAGAATCCTGGAGTGGTTTGGGTGGAAAGGGACCTTAAATCCCATCCAGTGCCACCCCTGCCATGGGCAGGGACACCTTCCACTGTCCCAGGCTGCTCCAAGCCCCAATGTCCAACCTGGCCTTGGACACTGCCAGGGATCCAGGGGCAGCCACAGCTTCTCTGGGCACCCTGGGCCTCCCCACCCTCCCAGGGAACAATTCCTTCCCAATATCCCATCTATCCCTGCCCTCTGGCAGTGGGAAGCCATTCCCTGTGTCCTGTGCCTCCATCCCTTGTCCCCAGTCCCTCTCCAGCTCTCCTGGAGCCCCTTCAGGCCCTCAAAGAGGCTCTGAGCTCTTCCTGGAGCCTTTCATTCTCCCAGCCTGGCTCCAGAGGGGCTCCAGCCCTTGGAGCAACTCTGTGGCCTCCTCTGGACTCATTCCAACATGTCCTCGATCTCCAAAGAAATGTCAAAACCAAATCCCCGTTGTTGACCTGCAGCCCTTACCCCTCACCCTCAGGATGGAGGAGGAGACCACCCATGGCCTTGGCCGTTGCTCCAGAGCCCTGGACTCCTCCTGGAGCAGCTCCTTGGCTTTGGCCCTGCCCTCTGCTCCTTTGTCATTCTGTGACAGCTGCTGGCCAGAAACAGGGAGCTAAAATAAAACAAGGCACGTGGACTTGCTGAGAAATTCCCAGAATCTCAGCTGGAGCCTGATGGCTTGACAGAAATTCCCACAGGGATTGTTAATTCCTGCCCAGTTTTCTCTTCCAAGCTTATTGCTTTGGAAAAGAGACACCAGTGGCTGATAGATGGATGGAGCTGGAGAGGGTTTAATTTTAATGCCTGGTTGAGGACATCAGGGGGATGTAATAATTATTCCACGCTATGGATACAGCATGGGATAGGCGGGATAGAGCCTCAGCAGTGAAACATGGAATAAATAGCAATGAAATACGGGATTTTAGAGTCACTGCGTGCTGCCTGGCACCTGCTGAAGCTGGAGCACATCACGTCCCATGTCCTGTGGTCAGACTTGACCCGGGCAGCTCAATGAGCCAGGAAAAGGCTGGCAGCAGCTCCTGTTCCTGGGATCGCACCTGCAGTGTCTGCAGTCAGCTGGAGCAGGATCAGGGAGAACCCGTAGGGAATCTCTGCCTTGCCTGTCACGTCAGAGTGTCTGGAGTGACGCAGAATCATGGAATAGTTTGGGTTGGAGGGACCTTAAATCCCATCCAGTGCCACCCCTGCCATGGGCAGGGACACATTCCACTGTCCCAGGCTGCTCCAAGCCCCAGTGTCCAACCTGGCCTTGGACACTTCCAGGGATCCAGGGGCAGCCACAGCTTCTCTGGGCACTCTGGGCCAGGGCCTGCCCACCCTCCCAGGGAACAATTCCTTCCCAATATCCCATCTGTCCCTGTCCTCTGGCCATTCCCCCTTGTTCTAGCCCCCCAGGCACGTGTCCCAAGACCCTCTCCAGCTCTCTTGTATCTTTAGGTGCTGGAATCCTGCTCTAAGGTCTCCCAAAGCCTTCTCTTCTCCAGGCTGAAGTGAGCAGAGAAGAATTTTAACATTTCTGAGCCCATCACTCCTCTCAGAAATACTCAGAAAACTTCTGCTCTATTTTCTTCCAGCCCATCCTCCACTGATAATTCTTTTAGGACCAAAAATCCTTTTCCCATTTCTCCCCTGCCAGCTCCATCCACCCCAACTTGAGCTTGTTTAGTTTATTTACTTTGTTTCCTCGAGTCCCAGCTGGAGCTGTCCCCTCCCTGCACTGGAGAGAGGGCAGAGCCGCCCTTCATCTGCAATGCCCCAAACTGGTTCACTTCAGCTGTGTCCAAATGGAAATGGTTTTTGTTATTCCTGTCCCTTCAGGGAACTTGGGAAAGCTGGAAATCACACGGAACAAAGCTAATAGAAGGCTAGGCTGTGTGTCTGATTGATGCACAGCACATTTTTCGACTTTCATTCTCCTGTGACTGTGCTTGTACAGCCAACTCCACGTTTAGAGTTAAAAACATTCCAGAAAATCCAAAGCCAGGTGTTTTTGCAGGAGTGGTGGAAAATCACTGCTCGTTTTCTCGAATGGTTGGTTGGCAATGCCGAGGGAAGAGCGCAGGACTCTGGGGAATTACGTGGCTCCCACAGGAGCTTTCCTTGAGAGATCCAGGAGGTGACAAATTCCGCTCTGAACAAGGAGGGTTTGGTTGATTTAATTAAAAGTTTCCTGAATCCCGTGGGGTTTTGGCTTTTCCACAGGTGAACGTTACCCGGGAGGACTCTCCCAGTGAAGATCCCGTCTTTCTCCGCACTCTGGGGAAGGGGGATTGGTTTGGAGAAAAAGCCCTCCAAGGGTAAGTGCTCCTTATTAAGTAGTTCTTGCCTTTTCATCTTTTCTGCAGGATTTTTGCAGCTCTCAGGTGGTTCTGGCCATTTGGGAAAGGATTGAGAGCAGGTTTATTCTTTTGGAGTCACAGGATTTGTGTCGCAAGGAGGCCCCACCTCAGTGGGGAATGGGGTTTGTTCTGCACTGAGCAGCCAAATTTAGACCTTCCCTTGCTTGTGGACATCAAAAATTAGTTTATCTTCGTGCTTGCTTCCCCAGACATCCATTGGAAGCTCAAAGAGTTGGATTTTTGCAACTCTGGAGCGTTATTCCTGTATGGAAAAGGATAACTGTGATCATCCTGATGGGGTGGATGGCTGAAGGCAGGGCAGCTTTGGGGGTTTTTAATTGTATTGCTGCATTTATATGGGTTTTGGGAGGTGGAAATTGGATGTGAGTGACCACTTTCATAGAAACATTTTCCTCTGGGGATGAGCTGAAAGAAGAGAAGCTGTAAATCCCTATTCAAGAGATGATTATTATAAAAATAGGCTTTATTAAGGCAGGAATTTGGGACACTCATTCATCCTCATGGACAAACATCTTTTCCTGGGGGTTTATCTGTGTGACACAGCTCTTGGGATTTTTTTGGGATGCTGGGGTAACAGCATCCCAAAAGTGGCAATCCCTCCTCTGCCACCCTTCTCCCAAAAAAAAGGGTGGCAGAATATTTGAAGGATGAATTTCCTGGCACTTCTTGGCAGTCAGAGATGTATCGAGCACAAACCTCATGAATCTATGATGGGTCTCATGAAAATATTATGGGTCTTAAACAAATATCCTGATTCCGATTCCATCCCTGCCCAGCTCTGGTGCCACGGAGCATCCCCATGGTGGGAATTCCCTGGCATTTCAGATACAGTAGTTTGAGATGGGTTCATTTACAATACTTGGCTGCACATATTTGAATATTCAATACAGAAATGGAAACTTAATCATTGGGAGGATGTTGCCCTGCATCCCTGGGAGTGTCCAAGGCCAGGCTGGACACTGGGGCTTGGAGCAGCCTGGGACAGTGGGAGGTGTCCCTGCCCATGGCAGGGGTGGCACTGGGTGGGCTTTAAGGTCCCTTCCCACCCAAACCATTCCCTGGTCATTTTTTTGCTGGGGAGGTGGAATTCCTCCAGAACCATTCCCTGCAGTTTACTGCAGATCACAGGAGTCCTACAGGGAGATTTAAATGGAACAATGTGAAAATACTGTAATGTAACGATCTAGCAGCTCAATACGCTGCTAATTAATGAGTGTCTGTCAGGATGGTGTGAGACATCCCTGCTCAGCCACTTGGGAAACCTTCAGGATGATTCCACTACTGTAAAATACAGTTATGGCTGGGAGCTTGAGATAAAATGGGACTTTTACTCGATTTTCTTTCTTTTTGCATCTTTGATTAGTTTTTTACAGCTTTACCAAGGGCCTTAGTAATACTTGGAATCCCAGAATGGTTTGGGTCGGAATGGACCTTACAGACCAAGGGACACCTTCCCTTAGACTTCATTCAATCCTGGCATCTCATTTGTGTAGAACAAAACAACTAAAAGCCATTTCTTCATTAGGACAGAAAAAAAATCCTGAAATGCAGCCCAGCAGGAGCTGGGATAACAAATCCCTCCCAGCAATATGTCCTTGATGGAGCCATCAGGGCTGATGTGCCTGATCCCATTTTCCATGCTCACAGCAGATGGCACCCATTAGTTCCCAGGATCCCGTTGCACACCGGCAGAACAAGCCATGAAATGATGATCCACGTCCTCTCCCACTCCCCCTCGACGCTTCCTGGCTAATGGCAGGCGGCAGATGGAGCATTTGCAGCCTAGCAAGAGGGAATTTAGGGTGCTCCACAACCAGGTGATGTTTTCTTCAGCGCAAAGAAAACGTTTTGTGGGGCTGGTGCCAGTAATTATTTCTATCAGCGGGGAAATAAAGTTCCTTCAGATCAGCGAAGGGAAATAACTCGGTGCGGCTCAGGTAATGAACTCAACAATAACTCCATGGGAATAACTCAGTGTGGCTCAGGGACTGGAACTGGGTAATGATTAGGGTGGGCTGCCTTGCCGGCCTCACACAGCTGGATCTTGCTGCAGAACATCTGGAGCACACCACAGCCTCTTCCAGAGGGGCTGGTTTGGGAGCAGAAAACGTGTTTTAGACTCTGGCAAGGAGTCTTACAGAAAATGGTGGGGGAAGAAAGAAAAGAGGACAGAGAGCAAAGAGTGCCCTCCCTTCATCCTGCTGCTTTGTAGAGACTAAAACCCACATTTTTTGATTCTTATTCTTTTCAAGATGTGTTTGTGGTGCGTGGGGTGAAGGAGGAATTGTGGTCTTTGGGCCGTGCAGGAGGTGCTGTGCCCTGGTGACCCCTGCAGTGATACTGGAGCTGTTGGGACAGACTTATCTCTGATTTGTTGGCTGCATCCTCGATGATCTGAAATTGAGAGTGGTGGTAGCTGCTTCTCATGGGACAATGCAGCTACTTCCAAGGAAATCTGTGCTATTTGCCATTTACATCTCCGCCTTCCGTAGTTATTTTTCCCTAAGTTACAGAAATCAGCTCGACCTGCCCCAAATCCCTGGGGCGTGATTTGTGCCCTGATAATTTCCTGGAACAATAAAACAATATCCCTGTGTATGGATAGGAGTGTCAAGTGTTATATTCCAATTTCTGTGCTGACCGTTCCAGAATTCTGATACCAAATTGCCCACCTGGAATAGCGGGAGTTGCTGTGATTAATGTTGATATCAGCGACCAGAAAAGCGTGGAAATGCACATGGGAAATATGAAATCAGGAGTTTCCCAATCAGGATGGCAGCTGGTGATGTCAGAGCTCCGTGTATTTAGAAATTAATGTGGGAGCTGAATTTAATCCCAAAAGCTTTTTAAAAGGCTGAGAATGGACATGGATAAATAGGATCTTGGGGTTTTTTCTTGTAGAGGGCTTCCCAGGACACACGAGGGTTATATCCCATTTTCATGGGACACCTTCCTTGCTCCCACTAAACCTTCCCATCTGCTGCCCGATAAACCTCATTGTCCTGAATTTTCCAGGGAAAAGGAGAGTAGAATGGAGGATGGGAAATATTTGTTGCTCTGGGACACAGAGGCAGGCACACAAGTGTAGGTGTGGCAGGAATTTCATCTCAGGATGACAATTCCAGATATATATATATATATATAAACGAAAGGTATTTTTATCCTATGGGATAACACCATTTTAATTCCTGTTTCTCCAGGGAGGGCCACAGGTCCTTCTGCTGCAATCCATGTGTTTGGGAAAAAGGCACCCAACCACCAAAAAGTGTTGGGGAAGGGCCTGGGGAGCAGCAAAATTCCGGTGTAGGAAAGCAGATGGAATTCGTGATGGGAAAGGGCTGGGAAAATGGGCTCTGGGGTCCTGGTTGGGACGTCGAGGGAAGGTTCCCTCCTGGGGTGATTCCTCTTGGCATGAAGCCATTCCCTGGTCACAATGCAGACTCATTCCCTATTCCCATTCCAGCCCAGTTTGGAAGAGTGAAAAAAGGGAATTAAAAGCAGCCCCGGGGTAGGAATGCAGTCCAGGATAAGGCAGTTTTCCCACCAGGAGCCCCATGGAGATGGGGAAGTACCCACAGTGTGGAGGCCACCGTAAATCTGAGGCAGTGCTTCAGGTGTTGATGTGCAGGAAAAGGAATAAAAACAACCTAAAAAGAATGAATAAAAACAACCTTTTCACTCTGGCAAGTACAGAAGCACTTTTTGCCCCCCCCGTTCCTAAATAATGGGATTTTTTCCATAAATCTAGGGTGTTTTTGCCCTTTTCCAAACACCTGCGCTCTGTGGCTGTATCCCGTGGACTGTGGATCTGGAATTTCTTTCATCCATTATCTCAGCTGCTTTTTACACGTCCTGCGAGCACTGGGTGATCTCAGAAGTTCTTTCAAGCCTTTATTTCCCTTTCCCTGCCAGGGAGGAGGGAGCCAGCCCTGATGGATTTGGATCCATCGCCCTGAGGCACCGGAAGCTTTTTCCGGGCTTTGGGAAAGCTGTTGGCAATTCCCTGAAACAAAACCCTCCCAAGAGGCTTTGGGACAGCTGGAAGCCAGGAGGCAAAGTGCCACCGGGATGGTGTCACCATCTGCTGCCCTCAGGGCTGGAGCCCTTCCTGCAGGGAAGAGGAGGCAGCTGGGCCTTGGAGCTGATTGATCTCCCAAAGGAGCCTCCATGGCAGAAATTCCATTAAATGGTGTCAGATGCGGCCCTGCCCTGCCCAGGCTGCTGCTGGGGTGGCCTGGGCTCAAAGCCCTCGGCTCAAGCACAGATGGAGAGCGTTTAGGATTGCGAAATTGTGGGATGTTCATCAGGACCTCTGCGGTTTGTTTAATTCCAGGATTACAAGCATGAGGGATTTGCTTGCCTTTCTCCACGTCAGTCCCTTCTCCCAGGTACCACGCAATAGGATGAGGGGAAGCGGCCTCAGGTTTCACCAGTGCAGGGGCGGGTTGGACATCAGGAAGGATTTCTTCACCAAAAGGGTTGTAAAGAGGGGATCTGGCTGCCCAGGGAAGTGGCAGAATCCCCAGAAAGCACAATCCTGGCATGGCATGGAAGTGTCCCAGTTTGGGATAGCGGAAGGTGTCCCTGCCCCTTGCAGGGGTGGCCCTGGATGAGCTTTAAGGGCCATTCCCACCCAAACCATTCTGGGATGCTGTGCTGATTTCCGGGATTCTGGGCCTTCCCTCTCTGCCTTTTTCCCCCCAATAACTCCAGAAATGAGCAGAAAGGAGCAGAGGGCAGAGCAAGATGTGGTGGCACTCCCAGGATCCTGCTCGGGAGCCCTGCACTGGGGCTCCTGAGATGGAGTTTATTTGCCACTTTTCCACCAGGAGTGAACTGATATTATTGACTCTTCCTGCCTCAAACCCCAGCACAGAATGGATTGGGCCAAAGGCCCCATCCAGTCTGGCGTTCCCAGCATCCAGAATTAATTGCTGACCGACATCCTGAACCACAGCGGGCACCTTTCGTCGTTTATAATCCTTACTGCCTTGAATATCCTCCAAAATTATATTTAAAATCTTCCTTCTCCTCCTGCACGCTTTCAAATGTGGCACTAATTGCCACAGGAGGTTGTGGGGTTTAACGGGGCTTGTTTGGGATTTTTTGGGGTTTTTTTCGGCTGAGCCTTCTGCTGCTTTGAGGCGATGCCTCCGACCTCTCAGACATGCAGTTGACTCCTTGATTTTTAGAGTGTGCTGTGTGAGATGATACCTGTGGCGAGAAGCCAGGTGAAGCCAGTGTTCCTCTCCCGCCTTTACATTTCCTGGCACATACAGTGACTTGTGAGGATCTCTGGAAGGTGTCCCTGCCCGTGGTGAGGCAGCTGGAAGGGCGTGATCTGTAAAATCCCTTCCAGCTCCAGCCATTCTGGGATCTTCTGAACTCAGCCTTACTTGGTCATTAAAAAGAGCCACACTTTCTATAGAAAAATAAAAATTGCTGTGTCTGAGAAGTATTGTAATGTATTTCTATATAAATATTATGTGCATGAAATATGATATTGATAGAAAGGTTTGGAACCCATTCCCCCTTGTCCAAAGTCCCTCTCCATCTTTCCTGTCATCCTCTTCAGGCACAGGAAGGCCACAGTGAGGTCACCCCAAAGCTTTTCTTCTCCAGGCTGACCAATCCCAGTTCCCTCAGCCTTTTAAAATCTTTATAATCTTTTTATCAGCTCAAAATCTCCTTCAGGAAAAAAAAAAAAAGGGCCATTAGGAGATAAGGTCCTTTCCAACCCAAACCTTTCTAGCAGTCTCAAATCAAAATTTTACTACTCTTCTTTTTACAAAAAGGGCATGAATAACATTAATTTCTGTGGGGAAGTTACACTCAGAGCCAGCCCGATGACTCAAATGCAGTTAGTAAATAATCAAGTGGTTTGGAGTCTTCAAGACAATAATTGTTGGTTTAGAAAAATCACAGCTTACGAATTGTTCTCGCTTTTCTACGACTGAGTCATAGCCTGGGAACTCAAATTGTTTATTTTTTTTTTTCTTCCTTTGAGGATGTTGTCTAAAGAGCAGGCACAATATTCCTCCTGCTGAGTTAAAACAAATAAAAAAAAATTAAATATATATATCTAATGTTGGGCAAGCAGAGTGTGCCAGATGGAGGAAGGCAGAATTCCAGGGGTTTGGGGGAAAGCAGCGCTACAGAAGCTTTATGGGTACCATTATCTTTGCTTTTGCTGCAGTGAACGTCTCCAAGACTTTTTCCAATGCCTTTTCCCCTCTTGTTGCTTCAGAGCCCCAAAAAGTGCTGAAATAGGGAATGCATGGGAAATAATAACTATTGATGCTATTTATTAGCTAAGAAAGCTGCTGGAGCACTGTTCACATCGGAGAATGTCTTCTTATCCTGAGTTTTTAAAACAGCGCCGTCTGGGGATTTATTTTCCTGTCTGGAGCAGGATGAGTGGAATGGGTGGTGATGGACGAGATTTCAGAGGTCAGATCTGATTCTTGCTTCCTGCAAAGAGCAAAACCCTGGGGTTGCACTTTGCTTTTCCCGTCTGGAGGGTGTAAAACAGCCTGGCAGGGCTGAAGGCTCCAAACTCTTCCCTTTTCCCTCTTTTTAGGATTTTTTTTTGCCAGCAATTCCTGTGCTGTGCGAAAGGAAAAAAGGAAACAACAGGGGAAAAAAAAATAATTCCAACCTAATTTTTCTCCTGCAGCAACACCTTGCTGTCAATAATAACCATCACCTATTGAGTCCAAACGTTTTATCCTGCGATTTCAAGATGAGGATGTTTGTGTCAAAATGCTGCCTTATGACAAATGTTTGTGGTTGGGGAAGAAAAATCCGTGCTCTGAAATAAATGAATTATTAGGGAGAGGAGAGAAAAATCCCTGTAAAAGAGTTCCAGTGAGGCAATCACACATTTTTCCTGGGAAAACGCTTCCATCAAAATACTCCCCCCAGCTCAGGTTTGTAAGGATTAAGTGGAACTGAGAAATGCAGCAGTGAATTTTAATTCTCTTGACTTCCTTAAAAAAAAAAAAAAACCAAAAAAACCCCAAAGAAGTGAAGGTGCCTGTGGGGGATGCAGGATGTAGGAATTAATTCATGGGATGTAGACAGGATAATCCATGTTAGCAAACCCTTGGAGCAGGTTTACAACAAGATGGAATCAAAGAGGGGAAAAGGGAGCAAAAAAACGGGATATCGGCTTCAATTTAGAGCTAAATTTACTGCAGCGCCACGTGATGTGGCTCCTGTTCAAATCTCCTTTTCTAGCCAGGGTGGATTTGGGTTTGTGTGTCAGGTTGGAGCTCCATTTCAAATTCCTGTAATTTAGAAATTTTAGAAAATTGAGGGGGTTTTCTGCACAGTAAATTCCAGAATTGGAGTGCAGGGCAGCCCACTCGTTTGGTGATCATTATGAGGCACCGTCATAATTAAATGTTGAGCCCTGTGCTTTATAAATAACCAAATGTGCTTTATTAGAGCCATATTAAAATAATTCCACCTCTAAAATAGAGAATAACAGCAATTCATGGCCTGCATTTCGCCTGCTGTAATTTAAACACGAAGGGACCAAAGGAAGTGGCCTGAAGTTGCACCAGGGGAGGTTTAGGTTGGATATCAGGGAAAATTTCTTCACCAGAGATGTTGTCAAGCATTGGAACAGGCACCCAGGGCAGTGGTGGGATCAGCATTCCTGGAGGGATTTAAAGGACATGTGGAGGTGGCACTTGGGGATGTGGGATAGGGGTGGCCTCAAAGCCCACCCAGTGCAGGGACACCTCCCACTGTCCCAGGCTGCTCCAAGCCCCAGTGTCCAACCTGGCCTTGGACACTTCCAGGGATCCGGGGGCAGCCACAGCTTCTCTGGGAATTCCAGCCCAGCCCCTCCTCACCCTCCCAGCCAGGAATTCCTAATTCCCAATATCCCATCAATCCCTGCCCTCTGCCAGTGGGAAGCCATTCCCCGCGTCCCTCCATGCCTTGTCCCCAGTCCCTCTCCAGCTCTCCTGGAGCTCCCTCAGGCCCTGGAAGGTGCTCAGTCAGTGATACCAGCATAGGAATAATCCTGATTTATTTCTGTTTGCTGTCCTCCTCCATAAACACACAGAGTTTCACAGGCTGAGTACTCTTCCTGTCCTGTATAGATTCCAATTTCTTCCCGGCCATCACTCCAGCAGTTCCCTGCTTTGAATTTAATGATTATTAACATGGATGTTAAGTCTCAGATCAGAGTTTTTCCCCATGTCCAGACTTGGCAGAGGGGCTGTTCATGCTGCTGATGGCAGATCAGGCTCCAACAGCTCCACTTGCCCTCTGAACAGGGACTGACTTGCCCTGCCTGTGGATACAAAAGTTTCAGTTAAGCCTTAAATTCCTTGGTGCATTCCAGCAGATTCCTCTTGTCCCAGCCTGTCCCTGTCCCTGCGACTCCAAAGGGGGAGCTGGAGCCAGCCTGGCCACTGGGATCCTGGAGAGCAGCAAGGCTGGCTGGGAATACCCACCCTGAGCGGGGTAATATTTTTAAAAATAACAAATTTGGGTGTTATTTTAGGTGAGGGCACAGAGTAACATTTAAAAATAACCAATTGTGTTATCAGCACCCAAATGTGGGTGTTATTTTAGGTGAGGGCGCAACCTGAGCGTGGCTCTTGTGAGGGCAGCGCTCCCGTGCCAGCAGCGGGATTGGTGTGAGGATCTGGGGTTTCCCTTTGGGATTGGCTCCCAGAGCTGGGGTTTGGGGATGGTTTTGCCCTCAGGAGATGCTGTTCTTGTGGAAAACTCCACGTGGGTGAGCCCCAGGGTTTGTGTGGGCTGAATGCCGAGGGCTGGGGTTGTTTATTTGGGGTTGTGCTCCCCTTAGGGCTCCATGACCCACTAACACTTGGTTAGGCTGAATCACATTGTCACTGATCCTCCAAAACTCCAGTGGGGAGGCTCAAGCTTCCCATTCCAGGTGGATTTAAGCGGGGAAACAACTCCAGCTGTGCCAGTTGTGGCAGAGAGTGTGAGAACTGGTCTGGGCCTGTGCTGGACAGCTCTTCCCTCACTGGCAGAGCTGGGACAGTGCCAGCCCCTCCCACAGTGTCCCACTGGGACACTCCATGGACAGCGCTGGTTATTCCCAACGAGACACCCTGGATGGACGTGGCATCCTGAGGCAGTTGCTGACGGATGTAGGTGAGAGAGGACCCTCAACACTGGGATTTTTGGGATAGACTGGACCGTGCTGCCTTCTCCGTGATTTATCTGCTTTATTAAAGCCTGGCCATAATTTTAGATATGAAATATTTGGGAGCAGGGATTATTGCCACTGTTTGCTTCAAAAAGCTCTTGATCCTGGTCTTTATTGTCAGGAAAATAGGAATAAATCTCATCTCCATGGATTTGGGGGTGTCCACAAGGGCAGAGGATTAATCTATATGCGTCACATTTTAATCTTCCATCATGTGTCCTTTCTGGGCAGGTTCTTAGAGACTTGGAGAAATAATGAATAATTTGGCTGTTTGGGAGAGATCCCTCCACCTAGGAAACTTGGGAGAGCTGGAACTCTTTGGAACACTGGGAAAGTCAGAGCCTTTTGTGCTCTTGGCTCATTGTCCTGATGCTGCTAAAAAAAAAAAAGAAAAAAAAGAGGAAAAATTCAGATTTTCAACTCGCCCCCAGCATGTCCTTGAGCAACGTTGGATATTTTATAGATAAGGTTCCCTAAGCAGGACATCTCCAAGGAACATGGGCTCATTTAGGAAATGTTTTATCATTTGGAAACTCCTGATGAAAGGCCTGTAATAAAGTATTGCAGTTAACCTTGTAGCCTTGTTTTTCCTTTTATGGCTGCAGAAGATACTTTTCCCATGCGGAGATTCCAGATTAAGGATAGGGAGAGGGTGGAAGGGAAGGATTTTAATTACCAGGAGCTTGGATTTCAGAATGGGACATTGACCCTGTGTCCCTGTGTGGGAAGCACTGGATCACTTCACAGTTTGGGGGATCTGCAGTTTCCATCCAGGCTTGGAGTGGGATGAGGCAGCCATGGGAACAGGGAATTTATTTCTTCAAATCCCACAACAGTTTGGGTTGGAAGGGGCATTAAGGATCATCCAGTGCCACCCCCTGCCATGGGCAGGGACACTTCCACTGTCCCAGGCTGCTCCAATCCCCCTCCAGCCTGGCCTTGGGCATTTCCAGGGATCCAAGAGCAGCCACAGCTTCCATGGGAATCTGTGCCAGGGCCTCCCCACCCTCCCAGGGAAGGAGGGGATCAGGTGGGGATGGGTTGATCAGTGGTCTTGGAGCTCTTCTCATTCCCTGTTTGTGTTTGTCTCTTAACTTATTAATTAATAATAATTAATTAATAATATTGAAGTGCAGCTGCCGAACCCTTCATGACAAAAATGGGTCAAGGACCATTTCATGAGGCTCTGACTGCTGACTTCTGTTGGTGCTGCTCTTCTTTTCTGAGGAAAATAATGCAAATCAATGGTTTCCTCTTTATCTGGGCCGATTTCCTGGGTTTTTGGCTTTGCCAGTTTCTTACGGAGGGTAGGCCCGAAAGGCTGTGGTTCCTACAAACGCTTCTGATGTTTTCAAGGTTTAATTGAATTGTCCTTGAGTGGGATAATTAACATTTGATCTATCTTAAAGATGCTCTTGTCGCCCACTGGTTGATTAAAACAGCAATGGATGGGGTGTGGTTGGGTTTTATTTCACTTTAATGAAAAAGTGGTCATTTAATACCCCTGGGTTGTTTCACTTGGGGAAGATAATTAATTATGGACTAGTGAGACTCTGGTTCATTACAATCATTCTGAATAAATTACACGAGTAATTGGCTTGAATCATTAACGGGTTTGGCAAGCCAGGGGATTTTACAATCCCGGGGTCAGCATTGTGTCGCTCAGATTTGGGTTTATCTGTCACTTCAGACTAAACTTAAGCCACACTTTATCAACAAAAATACCGGATTTAATTCCTTTAGAATATTCCTGTAATGGTGTCTGCTCTTCCCTGCCTTTCTGGGCTGCTGGAAACACTGCAGTAAATCATAGCAATATTATTGAGGCATTCCTGGTAGGAATGGGAATGGTGGAAATGGTTTTTCCTTCAGCAGACAGGGATTTCTGAGTGTTGTTCCCAGGCAGGTGGATTCCCCGAGGGTGGCACAGATGGAGTTTCTCTGCCCAGAGAAAGGGCAGAGCAGGGGCTGTGACAGATGGCAGCCCACAGGTACTGGGAAGAGAAGGATCCAGGAGCCCTTCCAGGGCCTGAAGGGGCTCCAGGAGAGCTGGAGAGGGACTGGGGACAAGGGATGGACGGACAGGACACAGGGAATGGCTTCCCACTGGCAGAGGGCAGGGATAGATGGGATATTGGGAAGGAATTGTTCCCTGGGAGGCTGGGCAGGCCCTGGCCCAGGGTGCCCAGAGAAGCTGTGGCTGCCCCTGGATCCCTGGAAGTGTCCAAGGCCAGGTTGGACACTGGGGCTTGGAGCAGCCTGGGACAGTGGGAGGTGTCCCTGCCCACGGCAGGGGTGGAATGAGCTGATCCCCTTCCAACCCAAACCATTCCGTGATGCTCTGGCTTGCAAATGTTCCCACCCCAGCACTGCCAGTAATCCCTCTGTGGGCCTGAAGGAGTCAGAAAAGCCCAGTGGAATTAACAGAGGGCGGAATTTTTGGTTTGCTGGAATGGTTCTTGTGAGCTGGATCCTCCCTGCTGCGGGCAGATGTTTAAGGAAAGGCTGTCCGGCACTTGGAAGTGTGAGCACCAGGCTGAAAACTGCGGCGAGGGTGCCTCTTCTCCCAGGTGTTCAGGCACACATCCCAAATCCATCTGCCACCTTCCCTCGGCACTCCTGGCTGCTGGCAACAGCAGCCTTTGGCCTCTGGCTCATCCCCAGCGAAGAGGGAGCCGCAGGGAATTGTGTTCAACTGCGCTTTGTGAGCTGTGCATCTGCAGAGCGCTATTTGTCAGGAAACCAGCAGCTATTGTTTTGTTTATATCTATTTTATATATAGGGAATATCAAGCAATCCTGGAATGCTTTGGGCTGGAGGGGACCTTAAAGCCCATCCAGTTCCATCGGCAGCGACACCTCCCACACCTCCCACTATCCCAGGCTGCTCCAAGCCCCTGCGTCCAGCCTGGCCTGGAACACTTAAACAGTGGAATATTTCCTTGAAATACACATTTGGAATGTTTAATGCTCCCAGAAGTAACTTTTATCTAAAACTTCCCTTTGTCCCGAATGCACCGTAATTCCCCTTTTTTAGAAGACTAATTGAGGAGGGATTTGATTCCCATGGAGACACCGACATCCCAAGGACACCCAGTGCTCCTTTCTGCCAAGCCTGAAAGACCCGTGGGAACATTACAATCAGAACATTTATTAGGAAAATGTAATTCTTGATTTCCAGGTGACTTCCCCAGGCTGTTACAGTTCGGTACTCAAAATCCAGGGCAGGCCCAGTAACAGTGAGATTTCATTTGGTTTTGTCACATCAAACCTTGATTTTTTTATTTCTTTGTATTGAATCAAGCATAGGCAGGTGGTTGTTGCACCTTGCCCTGCTGCAGCTGTAGGCCAAGATACGGGTGAAGTTATAGAAATTATTACAAATAATAATCAAAGCGTTACAAAGGCATTCCTAAGTCTCCAGGTAGGCAAATCCCTCTTTTTAAAGGACAGAAGATCACCAAATTTGAGTGCCACTCCTCAGAATATCCAGTAAAGCTGATTTTTATCTCCCACCTGAAAGTCACGGTGTAATCAGAAAATACCCAACAAAATAAAAACGGAGATAGAGATGCTGGATTTGAGCTGTTATTGATAAATTCAAGCTAATAACTGATTTTTCCCATTTTTCTGCCCTTTGGCTAATTTCTGACTTGTCTCATCCTAAATGCTTCACATCGGCCGTATTAAGAATATTGTAACAAGGTCGAGCGTACAGTGGGGAAAATGGGGGAAAATCCGCTAAAGAACTCAAATAGCAGCAAATCAGGAACCTCTGCATTGTCCTGTGGCATCATTTCAAACCCACCAGGGAAGAACTCGTCTTTTTATTTCTGGCTCCATGACCTTGGAGCTCTTCTCCAAACTTAATTAATTCTGAGATCCATGTCTGCGTCGATCACCTGGGTCTGCCTGATTTCCGTAGGGGAAAGCCACCCCTCCCAGAGGAAAGTTTGGATTCCCAGCCTTTCGTCTTCCCGAGAGCCCAACATCCGTTTGCCATTGGCTTTGATATAAAACTGCATCCCTGGGATTAATAAACACAGCGTGCTCTACTCAACTTTTCTAGATTTTAACGTGAAATTATAAAAGGTGCCACTGGAAAAAAGCTGCACGGGAAAAGCCATTTCATAAAATCTCTCAAAATCCACCCCCAGGCATGAAAATCTCACCTCCCAAAAGGGAATGAAACGCAACACGAGGGATTTGGCCCCAAGATAGCCCCATTTGAGGACATGCAGCAAAATCCCCGTGTCGTTTCAACTTTATGGACACTGGGAAAACAAAACATTTCTTAGGGAACACCCATTCAGCTCGTTCAGCTTTAAAAGTACAGTTTTACAGGATTTTTACTCAATAAAAGCAAAATGTACAACTCTCCAAATAGCAAATGTACCAGCTCCCTCTACTACTATGTTTTATGCCTCGTGAGCACCTCGTTAGCGCTTACTGACTGCTCCTGAAATTTATTTCTACTCCCAGTGGCTCCAGCCAAAAGGTTTCAGCCCTGCCAAGGGTTGTACAACAAGATTTACAAAAAAAAAAAAAAAAAAAAAAGAAAAAAGAGAGCCCTTTGTGATAATTGACTGGAATATTTATGAAGCTGAGGACTCGGGTCTTTCAAGGCTCTGCTGGTCAAAGGAATTCTACTTTGTCTTTGCTGCACTGAGAGTTCTGAAAGGAAAAAAACTCCCAGGAACTGTTGCTGAGATTCCACCAGCGACATAGAAATGTAAAAAAAAAAAAAAGCAAAACGAGGGGAATCACCTGAAATATTTTTACGTTTAAGGCAAATTATGGCAGCCTGAGGTAAAACCATGGAACAGAGGCTGGTGTATGAACTTACCTCTTCTTAAATTGACAGCTTGTCCGAAGGAAAATTGGAACCTCCCAATTTAATTGGGAAAAGTGTGTGGTGAAGTGGACTGTAAATTCCAAGGAGAAAAACAGATCTATGCATTTCATCCCTTAAATATTGCCCTCGTGTTTCCAGAGGTGCGGTGACACGCTCGGGAAGAGCTTTGGGATCATGGTCATCATCGCCACCTAATTCCACCCTGGGGTTAAGGAGCTGAGAAGGGGCACACGAGGTCTCCTGCTGGGATTTTTGGCTCTTGAGCACAGCCAAGGATCTCCTGAGGGCTCCCAAATCCTCCCATCTTGGATTTCCCCGGCTGAGAAAGGTCGCAGCTGCTGCAGGGCTTTCCGCAGGTGCCGAGGGTTGGGCTGGAGGAGCTGGAAAATCCCAGAGGGTGACACAGAGCGCGGAGCTGGAGCGGGCCAGGCGTGTGCAGGGGAAATGCTGGAGCCCTCGGAGAGCGAGGGCCATTCCACGGAGGAGGAGTGCAGCTTTTCGGGAAGCAGCTCCGAGGAGGAAGGGGATGAAGGCCCGGAAGTGTCGGAGTCAGTGCTCTCCCCTCCTCGCTGGGGCCACGGGGGCGGTGGGCACTGCCAGAAATTCATTCATTCATTAATTAATCGTTAATAAGTTGACTTTTACACATTGCACTTCTAACAGCGGCTTGTGCACTTAGCACTGGGCTCTTAAAATAATTACTTGTATTTAATGCACTTGCAGGAATTATTAATTAATTAATGGGAGTCGCATTTAATGCCGTAATTACTTCCAACTTAATGCCACACACTTGTCATAATTCCTTCTTGCACTTTTCGTAGCTCCTTTTGCCTTTAAAGCTGTGCATCTGCTGGGAGTACCTTCCTCATTTAGTATCTTGCCCTCGTAGCAATTAGTTGTTGCATTTAATGCCCTGTATTTATTAGTAATTAGTTTTTAATTTAATGCTGGGAGTAATTACTGGGGGCAATTAGCTTTGTTTCTAATGTTCTGCCCTTGTAGTAGTTCCTGTTCTTTTTCATGCCTTGCTCTTGTAGTAGTTACTTTGACCTTTCATCCTGTGCATTTCCCGGTAGGAACTTCTGCATTTAATGTAGTAATTCCTTGTTGCATTTAATGCCAAATACTCACTAGGAATTACTTCTGCATTTGATGCGTTTGAATATCTGATTTCAAATTTTATCGAGAACGTTTGAGCCAAGACCACCGATTTTGTTGTGTTTTCCTGGTCTGTAATCATCTAAACGTAAAACAGCAACCAAATCGTGTCCCTGATCCATAAATAGAAAGGGACAAATGTCTTTTTGTGGCGTCCGGGATAATGGGACAAATGTGTTCAGTTTTAACTGGAATTGGCGAACACCAACAAGTTTCATTCTGGTTTTAATGGATCAATATATTGGCAAAAGCTGGCCTCAAGCAACTTAACGAGGAATCCGATATTATCATTCCTTATCCTCTCTGTATTCACCAGTTTCAGGAGTTAATAGAGATCCTTATCCACTGCTCTTCAGCTGCTCCTCTCTCCTTGCTTTAAATGAGCACAACGTGATTTATCAGTGGGGTAAATTAGCACTAATACACACTTAATTCCAGCCCGAATAGACTCGGAGTCAGCATTCCAGCACAGGCTGGAATATTGAACGTTCTCTCCTTGTACTCCTGCGTGCTCTGCTCTGAAGATACGACCATGAAGAGAGCTCCAAAGCAATTAGAGTTAATTAATGGTGACCTCCAAGGGAGGGTGCACGTGCATCACCCTTTTTAAAGCATATTCCTGCCTTAATACCTCCTGTCCTTAAACGGGGGAATTTCTATTCCTGACAGCACCTTCAAATCTCATTTTCTGCTTCAGTGGGAACGTGGAGTGGTGTTGCAGCCTGAATGAATGAGGTGTGTTTAGAAGAGGGGAGGTCTCTTTTGCCTGTAATCCACTTACCCTTGGAATACGGAAAGGCTGGAGGGATTTGGGGTAAAGCGAATCCTGTGCGTTGATTTTGGCAGCAGAGAAAATGCAGCGCCGCCTCTTAAACCCTGATGGAACATCGAATCAGCCTGGTTTAAATGAATTCAATGGATATTCTTTATTACTCTTGGAATTCTAGTCTTTCATTAGCCTAAAACAGCAGGGAAAAGCTGTGAAAGCCAGAAACTGATGCCCAAAGTGCTTGAGGAAGGCTGTGTTTCTGGAAACCAGAAGTTTGTCATGGAAGTAACTCCAGCAATGTGGTTTTTCTCTTGCAGGGAGGATGTCAGGACGGCCAACGTCATCGCAGCCGAAGCGGTCACTTGTCTGGTCATAGACAGAGAGTAAGTCCCTCACTCTGCCTGGGGCTGGGGGGGAAATCCCGTTTTTACCTTTTCCAGAGCTTAATGGGAGCCTTGGATCCTCTTCTCCAGAGAGGCCACTTCATTTTGGGTGAGAAGGTCACGGATGTGGCCTCGATGAATGGAGGGAAAGGGGCCCTAAACCAACCAAAAGTCGGCAGGGGCAATGAGAAGCTCAGAAAGACCCGACGGAAATAAATGGGGGGATGGAATTCCTCTGCAAAGGGATCTTTCCAGATCCCTGGATCTTTCCAGATCCCCGCTGTGTGAGACACAGATGGAATTCACGGCACCAAAGGCACTGAGGATGTTATCCTGGTCCGTGTGGGGATGGAGAAGGACACAGGTCCTTGGGAGGACTCCTGGGAGTTCTGTGGCTCAAAGGAGATAAGGGAGGTCCAAAGAGTGAAATAATGACCTGCTAGGGAGCTTGAGGGATTTGGGAGGGTTTAATCCAGAAAAACCCCATACCTGGATGCTCCTGTGCTGCAAATCCAACTGCTCTCTGCAGTTGCTGGGAATGGGATTAAAAAATGACATAAAAATGACATAAAATGACGTGAAAATTGAACATGACTGCTGGGGTGGTTTTCCAGTTGTGAAGCACTGGCACAGACCAGAAACAGGCATGGACATGTCTTCCATGGGAATCTTTCCATGGGAATGTGAGAGAGAAAGAAGAATTCAATTCCTTAGCAAGATAATATTGCAATAATCTTTATACTTTCAATAACTAGATAACTTAGCAAGCATTAATTCAGAAAAATAAAAAGCAACGCGTAATTTACATTTTGGGTTTTTTTTTTTTTTACATTTTTGCAACAGATATTTTTGGTTTGCACTGTAAGAGATAAAAAAAAAAAACCCAGATAATAATAATTGCAGAGTCACTCATTCCTGATGATTTTTCAGACTCTTCCTTTCCTTGTCTCCTGTGCCTTTTCCCCAGTATCCAACGCCCTTGAAATAGTAAGGAAGTGCAAGTTAAATTTAAACTGATGAAGCCGTGGTGAATCTACACCAGAGATTCTATTAACACCCTGCAATTAGCAGAGTAACATTATTTATGAAATTCTTATTTATAGTGCAAGGAGAGTGACCCTATTTGTAGCCCTATTTATAGCTCAGGGCAGGCTGTCCTGTGTCCTGAATTTCTTGTCCCAGCTCTTCCCTCAGGCTTTTATTTTATAGGAATCACAACAACTGCAGGAGCAAAATTTCACGTGGAGAAAAACTAGCAATTTGGGAAGTTGGTGAGGGAAAACAACCATTTTTTTTTTTTATATCCAGAACCAGGGAATTTTACACCTTTTGGGTTGCCGTGAAGGTTGCGCGACACAGAGGTGGCAGTGGGAGCAGGGAGTGGGTGTTCCCTGCGGCTGGAATCTGTTCCATGCAGCACAAGGGGTGACACGAGTCACTGAAGCTGCCAAATATTTCCTTTCCCCAGACAAGCTCTTGGCCTAATCAGATGGAGCCACGGAAGCAGCAATCCTCGTGCTCTGTGGGTGTCCCCATCCGAAGCATCCCAGCAAAACTGGTGTTGCGGTTTCCCAAAACGAGGGATGGGAAAAGACCTTTTTTCCTTAACACATGGAATTCCTGGAGAATTCCTGACCGATATCATCCCACTGGCGTTATCTGGCAGCAGGGTAACTCCTCCAAATTCCTTGTAAAAGTCTTCCCAAGGCACCCAGAAATTGTTCCAGCTGCCACACTCCCACCTCACGAACAAAGAGAGTCACACCTTGATGCCACAGCAAGTTATTCCTAAGGGAGGCGTGAGCCTGGCCTCTGGATTCGCCAATATTCCCAGCAATCTGAGGACTGGTTTAGTGGCTGCAGAGTTTGAGAGTGAATAATATGGGAAACTTTCTTCACAAGGGTGAGCCGGGAACTCTGGGAAAGTTGGGTTGGAGCAGGGAATTGCTTAAGGGAAAATGAAAAGAGGGAATGCTTTGCCTGAGAGTATTTCTGGAATGTATGAAATCTGGATAAGATGGCTACGGGGGGGAAAGCAGTGGGAGCTGGAGATGCCACGAGGGAAGTCAGCCTGGAGCTCATGGTGGCTCCTTCATTATCAGATGATGAAACCAGAGGGCTCTTCCAGTCCCCAAAACCACCCCAAAGGCACCCAAAAAGGAGTAGGCAACTTCTCGCCAGTCGAGGTAGATGTGCTTCGCAAAGTGCATTCCCAGCATCCTTTTCTGGCGTGGGAATGAGCAGAATCCTGATCTAACAATGAAAACAACCTGCAGGAAGCATTTGATGAATCCCATGGACTTTGTTCCCACCCGTCCTTGTCCCGAAAAGATTTGTTACGAAAAGCATTGGCGTTTTTTCCGTCTTGGTTGTGGTTCTGAGTCGCTTCCTTTACCAGAATAATGAATTTCAGTGGGATTTGGTCCTTAATGCTCTTAATTCTCCCCTGGGAGGCTGGGGGGGCCCTGGCACAGATCCCCAGAGAAGCTGTGGCTGCCCCTGGATCCCTGGAAGTGTCCAAGGCCAGGTTGGATATTGGGGCTTGGAGCAGCCTGGGACAGTGGAAGGCGTCCCTGCCCGTGGCAGGGGTGGCACTGGATGGACTTTAAGATCCCTTGCAACCCAAACTTTTCTGGGAATTCTGTGATTCCCATTGGGAGCACCATTTATTTTGGTCCCCCAAGGAAGAAAACTGCCAGGAAAACCCAGAAAACCTTGTGTAGTCCTGCCTGGTCAGGTGTACGGCCTTGTCAGAGCTCATCCTGATGAATTTCCAGGCTCCTTGGAGGGGTTATTAGATTTGTTGCAGAAGTAGAGCTGGGGAAAAGTGAACAAATACGTGCTGGATGTGATGGATTGGTCCTTCAGGAGCTTGGCTAGAACAGGTCTGCTGACAAAAATGGTGCAGACACCCCTTGAGCATCTGCTCTGTGATGGGTTTGAATAAAGACGCCCAGACACTTCCCTGGCAGCCCCTTTGGATGGAGAGAAAACAGTAGGGAAAGGCTCCAGACTCATTCCCGACATTCGGATCATCACTGGCACCCTCAGGGACGAGTCGGTGCAACTTTCTCATTCCTACTTTTTCCACACCTACCTCTTGAAACTGAAAAAAGTGTTCGTGGCTGCTCCTGAACTCTCGGAATATTTACACCGAGGTTGATCCACGTTCATCTTTTATTTAAATGGGATGGGTTTTATTCCCCCCCTCTCCGTATCATTTATTTATGGAGCTAACAACGTTTTCCTGGAGCTCGGAGATTCAGCAACGCCGTGGGTGCTGGGAGGACAAAACCGCAAACAGGGAGAGAGAGGAGCTGATGGATCAGAGCCAGGAAAACTCAAGGCGCAGCTGCTGCTGTCAGAGAGTTACAAAACTACCTGGAATTTACACCAAATGCTGTTTTTCGAGCGAGGGTGCACCTTTTTTTTTAAGGCAACATTTTAAATATATCAGCTATTTTCTGCTTTTCCACTTTGCATTTTATGGTTTTGTCTGCGTTTCAAAGCCTGCGTTTGGTTTTTATCAGGGAGAGCCGTGAGGTGTCAGCGGAGGTTATTGGATCAGCCCTCCTGGCAATGGAAATTGGAGAAAAATGAAATAAAAAAGTATTATCCTGGCATGACTGACCCCATAAAGCTGAGCCGAGCTCTTTCAGTGGAGATTTTAGGGTTTGCTGCTTTACTGTTTCTCCCAGTCGGAGCGAAGTTTAGCCATGGAGAAAATTGGTTATGAGGAGAGAATGGAAAAAATGAAGAGAAAAGGCCACGAGCAGAAAAAAAAAACCCGAGCAGTTTCTGATTGAATTCTTGGGGAGGCTGGGACTGAGCCGAGACTTCAACAACGTTGAGATGGGCAATAAAAAAGGGACTCGAGAACTTTGATACCTTGCCCAGGGCTAAGCCTGGTTTACAATTTTTAATAAAAATTAAGCGTTTTAGAGAAATTTTTGTTACTCCTTTCAGTGACTTTCTCTTCTTTGATGTTTCAGTAGAAAAAGACTTATTTGCATTGCCAAAAAAAAAAAAAAAAGGGGTTTTCACCCTTGCCACCTTTCCCNTTTCTCTTCTTTGATGTTTCAGTAGAAAAAGACTTATTTGCATTGCCAAAAAAAAAAAAAATGGGGTTTTGAACCCTGCCACCTTTTCCCAAGCAAAGCAAGCTTAAATCTCATTTTAAGCCCTGGGTGATTTTAATTACCGTGTTAATTAATTGCCTGAATACCTGTTTGGGGTGCATTGAGCATTAACATCCCCGCCCCGCTTTGCTTTCACGGGCACCTTGCAAGGTCTGGGTTCATCCGGTGGCACATTCCCAGCACAGGGGAGATAAAGCTGGAGGTGTTGAAGGAGCGGAGTTGTCCCCGTTTTCACTGCTGTGCCAGGAATTTGGGGCTGGAAAGATGCTCCCATGATCCCCATGTCCTAATATTAAAAATGTTAATATTAATGTTAATAATTGCCTGGTTAAGAATCTCTAACACAAGTTTATGTGAGAGCAGAGGGGTCTGGGCCTTCTCTTCCTCATTAATGGATTCGTTAATTTGCTTTCCCTGTGCTCTGCGTAAATGATTCCCTTGATTGTTTGATTTCAAATATAATGAATTAAGTGGAGTGGAAGCCTGGGGGAATTGGTGCGGGCAGAGGGTATTTCCTGAGCAGGAATTCCCAGCAGAGAATCGCAGGATGGGTCAGGCTGGAAGCCAAATCCTCCTTGAGAAAGATATTAAATATCCCCTTCTTATTCCTAAAGTCAGAAACGTGGCCCTAAATGGCAATTTTATTTATTTTTTTCTTTATTTTCTTTTTTTCTTGTCAAATTTTCCATTCATCTTTTTGTCAACTTTACAGCAGTTCCTGTGCTTCTGCCCTGTGCTTTGTGCCTCAGGAGTGTCAGGAGCACGGGGGAGCCGGAGGAACTGCAGGATTTTCATTTGTGAAGCTGTGGCCTTAAGGCAGGGATCAGTCAAGAGACTCTGGTTTGCAGCACTTCATCCTTTCTAATTTCTCTTCCTTGAAAAAAAGGAAACCTGTGTGTGGTAGATCCACTGGGAGTGTTGGAATTGGGTAGCCGGAAAGCAGCTTTGCACCTGGAATATTTTTGTTTGAAGGCATTCACTGATTTCAAGTTTTTCATGGAATGCCAGAATGGTTTGGGATGGAAGGGATATTAAGGATCAGCTCATCTCACCCCTGCCATGGCAGGGACACCTTCCACTGTCCCAGGCTGCTCCAAGCCCCAATGTCCAGCCTGGCCTTGGACACTTCCAGGGATCCAGGGGCAGCCGCAGCTTCTCTGGGCACCCTGGGCCAGGGCCTGGCCACCCTCCCAGGGAACAATTCCTTCCCAGTATCCAAGCCAAGTTCTCTCTCTGGCAGTTTGAACCCTCCCTGATGAGTTTTTGGATGCTGTTTCCCTAAAGATGAGAAAGCTGGGATCCAGAAATGCAAATTTCCCTTTGGAAGCAGAGGGATTTTCTGGGTTCCTGGTTGGAGGACAGGGATGTGCTGGTTGAGGTGCCACCAGGAGCCATTTCACTGGGCTGGATAAAGAAGCCCATTGGGATCTTCTTGGCCTTGGCTTTTCCATCTCCAGCATTTCCAAGGCCATTTCCCAGCGGATTCCCAGCCCTGGGCCTGGTGTGTCGCCGGCATCGAGATCCGGCCCCGATTGCTGCCAAAGAGCCACGCTGGCTCTCTGGGCTTCCAGATCTCCTCAGCCATGGGCAGTGCTGGGTTAACCTTGGACTGGATGATCTCCAAGGTCTTTTCCAACCCTGATGTTTCCGTGATTTCCCTCTCAAAGTGTCCCTTTGCCTCCACAGCTCCTTCAAGCACCTGATCGGGGGCCTGGATGACGTCTCCAACAAAGCCTACGAGGATGCAGAAGCAAAAGCAAAGTAAGTGTCTGCTCCTTGTGCTCAGCAGAAAGCCTCCAACTCGTGTTTGTTGATGGTGCAATTCCCAAAAAAAAAAAAAAAACCCTCCTTGTTCTCCACACAAAAATGTAAAACAGCTTAAAAAGGAGAGATTCCTCCTCTGGGTGGAGGAATTTTCCTCCCGGTGTCTCCCTGGTTCTCCCCATGAGTATGGAGATGGTCAGTGCCCAAAGCCAGGCCATCCCAAGCTCCTCCTCAGTCTCAGTCTTGGAATCCACAGAAGCGGATCTTCCAAAAATCCTCTTGAAATATTTGGGAGGTGAGGAACTCCAGGTCTTGGAGTTGCATTGGAGGGAATTGCTGAAGACATTTCATTTCTTCAGAGAGCTCTGACCTTTCTCAGACACTTCCACAAAGCCAGGCATGTTTTGAGACAAAGGATGGGCAATGGGATTTCTCATTTTTGGGATAAAAACTGGAGCTGCCTTGATGTGAAGCGATATTTTCATCTCAAGTCCACCATGAATATTCATTCCTGTCAGAAGGGAGCTGTAGTGCATTAGTTTAAAGTATTTTTTAAAAAAAAACCGCTTTTCGTTCATTCTTGAGCTACGATTTGATGTTAATCTGAAAGCTTTGAGCTCTGATTCTCTCCCAACGATTCAAGCTTTTCGAGAGGATCCTGTTCTGCTCAGAGAGACGCTCAGTAAGCAACCAGACGCGGTTCAAAGGCAGAAGTCGTTGAAAAAGAAAATTAAATTTGCTCTGTACAAAATTTCTTTACTTTTCCTCCCTCTCAATTAGTTTGCTTTTATCGGGATTTGTTTAATGGCGCGTTAAGGAAGGGGAGAGGTGTTTTCTCAAAGTCAAATGCTTGGAATGGCTGCCTAAATTGAGGATTCCAATTAAGCTATAGATAGAAACTTCTCATTAAACCCGTGGGGTTGGAATAGTGTCTGCCGAAGGTATTTGGCACCTCTGTGCGGGGAACTTGAGACGCCCTAATTAGCTCTTGATTAAAAATAACCCTTGGTTATGTTTCAGACACTGAGCACCCATCTCAAAAATCTTCCTTTCTGGAGCGTAACTTGTTAATGCTGCAAAATACCCACAGATTTCTCTTATCTTTGAGTGACACTTGAAATATTATATTTAATTGGATTTTAAGGTCCTAAAAGGGTTGCATTTTAGTTTGGAATAATATTTTCCTGCCCCAGATCTAACGTAAGCTTCCTCCTTAAAAAAAGTTCCATTAGAAAGGTTAAATTCCCTAAATTCCTGTTGACTTAATTAAAAGAGTGGGAGACTATCAGCTTCCTTTACCATCCCAAAAACCAGGAATTTTGGGCATGGAATGCTTCAGACTGATGGTCCCAAGTATCCCAGGCTCATTCTATTTTTATTTTAATTTTTGAGTGCTCCTATTTGGGTTGTATTGATTTCCATCGGAACAAAAGGGAGGAAAGCACTGGGAATAAAGCTGGGGAATTTTGGGTTGGGTCCTAAACGAGGTCACGGTCACAGAGAGTATTTGAAGGTGGCCCCACAACCCATCAGCACCAAGAAAAAATTTGCCCTTCCCACATCTATAACTTTCAGCTCTGTTCTTGAGTACTTATTGTCCCAGGAATGTTGGGTTTGCGGATTGAGGAGATCTTGAGGATAATTTTGGGAGTTTTAGGATCTCTTCTCTTGGGAGGAATCTGCAGTTTGGGACCTCTTTGGAAGCAACTTCGTTTTGGGAGCCACTGGGTTTTGACCTTCACATTTTGGAGCTTTTATCTTCTCCGCTCCTTTCCTTCCAATGCCAAGTGTTCCATCCCAATGGAAGGGCAAAGCCCTGCTGATGGAGGAACTGCTCCCTGAAAGGCAGAACCAATTAATTTGGATTAATTTTTATTAACTTTTCCATCTTCAAAGCCAGAGGCCTGCGCTGGAGCCCTGTCACTCCAGAGTGGGGCTGACAGTGCCATTATTGTGACATTTTGCCTCGGACAGAGCAGGAGGGATCATCCCAGGAAGAACATCCCGAGAAAGGAATGCTCTATTGAAAAACAGAGTATTTAGCAGTCCAATCCCTTATTCCTGTTTGCTGGGCTCCTTGAAAACCAGCAGAAAGATGGAGAGAGGAGGGAAAAGGGGCAAAATTCCTTGGAGCGTGACACCAGAGGAATTGTGAGCCCTCCCAGAAAGCTTCGGAGTTACCTCACAAGGTAAAACTCCTCGGGGAGAGAAGTCTCCTTGACAGCGAGTTTAACCTGGATTCCTTTCCGAGCTGCACTTAATTAGCTCCAGCTAATTGTCCTTCAAGGGTTTCGTTTTTCCGAGGGGAGGTTTGTGAGAGGGAAGAACTCGGAACATAAAACGTGGTCAGGCATGCGAGGCTTTACACAAATCCCACGGGAAAGTTTTGCTCCTGGTTTTTTTTTAGCTCACATCTCCTTTTCAGAGCTCACTGCCAGCTGGGAAAAGGCCTTGGGATGGATCCTGTGGATCAAGTGGATCAGGATGATCAAGGCCAGGTTGGAGAGAGGGAAGGCGCTGGAACGACATGGGCTTTGAGGTCACTTCCAACCCAAACCATTCCAGGATTGTGAATGCCTACAAAATCAGTGGCACTGGGTCTTTTTCCCATTTCCATTCTGGAGCACGTCCCTGGAGTCCCAGAGCTCAGGGCATGGCTGAGAGGATGGGCAGAAGTTACAGGCTCAAAAGATCTCTCCATGTATCCATCTGCCCTCCAGGTCTGGAGGAGCTGAACTATTTACTGAGTTTATTCTTATTTTGGAGGCACTTTCCCACTTTTTGCCAGCTTGGGATTGGCACTTCCCTCTGATTCCATCCTTGGCGTTCCCTCTCCTAAATCAGCGATCGCTGCCATGTCAGCTGTGAGACCATCATTCTAATTGTAGACTGTAATTTGAGTTATAGGATTAGGCAGACTACAGTATGAATTATAACATTCTGCTCCTCAGGTGAATCCCCTGCTGGTGCTCCAGGCTCTCTGCAGGTAGAGCTTGTCCTGACTGCACTCCTCCCTTGGATTTTTTTCCCATTCCTGGAATGCGCTGCATCCCACTGAAACAAGTGGCCTGAGTTGTCCCTTTTTTCACCTTCCACCCCCTCTCTCACTCCATTAATTCATAGCAGAGCATCCCAGGGTTCCTTGACTCAATTTTGCTGCAGAGGGTGGTAATTAATATTTTTATTAATATAAATTAATATTTTCCCAGTTGATACACCTACAGAAATGAAACAATATGAAACGACAAAGGTGTCCCTCAAGGTTCCAAAACGGGAGCTGCCACTTGAAGAGGATGATTTAATGAGGGTCTCACGTGGCGCTGGGCTGGAAAACTTGGGCTGAAATAACCCACCAAGGCATGGAGTATCATTTTTCCTGCGAGAGCCAGTATTTCCTGGCCTCCTGGAGCTCTGATGAGGGGCTCCATCCCCCTCCGTGTCCCTCATTCCCTGAATTCGGGACCATCTGGGCAGCAGCTTTTGCTGCACTTATCCGTGGTGCCAGACTGGGGAGAAATCCCGTGGGATGTGCCAAAAGGTGGCAAAAAGCTCCTCAGGGCTATAAAAAGCAGAGGTTGCAGTCATTTCTTTTCAACTGTGTAAATAATTAAAGCCCTGCTCCTCCCTGGTGAGGAAGCAATAACTGATTGTCAATCCCTGCTCAGTTTTGCACCATTTGCTGTTCAGAAAACCTGAGGCCTTAGGTGGCATTACTTGGCCTCTAATCGGGAATCATTTGTATTTTCATCCCGAAGCCGCTGGCAGTTTCTATCCAGGTCGATCAGGTTTTCCTGATTGCTGTAAGAAGCAGGGGGGGAATCAGAAAAAAAGGTCTCAGAAATCGTTTGAAAATGTGTTCTGAGAATGGGCTGGGGCAGATGGCAAGTGGTGGGAAAAAGTCAGGGCCTCTGAAGCTGGCTGTTGTTCCTTTTGGTTATGGAATTGGGGCTGTCCTGTTTGCTTTATGGAATCAGGGCTGTCCTGAGGGAGGGAGAATGCAGCAGAAATCATCCTGAGGAAAACAAATTCCAGAGGGAGCAGGAAAGCAATATGGATGCATCCATGTGCCTGGCCATTCCCGTTGCATATGGTGGGAGCACTTGATGGTCTGGGCCTTGGAAATATCAGCCATCGCTTTGGTGTGGATCTGAATCCTTCCCTCAGGAGCTGCTGGGAATTCTTTGCTAATCCCAGCACTCGGAGCTCTGTGTGGCTGTGGCTCGGGGCTTTAAACACAAACCTTGGCCACTTTTGGGGGGGTTTTGAGGCAAAGGCAGCATTAAAACATTTCTGTTCACCCCTGGGGGTGTGAATTTGTTGTCCAGCACATTTTGGAGCTGTCCTGAGGATTTATCCAAACAGCTTTGTAAGGATTACACCGCTGGAAGTTGGGCTATTTCTGTGCCGCTGTCATCGGCTGACTTCAATAACAGAGAGGCACTTGAATGAAATGTGATGTAAATGAAACTCAGGGATTCTGCTGCTGCAGGGAGCCACTGATCTTTGGAACTGCTGGAAATAGGTGTGGGATCGCTTGTGGCTTTCCCAGCGCCGGAGTTCCGTGCTAGCCCGGTTCTCCTTGGTTGTAGCTCAGCAGCTCCCACGAGCTCAGACCTCACTTTTATATCCAGGAATTTGTAAGGGAAAAGAGAGAAGGAGATGTGGAGGCAGTGAGAGGTGAAGGGCAGGCGTGTGGGTGGTGCTGGCACCCAGGGAAGGTTTGGGAGGAAAAGATTTGGGCTCCGAGAGGGAAGCACAAGGGCAGGAGGTGGGACAGCGTTGACTCCCCGCTGCCAAATTGTCTTGGCAGGGCTGGAAGAGATAAGGAAGTTGCCAGATAAAGAAATTTCTGCCCATTCACCAGAAAATTTCCCAGGCCAGGATGTGATGGGAGTAACTCCAAAGTTTGGAAACGCTGGTGGTTTAAACTGCAGGGACAGGGGAAGGAGCAGAGGGTGGAGTTCCATGTTTCCCAAGGAGTGAATATTCCTTGTCCTCCCTGCAAAGCTTTGTGAGTGTGGGGCCCAATCCCTGCACGTTTTCATTCTGTTCACCCTGCACATTTCCTTCAGTTGACCCCTGGGGTGGAAATTGTGTCACACTGGAAGATGAAATTCAATCACCCAGCTGTGAAATGGAGGGAATTTAATCCCTCTGTCAGTGAAAAACCCAATGCAGCCTGAAGTCCAAAGCTGCTGCCGACGCCTCCATCCCACCTGCAGCTGAGCCACCAAAACAAACCTTTGTTTTCTTCCCTGGTAAAAAACGCTTCATCACTTTTCCTGAGGGCTCCAACTGCTTTCCATACACAGCTTCCAGTCCAAATGTAGTCCCCATCCCACTCAGGATTCCTACCCTCATCTCATCCTTACCTGGAGAGCCCTTTCCACACCTAAAGAGGCTCCAGGAGAGCTGGAGAGGGACTGGGGACAAGGGATGGAGGGACAGGACACAGGGAACGGCTTCCCACTGCCAGAGGGCAGGGATAGATGGGATATTGGGAAGGAATTGTTCCCTGGGGGGGTGGGGAGGCCCCCGGGTGCCCAGAGAAGCTGTGGCTGCCCCTGGATCCCTGGGAGTGTCCAAGGCCAGGTTGGACACTGGGGCTTGGAGCAGCCTGGGACAGTGGGAGGTGTCCCTGCCCATGGCAGGGTGGCACTGGATGGGATTTAATATCCCAAACCATTCCAAACCATTCTGGGATTCTAGGAAAAGATTCTAGGATGCGTCTCTGCCTTCCCTGCTCCCGGCCATGGGACCCACATGATGTGACGCTCCTGTCTTTGGGATCACCAGGAATGTGCCAGCCTCCCCTGACAGTAACTTACACCATAACACCAAGTAACGGAGCTTTATTAAAAAAGACCCTGGTGCTTCCAATTTTGTTTATGGTTCCTGAGAAACTGCCACCATGGGATTTTATTTTTTTCTCCATTTTCTTGTTTGCAGTACTTGGAATCCCAGGACGGTTTGGAATGGAAGGGACCTTAAAGCCCATCCAGTTCCACCCCTGCCATGGGCAGGGACACCTTCCACTGTCCCAGGCTGCTCCAAGTCCATGCAGCCTGGCCTTGGACACTTCCAGGGATGGGGCAGACACAGTTTGGGGCATCCCAAATCCCACACCAGGCAGTGCACTTGGTTTTCCTGGCTGTGCTCTGCTCCATTCACATTGATTTGCCCTCGGTTGCATTTGCTTCATTTTCTCAGTGCCTCACTGAACGCTCCATGAAATGACTTGAGAAGCGCTGAGCTCTAAATCTTTAAATCATCTGAAAAAAAAAAAAAAAAAAAAAAGGGAAAAACTGTTCTCGTGATTTAGCTGATCCCGCAGCTTCTGCTCAGGTATAACAAGATAAAACATCAAAAATATAGATAAGATGAGATTGTGAATATGTGAGAAAGCTCAATGCCTGTAAACCTTGAAAGAGGAGATCAGAGCCTGATCTGGCCCATTATGTTGGGCATTAATGTGAAACCACCTGGAGGTTTTTAATGGGGCCATTGTTGTTAAATTTCTGGTGCGAGTTAAAAGACCCTCATTCGTGGCTGTATTTAAAATTCATTTCAGTGATGGCAGCGAGGTGTTCCTGGCTCTGTCTGCTCAGCAAACCAGCACAGGGAGATGTGTTTGAGCCCTGGCTTTGCCGTCTCTTGCTTTCCTGTCATTTTCCTGCACGACTGCTCTGCAGGAAACCCCAAATAACATCATTTATTGATCACAGAGCAAGGGACCAGAGCGATACCATGGGCTCCAAGCTGTGCAGATTGGAGTTTGCTCAGCTGCTGATGATCTGTGTCAAACAACTGTGCCATGGCCACCCAGCCCCTCCAGAGCTCCTGCTCCTGGTGCTGCTCTTAGGCTGGGATTAAATCTCAGGCTTTGCCAGACCCAGGTGCATCTCCACTCCGAGAGACGGAGCAGGTGCGTTCCCGGCGCGCAGATCGTTATTCCTTCATCCCTTTCCTGTGCGGGAGGGATCTCATTCATCGTGGAATTCTCGTGGCTTGGAGCTCTTTGAGGAGCCAGAGATGGGAGTGGGGCTGGCAGCACGCCAGGCAGTGCCGGGATGCCTGGAACACACAGGGAAATTGCCAGGGAGTCCCTGCAGTTGTGGGGTTGGCACAAATTTAAAAGCCACCACTCGACTGCTTTGAAACACCGGCCATGCCCTGAAATTCCCCCTCTTCCCAGAAATTCCCATTTCCTACACTCAGGGAAGCGAGGAGTTCAGCTTTGAAGGCTGTTTTACCAAGTGCACAGCTCCAGATCAGCTGCTTTAATAACGATGCGGGAGCTGAGCTGTCAGATTTTGCATCTGGGTCAGATTCAGACACGAAAATATTTAAGGGTTGAGCAAGTGCTTAGTGAGGACGTGACCTCCTGCTTGGAAAAACTGCAGATCCAGGAGAAAATGCTGCTCCAGGGCTTCTGCTCCTCGCTGCTCACACGTGCCCTTGCTAAGTATTGAGGCTGACATTTAAAGCAAAAAGGATTTGCTTTCATATTTTATGGTTGCAGATGCTGCAAAGGGGAAAGTCCTGCAGGAGTGAGCCTTCCACCAGCCACAGACCACACCCAGCACCTCCCAAAATCCCCCTGAAAATCCAGTGTCATCAACTGCTTTTCTTCCAACCAGCTGAAACTCTCGTGCATTGAAAGTGTCTCTAGAAAAAAAAATTATTCAATCGTATTTTATTATGGCCTCTTAAAAACTCTCGGAATAGTTCATAGTCCCAGGGCTATCTCTCTCCCATTTCCAGTGTTCCTGTTAGGAAGAATCCTACTGTCACGCTGGAATCGAATGGATAATTTCAAAGTGATGATTTTCAATCAGATTGATAATTTTCCTGAATTTCTTCATCTTTAAAAATCCCTTTCACTGTTAAAAAAGAGAATTATCCAGGAACACCTTCAAGATACATCCAAAAGCATCTGGAGCTGGAAAAAAGCACCTGCTTTTTCCTCAGTAACCCATTTTTACAGTGCTTTTTACAGAGAAGTTCAATCTTTGTGCCAATATTCACTTAAAATTATGAAGTCCACCTGAGAAGGTCCTCAATGAGTGCTTGTTGGCCCATTCCCACATGGCAAAGCTCCAGCGTTGAGGGATGAGAATCCAGCGTGACTTGGGGCGATTTGGGGGATTCGGGATCAAACCTGCAAAGGAGGAGATGGGGTTTTGAATGAATAATCAAAATGAATTATCCTGCAAACAGCTCAGTTTCAAAAAGTGGGATCGGCCCCTTCCCAGCTATCTGGGAGTTATCATTTGTGTGCCACCTCTTTATTTGAGAAGGTGCAGCCAGATCTGGCTTTGCCGTTAGGTAAGCCCCATGCCCGGTGCCCGTTTTTGATCTTTATTTGTCTGATAAAACACAACATTTCCAGCTTGGACCTGTTCATTTGTATTTTACACTCCTGCTCTTTACTCTCGGTTTCTATGGGAACCTGGGCTGTTACAGCAGTGGAGAATAAAGAGATGAAGAGAAGTCTTGGAAAACAAAACTCCATTTCTCCGCTGAATTGCCAGGCACAAACACTCAGCTTGGAGCCAAATAAACTGGGAAGGGAGCAGTCAGGGCAGGAGGGTTGATAATCAATGAGTCCCTCCTTGCTGCAACATCTCTGTTAATGCTCTTCTACTTGGAAAATCCAGGTGTGATGCTGAAAAGTTGGGATTGAGGAGGGGATAGCAGGTTGTGGTGCTTGGCTTTATGGCTGTCGTAGTGCAGAGTGCTTCAGTGCAACTAAAAATTGTATCAACCCCTTGTCTCTTTTTGGTGGAATTAATTCCAGCTGAGGAGGTGGAAAAGTGGTCCATGTACAGTTCTGGTCACCCATTCCAGGGTCTCATTCAGGATGCGCTGCGTCTCTCAGTGATTCAGGCAGATCAGCTGAAATAACGAGCAGGAAATGATCAGGAAAATCCCTTAAGGACATTCCTTGCAGCACCACGGTGTGAATTCTGGACAAGGTGCTGGGCTGAGGCTGGGGCTCGGTGATCTGAAAGGTCTTTTCCAGCCTCAGTGATTCTGTGTTTGCATTTCCATTTAATATGGAAGGATGTGGGTGCAATGCCCTGAATGCAGAGTGCCAGCGAGGTGAGGATCAATTTTTCATCTTCCAGCGGGTCTGTGTTTAAAATCCAGCAGATGTGGCAAATTTGGCGAGGATATCAACAACAAAAGGGCTTGTGAAACAGTTGGCCCAGAGGAGCTGTGGCTGCCCCTGGATCCCTGGAAATGTCCCAGGCCAGGTTGGATGGGCTTGGAGCAGCCTGGGACAGTGGGAGGTGTCCTTAGCCGTGACAGGGGTGGAATGGGATGAGCTTTAAGGTCCCTTCCAGCCCAAACCGTTCCATGAATCTGTGATTTCAACAGAGTCACTTGCTCGCCACCAGCAGAACCTCTGATGTAGGCTCCAGGCAAAAAAGCCTTTTTTCACAGTCCTTGGGCTGAAATTGCCTCATGCGTCCATCCCTGAGTCCAGGGGAGGGGTTTGGAGCCCTGGCAGCTTTGGAAATACCACGACTGCTGTCAAAAGGCCTCGTGCAGGCCTTGCAGAAAAGGCCTCAAAACCCACTCTGCTAGAAAATAAACACAGAATCACAGATTTTGTGCCTTAATGAGCTAGAACACTGGCACCTACTTAAAAAGTCAATTTGGATGCAGTCCTGGGGGATGCAGACATTCCTAATCCCCACGGATGGCTCACAGGGGAGCTCTGCCTCGCCTGGTGTTAATCAGGCTGTGGTTCCTGACAGGAAAATCTCCCGGAATTACATTTGTGTGGCACAGAGCTGAGTTCAGGCCTTGCCTGATTTGTTTGCAGGCGGAGGGAAGCTCATTTGAAAGCTCCACTGCTAATTCCAGGAAAGGAAGAAGGCATTAAGGCTCTCCTGGGAGTCTCAAGTGACAGCAGAGCTATTAGCAGACGGGAAATGCAGGAAGATGATCCTTATCAGAAACCACGTGTTTGGCTGTGGAGTTCAACCCCAGCAAATCATTATTCACCCCTTGGTTAAGGATTGTTTCGTGGCATTAAAAAATTAATGTTGCTGGGTCTCTGTGTCCTCTCAGTGGACACCAGGCAGAGTTTGGGTGTTTACTGAAGATGCTGGAAGAGAGAGGAGTAAAACTTCCTCATAAAGGAAGAGGTGATCCCTTTTGAAAATAGAAACGGACTTTTGGGAAGGTTTTCTGTGTAGTGAGACCGTGAGGTGGTACTGGGGAAGGGAAGGCCCTTGTCAAAGGTCTCTCTCCATCTTTCTTGGGGGATTGTGATGGTTTTGGCTTTGGTTGTGAAAGAATCAATCTGTAAAACTCAGGTACTTGAATGTGGAGAAGAGTTCCTAGAGCAGGGCGTGTTCAGCATTACCCCGGATATTAAACATTCAGATAGTCCAAAAAACCTGGATTTTAGTGAAATCATGTCTCCCGGTACTAAATACATCTTGGAAATGCTGAACTGGGGGCAGTTTTCAGGCTGGAGAGTCCCAGCTTGCTCAGCCATGACTCCCGTGGTGCTGTAGTTTGGATAAAGCCAGGCTGTTTTCCTGCTCCTTCCCTGGTGATCCCTGGCATTCCATCCTTCTTCTTGCCCATCAGCATGGAGCTGATGCTTTCCTGGGACTGTCTTGAAGGGAGCCACCATCTCAGAGCCTGGTTTTGGCATTGAAAGTTTGGGTTATTTTTTTCTATCTCCTTTTCATTTCACTTCTATTGGAAAAGCACTGAGGTGCTTCTGCCAGCTCCTTCCCAAGATCCTTCTGCAGCTCTGTTTGTTTCACTGTTTCTTTTCTGCTGCTCTGAGTGGCTGCATATCCACAGAAAACCCCACAGGAACTTTCATCCGTCGGAATTTCGACTCCATCAAGCAGCAGCAGCCCCAGCACTGCAGCCTGCAGGATCACAGGTGGAGGCCTCCTGCTCTCCAGAGCAGTTCTCTCTCCACGAGAAGACCTTTCCTTTTGTCTCCTGGCAGCTTCGTGTCATTATTTGCCTTTGCTGGGGAACATTCTGAGAGAACTTTTGGGAATCACACAAACTCTGCCGAGCAGATCAACCTCATGTGACCCCTTCAGTGTGGGCCTTTATGGGAGACAGTAAATCAATTTTTTCTACTCTTCATGAGAGTTTTCACTAATACAGATACAGAAAATACAGGCCAGAGGTCCCCAGGTCAGCTCTGCAAGACTGATACAGAATCCCAGGATCACTGAGGCTGGAAAAGCCCTCCCAGCCCATGGAGCCCAGGCTGTGCCCGATGCCCACCTTGTCCCCAGCCCAGAGCACTCAGTGCCACCTCCAGGCCTTCCTTGGACACCTCCAGGGATGGGAACTCCAAACCTCCCTGGGCAGCTCCAAGGCCTGAGCACCCTTTCCATGCAGAAATTCCTCCTCATGTCCACCCTGAGCCTCCCCTGGCAGAATTCCAGGGTATCTGTGCTACCTCCAGAAAAGTTCTGTCAGGAAATCAAGGGACCCTGAAGAGCTGCAGGTGATGCAGTGGGGCAAAGGGGCGCTGGGAGGGGAGGCACTGCTGTGGGGACAAACCAGGAATGCTGCAGTTGTTTGAGGAAAATAATGAGGATTTTTTTAAAAAATGGAGCTACTCATAAAAGCGGGACAGAAAGCAAGTGGGAGCATGGAGGAGCACACACACACAAGAATGTCCCCAAAGGCCCAGCCTTGCTAGAGCTGTTTAAGGGTGTGTGGCAATGAGTTGTCCCTGGAAATGTGGGATATTTCTGCCCTCCAGTGGAAGCATGGGAAAGTGCTGGATAAGGAATGGGAACCCGCAAAGGGATGCTGAGAAAGCTCCTTGCTTTCAATCCGCTGTCCCCTGAGCCACCCCTGGTGTTCTGTGCCAGAGCCCTCGGTCCCCGCTGCGTTCCCCTGCTCAGTCCCGCTGCTGTGCCTGTCTGCCACTGGATTTTCCAGGAGCTGATCCAAGGAGATGATGCGTGAGATCTCAGTGTTGCTGGGAACGTGGCTCGGAGGGGTTTTCGGGGAGCACTCAACCGTGCAAGTCACGCTCAGCTCCTGGGGTGGCACAAACCCTTCTCCGAAATGAGCCGAGTGCATGGGAGGTGCTTTAGGAACTCCTGTGCTCCATCAGAAGAGAGGGAATGATTTTGAACCGTTGGGATGCACAGGGTTTGGCGCCTGGATTCCCAAAGGAGCCAGCTTGCATCCCTTTCCCAGCCAAGGAGGTGAAAAATCCTGGGAGTTCAGGTGGTTTGTTTGGTTCCTTGTTTTTCTAATCCCTTCCTGGTTAGCACACGAGAATATCCCAGTGTTGTCGGAGCACTTGGGAGTTTCTCCTGCAGGGAACTTGGGATGAGCAGCAGCGGAGCAGCAAGAACTCTGCTTTTTCCTGGCTGCCATGGGCTAACAAAATAAATAAATGCCTGATAAGAACTTCCTTTGATCCGGTGGAGACAAGCTGTAAGATTGAACAGCTCCTGTCCCACCATGTCAGGCACAAACGGCTCCCAGGGCAGCCGGCAACAGCTCTGGGCTTTAATGCTTGCAGACATGACAAACAAGGGCGTGGGATTTCCCAGTTTATCCCAGTTCTGTGCGGATCTGTTGGAAGTGCCAATACAGGAGGGGCCTCAGTGCATCCGGCGGTGTCCTGTCCCTGCCCGTGCCCTCCAGCAGGGATCTGGAAGGGGGACAAGAGCAAAGAGGTGATTATTGATTTATTGATTGGGGTCCTCTGGTCTCCAGCGATTTGGAACTCCGGCACTTCCTGCTGTCGATAGATTTTAGCATTCCTCGGTGGATTTCTCTTCCCTGAACCTGCAGAGCTGCTTTCCCTGGCACACCCTGACCTTTGCAACTCGGATCATCTCCTCCCAGGAGATGATCTGGAATCCAATCCAGATCCATGCTCCTCTGTCACTTCCCGGTGCCTTTTCCAACTTTTCTCCTTAGCTTTTGAGGTGAGGGCAGTAAAAGTGCATGAATGACCATCCCCACCTGCTTCCGCAGGATTTTTTCCCCCCCTTCACTTCATTCCTAAAGGATTTCAAGTGTAGCTATGACCTTGTCCCTTCTTGTCTTTAATTCCTTGTGCAGTTTTTCACCTCGGGCTTTTGTTTGTTGCTTTTGGGGATTTCACCTCCTTCTCCCTGTTTTCCCAGTTCATCCCTAAAGATGTTGAGCAGGAAGGATCTGAGCACTGCTGGCCTCCCTCCATTAGGAAAACGAGCCACGCATTTCCTATTTGGAACGTTTTTCCCTTTTAATCAATGCACAGACCTTTGTTCTTAGATCATTTCTGGAAGAGCCTTTCAAACCTTGTCAGACGCCTTTAGGAAATCCAAGCCAAACGTATCCAGCAGATCTCTCCTTCCCACGTGCCTGGGGACTCCTTCAAAGAGCTCCAGGAGGCTTGGGGATCACCGTGGCTCTTCCCCAAAGACCTCAGGTTTATCCATGTGTCAGATTCTGTTAGGACAGATGTCGGGTTTGGGGGAGTACAGGGCTCTGGATCCCATCCAAGAGCCACCTCCATGCTCCAGGGCACACAGAGGTGCTGCCTGAGGATCGTCTGCTCCCTTGGTCGCCTTGGGTCTCCTCCTGACCCTTTGGTTTGGGGTCCCTTGGAGCTTCCCTGGGAAGGAGGATGTGCTGGGAGGGTCTCCTGGAGACCTTCCAGGCTGAGCCCAGGGGTGAAAATCACACGGAGCTTTTCTCCCACGGCTCTGTTCTCCTTGGTGGGCTCTTCCCAGAGGGTCTCTGTAGGGTCTCCACAGCCCATGCTCAGGCTCGTGCTGCTGCTGTGTTTATTATTTGCTTTTAGGCCTTTTGAAGTTGTTGTTTGCATTTTTTTCCATCTTACAGTGTTTTTCCTTTCAACTGGACAGGGTCTGGTTCTTTTTTCTTTCCTCTTTCTTAATTTGTTTGAAACGACTTCGTATTTGAAGGGTGCTCTTGCTTTTAATGTCCTGGCTCCTGCTGCCACTCAGCCGCTCCAAATTCCTCCTGGCCTCTCCCAGCTCCATGCTGGGTGGCTTTGCTGTGTCCAGCTACCCACGTGCCACTGCTGAGATTGAATTCTCCTCATCAGCCCTTTCAGCTGCTCCTTGAATTCCCTTTTGGGGCCTTTTAAGTGGTGCTTTTATATTCTCTCCTTCTGCTGCTTCTCCCTGACTTTTGCCGGGGCACGGCCTCCATTATTTCTGTGGAGCTGTTGAACTCTTCGTGCCCCCGTGGAGTCCATCCCGTGTAAAGCCATGCTGCTGGTGATTCTGCTTTCCAAAAGCGGTGCTCACGCAAGAAAACAAAACCTCAGCAGATAACTCAAAATTCCAAGTGGGTTCGGAGCAGGGAGATCCCGGGGCGGGGTTGGTTGTGTGGAACCCGGGTTCAGGGATCTCTTCCCACATTTCCATCTGCGTGCCAGAGAGAACAAGGGGAGCACCAAACCCCTCTTTGTGTGCACGTGCGCTTGCTTTGTGAGGGAAAACCTGCTTCCTGCCTGCTCCCGCTTTCCCAGTAGGATTTTATGGGATATTCCTCTCCTCCCCGCCTTCCTCTTACAATGTCACCTCTTTTTTCCCCAAGTAGATTAGGGTGGAACACGCCAGATGCAACAGCTTCCACCAGCAGTGTCGGCACGGCTGGAGCGCTCCGGCGTTGGCCAGAGGGATAAATCCTTGAGGGTCTTGCAGGGATGCTTTGGGAAGTTTGGTCCTGAGAGCCCTGTGCAATTAGAAGGTGTCCCTGCCATGGCAGGAGTGGCACTGGATGGGCTTTGAAGTCCCTTCCAACCCAAACCATTCTGGGTTTCCATGAAAAGCCCCTCAGCAGCCCTTGAGGAGGAACACAAGTTCTCTCAAAGCAGAGCTCAGCTTCTTAGCAGCTGCCAGGATGGAAAACGTCTCCAAAGGGAATTTTTCCCAGAGGATTTGGGCCATTGGAAAAAAGAACCTGGGGCAAAACACCGACAGAGTTGTCTGAAACCTCTGGGAGTTGAACAAATGCACCGTAAGTGGTGAACACAGCGAGCTGCACAAATAAATGTGCCTGACATCATCAATTTATTGACCTGTTCTCCACATTCCTTAAAAAATTTAAGAGGAGAAAGCTGCAACCAAGTCCTTTTAACGTGAGCATCGCTGTTGCCATGGTGACCTTTCCTCGTGCAGGTCCTGCCTGGAGGCTGGAGGCAAAAAATCCCAACATCTTTCCTTAAAATACCTTTGGTGTTGTTCAGTGGCACCTTGGGATCCAGTCTGGTGGCTGGGATTTATTGCCCTTGCAGAGTTCGTTTGGAATTTTAATTCTAATTCCCGTCTTCCTGAGTACGCACGTGGGTTTGCCTCGGTGTTTTCCAAAGGAAAAAAATCCCCAAGGGATCTGTCGGGTTTGCCCCTGCAGTCAGTCAGGAAAATGAAAGGGAAAAACGCTTGATGCCTCATTTTCCAAATAGATTTCATTGTCTGCCGATCCAAACTGTTGAATCCAGAGCTAATGAGGAGAAAAGAGGGAATTCAGGGATTTCTCTCCTTCCTGACCAGAACACTCTTCAAGGGCATTAAAGATCACCACAGGGAGTTTATTTTTCACTGACTTCGCGCCAACTATCCCCCAAAATGCAGCTGATCCAGCTGCTGGATCTGGGGCTTTAAACCCCAATTTGCCCCAGAAATGCCTGATTTGAATAGGAATTGATTTGGCTGTTGATAAATAACGTTTTATTGCTCTTCCATTTTATATCAGATGTTCATTGGAATTTCACTGGAACGAAGTGAAGTTGTTGAGGTCCGAGTGCCGCATTTGAGGTGCTGGGAGAGATCTTCCGCTTTTCCTTAGGATTTTGTTTCGCCTGGAATTCCAGGTTGTGCTGGGCCATGGCAGGATGTGATACGAGGCATTTCTTTGGTCTCCAGCTAAAATCACCCAGAGTTAAAACAAGAGACGAGGAAAAAGGGAGGGAAAAGAGAAGGAACAACCCCCAGCCTTAAGCCATATCCTTTAATACTGCACAGAACAGGAAGCCCCACCAGGGGAGGGAATACTCCACAACCTCCCCACGCCCCTTTTAATTAAAATAGATTCAAATCTGGGGGGGGTTTAATCAGGCTGTTCTGTAGGGTGTCTTGTTTGAACTATTCCAGGGCATTTTGGCATTGGGAATATTACAAATGGTGCTTCACCCGGAGCTGAATCCAGCGCTTCCCGGAGAAGGAGGTGGGGAGGGTCCTGTTGGAAGCTGTTTCATCAGGAGTTCAAGGAGGAGCGCATGCATCTGGAAAACAAAATGCACAATTCCATAGTGACCTCCCTTTGACTTCCAGAGAAAACCAGGGGCCGCGTTCCCTAAAAACCCTCCCTGTGTTCTGCTGAGAGCACTTTGGCTCAGATCCTGGCATCTTCTGTCCCCGGTTGTTTGGCTCTTCCCCCAAAACTGTGGCTTTTTTCTGGCCCATCAGCATTGTGTGGGTGTGGAATGGACAATTCCACAACGTGGGGGCTGGAATTGGGGAGCGGAGGGTTGGGATTTTGGGAGCTCAGCCCCCCCAGGAGCCATTGTGTGCTTTAAAGGGAGTGATTCATTTCCCTGTGTTACAAGAGGAGAGGATCCCACGTGAATATCTGGGAATATTCCAACACATCCAAGTCTTCAAAGCCCCAAAATCCCAACAAATCTCTTTCCTTAACTACTGCGTCAACTTGGGCTGAGCTCAGCTTGCTCCAACAGCACAATATCGTGTTTGTGGTGCCGAGCTCGAGCTGAAAAGCGATTTTCTTTCCAAAAAGGGGAGCGCACAAACGAACCTGTGAGGTTTTTCATTTCGGATCTCCAGAGGAAGTTAGGGATGCCACGGCTTTAATGCCTGGTTCAGCTGCTACCCAAAGCTCCCTTTCTGTAAGAAAATCCAAAGCAGGGGTTGTGCAATTTTCTCCTGATGTGAAAGGCACAAATTCAGCTGCTGGGGCATCCAAGAGAAATTCCCAGCCTGGAAAACATGGACTCGGAACGAAAGCCAAGCTTTCTTTTCCATACAATGGTCCCTGCGGCTGCAGCTTCAAACCCATTGGCACCACCAGCACATGGTGTTCAAAATCCCATGGAAAAGGCTCTTGGTTTGGATTTTCGAAGGTGTCAGACATGGAGGGCAGTGGTGGCAGCTAAATCAGGAGTTGAAGCCACCTCAGGAGGATGGGCTGGAAGGAGGACACCTGACCTGAGGTTGTTATTCCCATAGTTCCTGCCTGTATCCATGTACAGATCCATCCATCCACCCTTCCAGTGGGGTTTGCAATGCAAAAGAAATTGAGAGCAGAAGATGAGTTTGGTCTTCCTTGGGGCAGGGCAGCAAATCCTCACCTGGAGGGAAATCCTCCCTGGGTGACACCGTAACATCCGTCCTTCCCTGGGCTGGATCGGCATTAGGATAGCAAATCTCAGGCAGGAATTATTGATGGAGAATATCCCGGAATAATTTTGGGATCTAGATTTGTGAAGGAGCTCTTCAATGGCAGAGACGTGGCAGAGCTGGGAGTGAATTCAGCTGTTCTGTAACGTTGGTGATGGACAGGAAAACAGGCAAAGAGCTGCTCTTTTCCCTGGAATCTTTGTCCTTCCCAGTGCCAGCGTTTCCTGAAAGGATCCTTGGGAACTTCACAGGTGCATTTGTGCACAGGAGGGGGATGGACCTGTGGTACCCAGAGGAAGAAACAGAGGCCTTTCCAATACATGCAGGACATTGCTCTTCCTGCTCTGCCTGAGGGGATTTTGGGCCAAATCCCTAGGAAACACGTGATCCTGAGCTTTTCAGAATCATTGGAGCCGGCAGGGAAGGGAAGACGTGGCAGCCTTGCCACCATTCGCTGCATCTGCTCTTCCTTGCGTGGCTTTCATTTCCAAAGCCTCCTGGTGACAGGAATTCCAGCCACGTCCCTGCCCCTTCCCACCTTTGGAATTACACCTCTCTTCACTCAACAGCGCAAATCCAGCCTAGGGAGCTTTCCATGATTTCAGGGTAGCAGGCAGGCTGGGTGCCACGGATAGACCAGCCCCAGGTGGGTCATTTCAGCCCAGTTAAAACGTGGACAGGCAGATGGAGAGAAAGAGCACACAGAATCGGAGATTTGGGGGAATTTTTGCTTTCATTTTCAGAGGCTGATTTATTTTTTTTTTCCTAAGTGCCCCATCAGCTGAAGCAGCATTTAATAACAAACAAATTGCAACTGCTCCATCCCGGAAGTCCTTTCCACCCCAAACTATTCCACCCCAAACTTTTCCGTGATTCTCCAACCCCTTTCTTGCTGTATCTTCAAAACCGCAAGGAGATGCATTTTCTTTGAGTGGACACGGAAGGAAGGTTTTGTTTTGGGATGTATTTCCCTCCCCACCCCAGCTGTGGATCTCAGGCTCATTCCACCCGTGTCTCCTTGCAAGGCTGGGTCTGATCATCACCATCCAGGCGCTGCAGCTCCACTCATCCCAGTTTTTGCAGAGATTCCATATTTCCATCTTCAGAAACGCATTTCCTCAGTGATGGGTGAGGTAGCGGCCAGGCCGGCTGACAAAACCCCAAAGCAAGCGTCTGGCAGTGGTGAAGGCTCCCAAATTCCCGGTTTATCCCCCCAAACCGGTGGCGTTTGCTGGGATCAGGGTGCTTGGTTCCCATGTGGTTGCAGTTCCTGGCTGGCTGGCAGCGTGCAGGTGGAGAGGAGCCAAGTTTTCTCTGGAGATGACAGTTTGCTAACAGATGTCTGATGTTTCCCAACATGGGAATGAGGATGGGAATCGGGAGCTCCGCTGAATTTAGCAAAGCTGAGCAGTTGGGGAATTGCAAACCTTTGCTCCTCACATTTTCTCGTTGATCAGCTGCCTGGGTAACGCGATTATTTCATTATTTTTGTTGCTGTTCGTAGCTTCAGGAGGCAAAGCCTGAAATATCTCGGAGTAATCATCATCCCAGGAGGCAACTGCTCATTTAAATGGTTGGAATGCTGTCAGGAGGTGACGAAAACCAGTTTCAATCAGCAAAAAGTCCCGTTAGGAGCACGCTGGGAGTTGATTCCTGGTGTCCCACAAGCTCCTGCAAAAACCTCAGCCTTCATTTTAAAAGCTCTTTATCAAAGAACAGACTTTCCATTGGTTTTCCCTTTTCGGATCACACATTCCCTGTATATTTTTGTGCGTTTCCAGCTATGATTTTCCAGGCATTTTGACTTGGGATGAGCAGCACAGTCACCAAAATATCCAGGGAAGGGCTCTTAATTTCAGCTAATTCAACTGGAGACAAACAAGTCCAGAAATCCCAGTGCAGGAAGTGCGTTTTTCCTACAGAAAAATCTTCATATTTCAACTCCCATATTCCTTGGCACTGCCCTCCCGGCGCCTTGGAAGGGTCTCTTGACTTTGGGAGGTGATAAAATCAAACATCACAGATGTTTTTCACCGATTTCTGTCAAGTGAGGAGCTCGCGCTGCAAAGCCTTGGGAGCTTCTGTTCAGGGAGCAGTTTAAGGAATTTTGAAGGAATTCCGAGCTTCATGATGAGGACCGTGCCCCTGATCTCTGAGTTAGCTTGGGAATATTTGTGTTTTCATCTTTTTGTTGAAGATATTTATCCTCCAGCTTAGCAGGTTTGAAATGCACAACGACTTAATTTATAGGAGTTTGGTGTTTAAGTGGGCTTGGACTTGTAGCTGGGAATAAAACAGAATTCCAATGTGGCCATTGTTGGTGGGCACGGGAAGGGCTTGTTTGCTTGATTTTTCCACGAGTTTTGGTTTCACAACATATTTTTGGCATTCCTCCTGGATTTTTGAGGCTTGTTGCTGTGTGTTCAGGAAAAAAAAACGCATCCAGTTTGTCTCCTCTGCTTTGCTGCACTTGCGTGTGCTCAGTGCATCCCAGGAGTCTGGCACAGGGAATTGGCCAAGGCATTTCCGAAAGCGATCCCAAGAGTGCCGCAAGTGCGTTTCCTGAGCAAAATCATATTTCTTTTCTGACATGTTCCAGTGCAAATCCCGAAGATTTCAGCTTCCTGGGCCAGAGAGGTGTGGCAGGGAGGTTGAAGTTAGGTGGTCTTGAAGGTCCCTTCCAACCCAAACCCAAACCACGGCGTGACTCTGGCCCTGGAATTTTAAATCTGTTTGCCCGTTGGCAGCAGATTTTCCACGCTGGGATTTCACCTTCCTGGCCATCAGCGATCACTCAGGGTATTTAACTGCCCTGAACATTCCTCATGGGAATGAGAGGCACTCCCTGCTCTGTCAGCCCTGAAATGATGGCTCTGCTGCGCTTTGGAAGGGGACATTGAAATCCCTTTTTTAGCGCCAGCTCGGCGTTGGCCTCGTGATGAGCATGAAGGGATCAATGAGCAGCTGTGTCGCACAAGGTTATCCCGAGTTCCCAGCGGCCTCCGTGCTGATTGGATTCCAAAGTCGGATGCATCAGGAGCAAGGTCACCGGCAGGATCTGGTGACAGCACCAAAAATAACGCAGAGCTGGAGTCACGTGTTGCCAGCACCCCCGGGGAGAGAACTGGGCTCCATTGCCTCAGGTCTGGGGCTTCGCGTTGTGACCTTTCCCTTTTCCTGACTCCTAGTTGTAGTTTTCCCTTTTCCCTTGGAAAATGACAGGGTGTTGCTCTCCCTCCCCCATCGCCACCGAGGTTTTAAATAGACCAGAGGAGGCGGTTTGAAGGGAATCTGCCAGGGAATGAGTCCGTGCTGTCAGTGAAACGATGGGGCCGGGAACGTCCCCAGGCTGGGCAGGTGCACAGGGGAGTGGGACGGGGGCTCATCTTTCCCCTGCCATTGCCCCGCACGAGCGAAGCCTCCGCTGATTACGCTCTGGCTGTTAATTGCAAGCAATTCCAGCTCCAGTCAAGCCCTGCACACCAAGGCTGCTGCCCCTCTGCACCCTCCAGGCCTCCCTCCATAATCCAGCCAACTCTTTTCCCAGAAGGCCGCCAGCAGCCAAAGGTCGGGCACGCACGGGGACCCTCCGGCAGCTGAATGTCACATTTCATGGAGGGGGTGGATCCTGCTCACCCATTTCCCCTCCGAGCCTTTCTAAAAATACCCTAAACCTTAACAAGGAGCTATTTTGGCGGAATCGTGGTCATGGATAGGCATGGGAAGCTGATTCTGGCAGGCTCGCATGGGTGGGATTTGCGCGCTCCTTACTCAGGGGTTTGGTGTTGTGGGACAGTTGGACATGGGATAAACAGAGGGCATCGGGATTTTGGGACCTCCTGGCTTGGGGTGTCTGCTCCGAGTGGGTTTATAGAAGGAAAAGAAGTGGAGATATCCTGTAGGAATGTCCATCGGTGACTGAAGTCATTCATTTCTGGCATTTGCAGTTTATGGGATCTGATTTCATAAAAGCTGCCTGGGATTTCTCTCCAGGGACCTTTAGTGATCCCGCCACTTCCAGTAAACATTTATAGAAACTGCTGCTGTGGATAAGAGAAACTCCTAGGAGAGACTTTTATCTTCCAAAAATCCTTAAAGGCACCAAAATATTTTTTTAAAAATATACTAAAAATGGAGAAGATGGATAGAAAATGTCCAGCCTTGGCCTCGGGAGCTGGACTGCAGTGCCAGGCGTTGCCTTTGCTCCCTCACTAGGGATGTTTGCTATTCCCCCTCGGAAAAGCGTGCCCGCCGGAGCCATGCTGGGATTGGGAGCAGCAGAGTGCTGAGCACTGGGAGAGCTGGGATGGAGGTGCAGCAGGTAAAGGCTGGCCCAGGCTCCCGCAGCTCGGCGCGCACCGCTCCGGTTTGCACCTCTAAGAAATTTCCGTTTTTTCGCCTCAAAACCTCCAGATACGAAGCCGAAGCTGCCTTCTTTGCCAACCTGAAACTGTCGGATTTCAACATCATCGACACGCTGGGAGTCGGAGGGTTCGGGAGAGTGGAGCTGGTAGGTGACCTCTTCTTCTCTGTGGGGCATCCTAAAATCACTGCTGGGCTAAAGGCTGCCTTTCCTTTGTCGTTGCACCCAAATAACCCAGGGAAAAGCCATCTGGTGGGATTTTACAGCCGAGAAAGCTGACTTATGTTTCTGAGACATAAAAAACGCACCAATAAATGCTTTGCAGTAGCCAGGAAGGATTTGTGCCCCGGGCTGAGAGAGGAGCACGCGTCTCCCCTCTCTCTGAAGTGGCGTGTGGCGTTGATTTACGGCCTTTTCAAAACAACCTGGAGAACTGGGTGCCTGGCGGGTGCTGGGATTGGAGGAGCAGCCTAAAATCTGATTTAACCAAACCCAGAGTAAAACTAGAAAGCCTCTCCTACACATTTTTGATTCAGGTCTGGAGTTGTTCCACTCCTCAAAGCTGAACATTCAGCACCTGAACCAGCGCATCCCCAAAGAGGGAATTTTTTTGTGCAGAATTGTAGGGAAAAGCCAAAATCCGAGCCTGCTTTTTGCCCTGCTTGGCTTTGGAGCTCTTGTGGTCTCCTTGGAAGCAGAGCCTGAGCGGGAGGAGACCCCTTTGGAACACTGGGGCAGCACAAAAACTCAGAGTAGGAAGAGGGAGTTGGGTTACGCCACGGAGGAGCTCCGGACACTGGACACTCATGCACTATGTCAGGAATTCCTGCCAGTCCGGGCAGGAAGGGAACAGAGCTCCTGTTGCCACCACAAAACCTCAGGGAACTCTCACTCTCTAACCCTGTGGGAGCACGAGGCGGTTGGGAATTGGAAACCAGGCAAAACCGAGGCGTTTTGGTGATTATTTGGGATGTAAAGAGGAAATCCGGTGTGCAAAGCTCAGCTTGCTCTTCCCTGTGGTTTATTCCTGGCTTTTCCTGTGTGGATGCTCGTGAGGAGGAGCACCTGGGAGAGTGATCGTTGATCCTTGCCGGGGTTTGGGGTTTCATTTGTGATTATTGTGTTTGCTGTTCAGCTGTTGTGTTGGCAGAGAGTCACGAGGGCTCTCCAGCAGCCCGGGAAGGATTCCTGGAGGTTTTCTTCAGGGCTGGGTGCCCCTCTCCCAAGCAGGAAAATGCTGGATAAGCTCCATTTTTGGAGCTCTTCACTGACAGTGAGCTGCACTCAGGTAAAACACATTCCAAAGTGCAGCTCAACACACCAGGTTTTGTTGTTTCTCTTTCCCACAGAGGGAAATTCCGTTACAAATCCAAGGAAATATTCCTTTTGTCAAACCTGATGGCCTGGAATTGCTGCCTCATCCTTCCGCCTCCTCCATGAAAAATAGGGTTTATTGTTTTGGGCTAAAAATGTAAAATGTATCGGAGGAATGGGCTCTTTTATTGCCTCAATATGGAAGTGCAGGAATGTTCCTGGAAAACAGTCGCATTTTTTGTGCTTTCCAGGAGTAAAATGGATCAGAGAAGTGAAGGCCATGGCAAGGAAAGGGAATTTTATGGCTTTGGGCACAAAACCCCAGGATGTCACTGCTGGAGAGGGCAAGCGGTGGTGGCTGGGGCAAACTGGAATGTTGGGCTGGGATTGGCCGAGAAGGAATAACATTCCCGTTGGATGTGGTTTTCCAGACACCTCTGGCAATGCTGGTGGCTTGGAGAGGTTGCCCTTCCCATGCATCCATGGACAGGGATGTGGCTTTTAGGTCAGACAGCCTAAAATATAACTGATTCTCAATTCCACGAATTTTTGTTACACGTGGAAATCTCCTTTTGTCTTGCTTTTCCAGACAGTTTTGTTTTCTGTATCTCAGGAAAAAAACTCCAAAACATTGGAATTAGCGTTGCACAGTTTTTTGGTGGCTCCCTGATGCCTCTCCCAACATTTTTATGGATGCTCCTCTTCATCCCAAACTGTTCTACGTAATCAACTTTTATCCAGGTTTTTTCTCGAGGGATAAAGCATCCAGGCTTGGAAAAAAACGCATTGGAGTAGCTGAATATCTGGGATTGGAGTAATTTTTCCATGGAATCGGTTCGTGGAGGTGGTGGCTGAGCACAGGGAGAATTAAAACCAGGTCCTCGCCTATTCTGCCCTCGTTCCGGCTTGGTGGCCCCAAAAAGCCGAATTCCTGTGCAGTGCAGGGATTTAGAAAGACACAAATGAAAACCTCCAGATAAAAAGTTCCAGCCGTGCTCTGCGGGCTCTGGACAAGGCCTTTTTTTTAAGTGGACACAGCGGAATTTTTCGGCTTTATTTGTGTTTGAAGAGAAACCTGGCCCCGGCTTCTGAAGTGCAGTGAAATCTCTGGCAGCTTCCAGCCTGTTTTTGTAAACAAAGCCATTAGTTAATTAATTAGATAACGAGGCAAGAAACTCCGTGATTGTCTTCTGATAGCCAGGCAGATTCAGCAGAATCCAGATATTTCTTGGTGGGAATTTCCAACCGTGTCCGATTTCCAATTGCCAAGCGATCTGCTTGTCCCGGCTATTATGAAACTTTTTATTCGAAAGGTCGTTTTTCTCTTGGAAATCTCCTCTTTTTGGGGTTTAAGTGTCAGGGATGGCGTCGAGTTGTGCCAGGGGAGGCTCAGGGTGGACATCAGCAGGAATTTCTGCATGGAAAGGGTGCTCAGGCCTTGGCAGGGACTGCCCAGGGAGCTTTGGAGTCCCCATCCCTGGAGGTGTCCAAGGAAGGCCTGGAGGTGGCACTGAGTGCTCTGGGCTGGGCACAAGGTGGGCATCGGGCACAGCTTGGTCTCCGTGGGCTGGGAGGGCTTTTCCAGCCTGATTTTCCAGGATTCCATGAATTTTTTGGCTTTTGAAAGAATGGATCTTATGGTTGCCATCAAGGGGGAGATTTGGGGATTTCAGTGCGGAATTTGAGATCAGGTACCCGAGGAAATCCCAGACTCCTCTGACAACCCCACTCCTCCTTCCGAGCTCAATAAATTCCTGATTATGATGTTTTGACCCTTTTTTCCAATCCCTTCCCAACATTTGCAGCACATTCCCTTCTCCATGTGCAGGACTTTTCATTTTATCACAGCCACGTGAGGCTGGACCACTGCAGAGCCGTATTTTAATTTTCCTGGATTTTGAATTCCTGTTGAAACTCTGTAGGTGGAAACGCATCCTGGGGGTTGTCTTTTAATGGAATGGCTCCTGCCCAAGTTTGGGAAGATGGGACGTGTTTGGAGCCCAGCAAATCCGGGCAGGGGCTGGGTCGGGATATGAACTGAGCCAGAGGCTTCAGCTCCGGTCGGAGACAGGAATAAAACATAAAAATAGGTTTTATATTTCAGACAGATCCAAAGTGGGAGGCAGAGCAGGATCATAGATGGGATTGTTGGAGTTTAACTCCATTTGGTATTTTCAAGACCCCACACTCGTGAGTTTTTTTCCATTTTCCACACATTTTCGCCATGGAACCCTTCTTCCTCTATTTACTTTTTCTTGGAATGATTTTATGCATGAAACCCTTGACATTCCTCACTGCTTTTGAGCCTTTTGCTCCCAGACTTTTCTGCAAAATCGTGTTTCCCTCTGGGCTTTATAAGGAGACAGAAATTTTAATATGTTTTCATATATTTGCCCAATATTTGCCCTTTCCTTATAAAAAGCTTGGCTGTGTTTGTTGTCAAGCAATAAAAATCAGTTTTCAGTGCTGGGATTGGGATGTGGAAATAAACGGGTTTGGCACAGTTGAGTATTTGATTAAAAATCGTTAAATTGGCTTTTTTTTAGTGGATAATTTTGCAAATTAATCTTCTGCAGAGTCCCGCAGTGCTCCAGTTGGGATAGGAAATTTAGTGCTTTCCCAACCCGTGGAATCCGGAGTTTTCCAAAGAAAATAAAGTCACAGGTTTTCCCATCAGGATTGAAGGATAAGGAGTCCTTAGCAGCCCATTCTCATCTTCTTGGGATTAATCCTGTTGGGTACTTTGGAACCTGGATTTTTTTTTTTTTTTTTTCTTTCTACTTTTGGAATGAGATTGGAATTTATTCACCTGAGTCTCCCCCAGGCTGTTGTGTTTATTTTTCATGCTGAGGCCTGGTACAGAAAACAGACATTTCAAGTGAATTTAGAATTCAAATACCTATTTTTTGATACGTTTTGGTAAATTCTGCTCAGCCTAGATTTCACCTTGATTTTCCTCAGATCCTCAATCCCTGTGTGACACCTCACTGCTCCCCTGGCTTGTGTTGGATGGGATAATATCCAATATTTCATCCAAACAGTTCATCTGAAGCCATTTATTCAAAATGAAACATTTTTTAAAAATAGAAACCAAGCCCTAACCCCAAACAAACAAACAAACAAAAAGAAGCTTTTATCACTTTTATTTGGCCAAAAAATGCAGAATTTCTTTGTGCTTTGAGCTGTGCTCAAACCAGGATAAGGAATAATGGGGCAGCTGGGATGAGGAAGAATATTTTGCCTTAATTTTGGGGATTGTTGGGGTGTCTGTGCAGGGCCAGGAGTTGGGCCGGATCATCCCTTCCAACCCAGCACATTCCATGATCCTCCAAAGGTGCCATGTCTCGTATCCACATTCTCTCCGCCAAAACAATACAAAAATAGATTTTATATTCAGTAAATTCTGATTGCGTGAGTGTTGCCTCCTCACCCTGAAGGGGTTTCCGATGGGGCCCAGTGACAGCCAAGCTCCTTCCCTGCAGGCAGCAGCCAAATTCCTACAAGGACACTGAAGCAGAAGTTGCCAAGTGGCCCCTCGTGCTCTGAAGGGGGGAAAGCACCTCCCCGGAATATTGTCGGGAGCAGCTGCTGGGAATTTAGGCCTGGGAGGTGGACAGCGGGGTTCCTTGGAGAGGCCTGGCCTGGATGGGAAGGGTGGCTGCCTTCCAGCTGGATTTAGGACAGGGACCTGTCCCTTGGCGGGGCTCAGAGGTTGCCAGGGTTACCCCGAGAGCAAACAAACAGCTCCTGCCAGCCCCAGCCCGGGGCTCCGGGCTGAAAATGAGGAGCAGAGGCTTCCGGGGAAAAGCAAAGGCGTGAGCGGGCAGGGCTGCTGGAAAGGCAGGGCTGCAATTCCCGGCCAGAGCCAGCTCCGCTGGGATGGGCTGCAGGAAGAGGGGCTGTGGGAGCTGCATGGCAACCATCAGCATCTCCTGAGCGCGGAGGAAAGCCTGGGCTTCCATGAGGTTCCGTGAGGTTCCATCAGGTTCCATGAGGTTCCATGGGGTTCGGTAGGGTCGCCGTGGTCTCCTTGGATCCTCAGGGCCACGACGGACAGTTGGTTCCATGAGAGACCCCGTTTTATCACAATGCCCGCTCGATTCCATGAGCTTCCACGCTGTCAACTGTTCCTTGGCTTTTCCCTAAAAAATGGGGTATTTAGAAATGGCCTTTTTAGCAGTAAAGCTAAGGATTTAGAAACCTGACTCACGAGTGAAGAGCTGGGAGGAATTTCCGGAAAGCAGCGCGGTGGCATTCCCGACAGGGAGCCGAGGCTCCAGCCGGGCTGTCCCAGTGGATATTCCCTGTCTCTGACCCTGTCCCTGCTCCCCAGGTGCAGCTGAAGAGCGAAGAGGCGCGGACGTTCGCCATGAAGATCCTGAAGAAGCGGCACATCGTGGACACGCGGCAGCAGGAGCACATCCGCTCCGAGAAGCAGATCATGCAGAGCGCCCACTCCGACTTCATCGTCAGGTACCGCCCTCGGCATTCCACTCGGGATCCACACGGGGATCAGCCAGCCTGCAGGGAAAAGCTCCGTTCAGCTCTGTTCCTGCAAGGGAATGCGGATGTGGAGCAGGAGGAATGTGTTGGGCAGAGCTTGGTGGTGCTGCCAGGTGCTCCATGCAGAATTCCAGGAGGGTTTGAGTTGGAAGGAACCTCAGAGACCATCACATTCCCATCCCTGCCATGGGCAGGGACACCTCCCACTGTCCCAGGCTGCTCCAAGCCCCAGTGTCCAACCTGGCCTTGGACACTGCCAGGGATCCAGGGGCAGCCACAGCTTCTGTGGGCACCCTGTGCCAGGGCCTGCCCACCCTCCCAGGGAACAATTCCTTCCCAATATCCCATCTGTCCCTGCCCTCTGCCAGTGGGAAGCCATTCCCTGAGTCCTGTCCCTCCATCCCTTGTCCCCAGTCCCTCTCCAGCTCTCCTGGAGCCTCTTTAGGCCCTGGACTCACCATCAAGGATTTATACATATATATAAAAATATTTATATATTCATCATGGTTTGGCTGTGCCCCTGCTCAAGGTTAATTTTCCTTTTCCTTCCCAGTTTCTGAGCTTTCCTTCCCGCTAAGGGAAGCTGGAAGGCAGGGCTCCATCCTTTGAAATCACACTCTGCCATGACGATCAGCAGCTGTGCTCAGCATTCCTCTGTTGGGAATATTTGATCAATCCAGTTCAGCATCCCTGGACTCCTCACGGGCAAACACATTAAAACCATCTCCCTGTCCCAACCCTCAGCACATCTCCGGGGAATAAAAGGGGATGCCAGGCACTTTTGGTTGTTTCCACCCTAATAACAACATTCCCTGGGTTTTCCAGGACTGTGAGGGAAGAGCGGGGGTTCTTTGGATGCCGTAGGTCAGGATGGAGCAGTGGGTGCTGAGGATCTCTGGAGCCACCTCGAAGGGCACCCGAGCCAAGGCTTCCTCATCCCACCCTCAGAGATGCCTGGAAAACTTTCCTGCCCCGCTCCCAGGAATTGCTCAGGAGACACAAAAAAACCCGGGGTGAAACCAAAGCTCTGGGATGAATCCCAAGGGAAGCACGTAGCCAGGCCGGGGCACTCAGGGGGTGTTTCCTTCCCGGGCTGATCCCTGGGATTCCCCTGGAGCCCATGGCTTCTCCTCTGATTCATGGGTGACAACTGGAGCTCGACACTGCCCAGCTGCCGCTCCCTTCGGGAAGTGCTGTTGGATCCATAAACATCCCTTGTTACCCAGGCCCAAGCCAAATATTCCCTGGGGGCTATTCTTGGATAAACCAAAACTCGGAACAAAATGCTCTGGGTTGGATCAGGTGCACCAAACAAGTGCAAGTATTTCAATGAATAAGGAAATAAATAAAGAAGTCACTCAAATGTCGTGGCATTTCAAACTGAAGACTGAAATAGTGCCCTTTCATCATGTGCAAACTTTATCTTCCAAAACAGCACATAAACAATATTTGATTTTTTTATTTTTTTTTTTTAAATCTGCATATTTTAGACCAGATTTGATGTTCATAAACTTTCCAGCGGGGCTGCCTTAATTAGGGAAAGTATTTCAGTAGCATTTCAATTACCGAGCAATTGAAAACACGGAGTTACATTTTGGGTTCTTGAAGTTTTCGGCAAACCTTAATGGAGGTGGAATTTATTAAGATAAATTAAATTTTGTCCAAGTGGCCAGAAAGAAGTGGGGGGATTTTTGTTAAACCCATACATTCTGGCATTATTTAATGGTCTGTTATATCTGGTTAGATATAAGTATAAACATAAACATAAACATAAATATAAATATAAATGTAAATATAAATATAAATATAAATATAAATATAAATATAAATATAAATATAAATATAAATATAAATATAAATATAAATATAAATATAAATATAAATGGATGTCTTCCAAAGGAGCCAAATCCTGCAGTGTTTCCCCCCTGATCCATCACTCCATAAAAATAACTGGGATTAGCAGGGAAGAGCTGGAATTGCGAACCCACCTGGTTTCATTTCCATCGTGTGGCGTCAGGTCTGGAATTTTTAACTCCTGGGAACTGCCAGGAATGCAGGAATTGTACCAGGACAGAGTCTCCCCTAGCATTCCCTTCTGCTGCAGGAACGACTAAAATTAATATAAAAAATTAAAACATTAATAAATAAACAGCTGCAAAAAATCCTTCCCTAAAGTATCCACACCCTGCTGGAAGCCTGGATGGATAAACCCACACGTGGAATGGGAAGTCCAAAAGCAGCTGAACACTAAAATGAGGTAAACAGGAGAATTTTTCACCGTGGTTATTCGATATTATTGAAAACATCTGTAAATCTAATTAATGGAATATCGTTAGGAAATGCCATGGAACGCAGAGCAGGGATTTTTAGAGCACAATTCCGAACTCGGGGATGGCTTCACGAAGCCTGGCCCATCCCTTGGGGCAATTTTTCCTCCACATTCCTTCCTGGCAGGAAGAGGAAGAGCGATTCAGCTCCCTGCTCGTGGGTGCTCTGTAAAACCGGTGAGTTCAGCGCCTGGATTAGGGATTTATTCCTGGTTTTTTGGTTGCCAACCGCAGGCTCTACCGGACGTTCAAGGACAGCAAGTACCTGTACATGCTGATGGAGGCCTGCCTGGGGGGAGAGCTCTGGACAATTCTCAGGGACAGGTGAGTGGGAAACTCTTGTCCTGCAGGGTGGGATGCTTCCTGATGTCACGGAATTCCAGCTGGAAAGGTGGGAAGGGGCATTAAATCCCATCCAGTGCCACCCCTGCACGGGCAGGGACACCTCCCACTGTCCCAGGCTGCTCCAAGCCCCAGTGTCCAGCCCGGCCTTGGACACTTCCAGGGATCCAGGGGCAGCCACAGCTTCTCTGGGCACCCTGGGCCAGGGCCTGCCCACCCTCCCAGGGAACAATTCCTTCCCAATATCCCATCTATCCCTGCCCTCTGGCAGTGGGAAGCCATTCCCTGTGTCCTGTCGCTCCATCCCTTGTCCCCAGTCCCTCTCCAGCTCTCCTGGAGCCCCTCTAGGCTCTGGCTCCAGAGGGGCTCCAGCCCTTGGAGCAGCTCCGTTGCCTCCTCTGGATTTCCTCCAGCAGTTCCACATCCTTCTGATGTCACAGTTTTTAGATCACAATTTCCCACCCCAGAGCTTTTCCCATCGCTGTGTTTGCTGCCCACCCTCTGTGAGTGTGAATGTGCCCTTGGAGCAGGAAAAGATGTAGGGAATTGTAACTCTGGAATAGCCTCATCACTGGAACAGAATTCCCTTAAATTTGGAAAGATTGATCAGAAGGCCAGGATTAAATTGTCTTTTAATTCCTCTGCACAATTTTTTTTCCTGTAGTTCTTCCTTTTCCCAACAGCCCTTTCCTCGCTGAAACGGGAACTGGAGCAGAACTGGGTGCTGGGTGGGATTTTTCCTGATCTTCCATCAGAGCTGGATAATCCCATCTTTAATTCTCTGGGATTTAAACTGAGGTTCTGCTGCCACCTAGCTCGGACAGCCTCCTGCTCTCAGCCAGCTCCCAGCAGGCAGGGGGATGTGGTTTTCTTTGGAAAACTGGCTGCAAATTCCTGAAACAAGTGTCCGAAGGTGCAGTTTGGAATTGGAACTAACGCTCCAAGCTCCAGCAGCTGTGATTTTTCTGCCTTTTGTCTCAGGAACATTCATACAGAACTCATCTCCGCGCCTCAAAGGAGTTTTAGCACTCAAAGACCAAAGCTGAAATTAGAAAAAAAATATCTTTTTTCATGCAAGACAAGGGTTCCTAAGATTCATTTCTGAATGATGGAATAAAACCTAAAATAGCTTCAGATACCGGAGGCAGAGAGGCTGCTTCAAAAATGGAAATTTAATTAGATGGAGGCAGAAAGTTTAGCAACAGGCGCTTTCCAGGTGTTAAAAAGCGATTTTACTGCAGCGATAGACGTTTTAACAGCAGAATGAATCCCGTGGGGAAAGAATCCACTTCCCGGGGATTCCCCTAACGGCTTTATCCCCTCTTCCCTCCCTCCCTCCTTTTCCGCAGGGGCTCATTTGAGGATTCCACCACCAGGTTTTACACGGCGTGCGTGGTGGAAGCCTTTGCCTACTTGCATTCCAAAGGGATCATTTATCGGGACCTCAAGCCGGAGAACCTCATCCTGGATCACCGAGGTTACGCCAAGCTGGTGAGCGCCAGGGCCTGCCCACCCTCCCAGGGAACAATTCCTTCCCAGTATCCCATCTATCCCTGCCCTCTCTCAGTTTAAAACCATCCCTTGCCCATGGGAATTTCAATTTAAAAGGAAAAAAGTAAAATAAAATCAACCTGAGCTGTGAGCGATAGCAAGTTCCAATCCCTGAGAAGCCCTCGGTGCTGGTGTTTGCCTCCCTCATGGGAATATCCCTCAGGATAAATCCGCAAAAAAGGTCACTGCGGTTCCCTGGTCCTGGAACGACCCTCGGTGCTTTAATGAGGAGCAAATTCCCATGAGGAATGCTCCTTTCTGCCTTGCTTCACTTCAAGAGGAGCAGAGCCCAGGGCTGACATTCCCTCTGACGCCCTGCCCCGACGCTCCTCTGCCCCTTCCGCCAGGTCGATTTTGGCTTTGCAAAGAAAATAGGATTTGGAAAGAAAACATGGACTTTTTGTGGCACCCCGGAGTACGTGGCCCCCGAGATCATCCTGAACAAAGGTCACGACATTTCGGCCGACTACTGGTCCCTGGGAATCCTGATGTACGAGCTCCTGACTGGCAGGTATGGGCATCGGGATTCATCCCAACATTCCTGCCCTCGGCACCGTGGTGGGGCCGGGGCAGGGGCAGGGCTGGCTGGGCTGGGCCGGGGAACTCCCCCTTGGCTTTTCCACGGAAATCAGCCCATTTTGGCCCTGAATGGGCTGAAAGGAGTGGGAAAAGGGGAAAGGTTTGCACTCAGCCAGGGAGGTTTGGCCCCGAATGGGCTGAACACGATGGGAAAAGGGGAAGGGTTTGCGTTCAGCTGGGGAGATTCCTCAGTGCTGGAAAGGAGGAGGTGGATTGGGCACTGTCCGTCCATCCGTCCATCCATCCATCCATCTACCCACCCATCCCTTCATCCCTTCCCATATTTAGTTTGGGATATCACTGCTGCTCCTGGCTTCCCAGAGCTGCCTCACCTCAGCCCCCATGGCTCACCCCCAGGAGCTGGGAAAGGATCCATCCCCTCCACGGGCTGGACACGACCCTCCCCCAGTCCGTGGAAAGCCAGTTCATCCCCACTGGAATCAGATCCCACCGCACAAGGATGAGACAGGGAATGCTGCTCAGAGCCTCCTGCCTCGGGCTCTTGGGACGTGGCTGCCACGGGGAGGAGAGGTTTAGCACGGAAAAGTTCTTTGGTGCTTCCCTGCAGCCAACACCCCTGAATCCCAGAGCTCCTTGAGAAATGGATAGGATCACAGGAAGCAAAGCATTCCCAGTTCTCATCTACCTTTTCCCATCTGGGTGCATTCTATCGGAGTTCAGTGCTGTTTCAGAGACAAATTTTTATTAAAGGCAAATCTTTCATCTTTTTTCCTTCCCTGCCCCCTCTGAAGCCCCCCTTTCTCAGGCCCAGACCCCATGAAGACCTATAACATCATATTAAGGGGAATAGACATGATCGAATTTCCAAAGAAGATTGCCAAAAATGCTGCTAATTTAATTAAAAAACTATGCAGGTAAGTGAATGAAATTTAAAAAAAAAAAAAAGGGAGGAAAGAAAAAAAAAAAAAAAAAAAAAAAAAAAAAAAAAAAAACAACAAAAAAAACCCCAACAACAAAAAGCCTTGATGTTGTTTGGAAAGAAACGAGCTGTTTGGAAATATTAAGGATTTGTTATTCCTTTTATAGGGACAATCCATCAGAAAGATTAGGGAACTTGAAAAATGGAGTGAAAGATATCCAAAAGCACAAGTAAGTGTCTCCTCCAGCAGCCAGGAGCTCCAGAAAAAGGCATTTCAAACACCTCCGTTTTCTCCAAAAAAACCACTTTTTATCCATAATGGAAATTCCCCATCCCCTCTGGTCCCATGGGAGTGGTTAAATGATGTCCTAGGAGTTTCGTGGGATAAGAACAGGGCAGAGACCCATTCCAGGAACAATTTAGCTCATCCATCCCTGCTGGCCCTTCTCTCCTCCCATCCCCAAAGCAGCAGGAATGGACTGGATGGATATTTTTGGGAAAAGGCTCGGGGCTCATCCACCCACCCTGAGCAAACCTGAGGAAAATCACAGGTGGGACAGCCTTGTGCATGAAGCTGGGAATTAACCCAATTCCATGGGGAAGAAAAAGGAGATTGTGGGTCTCCTGTGGGAGGGATCCGCCCTTTGGAAGGCATGGAGCAGCTTCCAGGGCAAGGAATGGTTCCCATCTGAGCGCTGGCAGTTTCCATCGGTGTGGTGTCACCATGGGGCTGCTGCACATGCTTCCTTCTTGGTCCCAAAAAAAAAAAAAAANNNGGCCTTGTGCAGATCTTCCCTTTTTTCACCAAAAAAAAAAAAAAAAAAAAAAAAAAAAGAAAAAAGGAAAAAATTCCAAAGGGATTTGAAGGCAAGGTCTGTGGGAGATGAAACCTGCTGTTTGAGCGATTTCCTTTCCTTTTTGTGCTACACCTGTCTAACTTTGGATTCTCCCCTCCCTTCAGATGGTTTGAAGGCTTTAACTGGGAAGGGTTACGGAAAGGGACACTGACTCCGCCCATAATCCCAAGTGTAAGTTTTCCTGTTGTTCTCTTCTCCTCCATGGCCAATTCCTCAGGGGTGCTGTGAGCTCTGGGCAGCGGTACTTTGGGATAAAGCGGGAATGATGTGCTTTATTCCTTCTGGAGACACTCGAAGAAGTCACTTTCGACACATTCCCAGCTGAGCTTGGTCTCCAGGCAGGCTCTTCCCTGGGAAGGCAGCTTGGGGAGGGCACAGCCATGGAGAAATCCCCTTGGCAGGAGGAGATGGGGGCAGGATCGCTCATCCCAACACATTTTCCTCTCTCTCACCTGCTCCACTCGTTTCTTCATCTCCTTTTCCACTGCCGCTTCCACCCCTCCCCTCAGCTGTGTCCTCTTCCCTTCTCCTTTATTCTCCTTTCCCTTGGAAAGGCGTTTGGATGCCACCTCCCCTTTCTTTGGCACAAACCTTCCCTTCTGCGTTGCCTTTTGTGCCTCTGGCCCTGTTTTTTTCCCCCTGCATCCATGTCCTCCATGAAAAGCCCTGTTGATGTTTAACCGGGAGCAGAGGGACAGCTCCGCTCGTTTTCCTTTGGAGCCAAGCCCTTCCTTTGATGTCTTTGTGAGCTGCCTGCCCTCAAAGCCCGGCTGCAAAGGGAAACCAAACAGGATTAGCTGGCAGAAATTACCCCGGCCCCTTCTGTCCTGCAGCCTCCCCTCCTTGCTCCAGCCTAATCCCTCGGGATCACCGGGAGAATGCCATTAATGGGTGTTTAATTGCACCCCGGTGCTCGGTCCTGCAGCTCCTGCTCCGGGGCTGAAGCTGCCATCCCAAAGTTTGCTTAGGGAAAGAGCCAGGAGGGTTTTCCATCCCCCCTTTTTGCCCTGTGGGATGCAGGGGCTCCTGGAGTCGGTGGGAGAAAGCAGGACTTGGCTAATATCTCCCTAAAACCAGCTCAGAAACGTCTTAGAGATCAAAGCTGGGTTTGCTTGGGGCTTTTTTTTTNTGTTGTGTAAGCTGAGGTTTGGCTCTGAGAGAGGATTCCTTTTTTTTTTTTTTTTTTTTTTTTTTTTTTTTTTTTTCTGTTAAGCTCATTCCAAAATCTTGGGATGGTTTGGGTTGGAAGGGACCTTCAAACTCATCCAGTTTCACCACCTTCCATGGGCAGGGTCACCTCCCACTATCCCAGGCTGCTCCAAGCCCATCCAACCTGGCCTTGGCTCCTCTTTAATCCCTATTGATTCATCAGCAGGAGCACATTTCAAGTCAAGGCAATAAAGCCAAGCTTGCTCCTTCCCATCCAGTTGCAATTCCTGCTTTAGGAATGCAGGATGTCCGTGTAGCCTGGGAAAAAAAAAAAAAACCTTCCTAACTGGTTTTGGTGGATTTTCAGTTCAGTAGGAGCACTTCCAGCACTGCTTTTACTCCACATTGCAAGGCTGACTGCAGCAGATGGGAGCATCCTTCCCTCTTCCAGGACAGCTCCAGACTGGCCCTAATCCCGGTTCAGCCCAGCTCATCCCTTCCCTGAGCTCTCAGGAGCAGTGTCTCCTCCAGATCCGCTCCTGAGATCCTCTCCAGACCCATGGACGGGTGAATTTTGTCAGCCCCAGAGCCGTCAGTCCTGCTCCAGCTCGTTTTCCACAAGTTTTTTTGGCAAAGTCTCCGCTGCCACTCTGAAAATGGACCCAAAATGGAGCTCTGGAGCCAGACATCCATTTTTCCCTCAATCCACCTCTCCTTGTGAGCTGGGAAGCAGCCAGTGGGGCCAAACACACAGATTAGCTCCTTTTTTTTTTTTTTTTTTTTTTTTTTTTGAGAAAAAAGGCTTTTCCCAGCTCTTTATCTCTCATTTCTTACACGGCACTACCAGTGAGGCAATCAAAGAGCTCTCATTCCAGGGGATTTTTGGAAAGATCCCAATTTACAACCTGCTGCTAGGACACTGCTGAGCCTCGCTACTGCAGTGGGAATCTGGGATTTTACCTCTCCTTAAAAGCTCAGGACTCTTCCAAAGATGAGCCGAGGAGGCCAAGGGTGAGGCAGCCCCAGCAAAGGAAACAGATCCAGATAATCTGAAAAAATAATTAAGGCTACTGAGATTTTATAGGGTGGGTTTATTTTTCCAAATTGAGCTGGGTATTCCGTAATCCTGATTTCCTCCAAGATGCGTTCAGCAGTGGGGGCAGCACGTGAAATTTAGAGCTGGAGCTGCTGCCTTTCCCCAAGGCCTGCAGCAGCATCCGGCATCCAATGGGAATCTCAGGAGGGTTAACAACGCCAGGTGGGTCAGGGCAATCCCTGGGATCGATCCAGGCTGGATACTGGAAAAAAAAATCTTCCTTGTGAGGGTGGGGAGGCCCTGGCACAGGGTGCCCAGAGAAGCTGTGGCTGCCCCTGGATCCCTGGAAGTGTCCAAGGCCAAGATGGACACTAGGGCTTGGAGCAGCCTGGGATAGTGGGAGGTGTCCCTGGATGGGCTTTGAGGTCCCTTCCCACCCAAACCAGTCTGGAATTCTGGGATTCAATGACTGTCAGCTGGCCCCTGGCTCAGGCTCTTCCACAAATGAAATGTCTGAAAACAAGAGTTTCCCTGCTCTGGCTAAGGCTTTAAATACTGAATTTCACCTTATTTTGGGCTGGAGAGCTGCTGGTTTCCTCTTGTATTGTTTATTTTTTCGGATTGTATCGACTTCTATCAAGTCCTCACTGTAAGAAAGTTTCCCTCACCGTCACGAAGCAGGAAAACCAGGAATTCTGTAGCCAGGGTAGATTTTAAATGTTATTCTTTCCAAAAAACAAAGGGACTTGGCCATCATTCTGGGACAATAGGTTTCTCTGGAAGGATCCTGAGGCTGAGCAATGCTTGCCAGGAAATGTTAAGGCAGCAGGGCTCAGCTCAGGATCCCGGAGCCGTGAATGGGAAATCCCGGGCTCTGGGAGGCTTTCCCAAGCCTGTTGTGATAACCTTTTTCCAACGGGTAGGAAAACCTGGGAGAGCAGGGGAGCTGCGGGAATTCCCCCAGCAAAAGCCGTGGATGCAGCACCGCCCTGGCTCGCCGGGGATTCTCCGGGGTGCCCACGGCTGCGGGATGAAGAGGGAACGTCAGCACTGGGATGAACATTCCCTTCTTCCCGCAGGTCGCGTCCCCGACGGACACGAGCAACTTCGACAGCTTCCCAGAGGACAGCGACGAGCCGCCCCCTGACGACAACTCAGGATGGGACATCGATTTTTAACCTTCTTTCTCTTACCTGCTTCTGCCTTGCTGAAGACAGCTTTTCCTGGGACGTGGCTGCCAGCGGGACGGGAAGACCGGGATCGGGGAGGATTCGTGCTCGGGGTCACCACGATGCCTTGATTGATGCTGCTCCAGTAACTCCAGTGGCATTAGGACTTCTTGCTCAGTGACAGTAGCGCTCTCCGTGTTTTCTGTGGGAACGTGACCCGCTGTGGACACGGTGGTCCTGGCACAGAACTCCTTTTGTGTCGCCACGGGGATCTCGCCACGCTCCCGCTCACCGGAGTGAGAGATCCAGAGGGTCAGAGGCACTTAATTCCGGCTGCTTTTCCCGTAGGATCGGTAGTGATTGATGAAGTGCTGCAGCTACTCCAGTGCAGGATTTGGGCTATTCCCACCCTCCGAGCTCCGCGGGGCAGCGCTGGAGCCGAGAGGGGCACGGGCAAAGCGTTCCTGTCAGAGCCGTGGGGAAATGGGTCCTTTTCCTTTCCTTTCCCAGCAGAATTCCCGACGAGACTGAATGTTCCCTTCCCTCTTTGTTTTGGAAACGTTTTGGTTCGGCCTGGTCAAACAAAAGCACAACTGCTGCAGGTGCTGTCGAGGCGGGTTTGGGTCGCTTCCCTCGCGAGGCAGCACCACCCTTGGGCTTTCAGTTCTCCCTTCCCTCGGTACCAACGCATGCATGGAAACAGAAAATCACGGAACGAGTCCATGGTACATCCGTTAATCCATTTCACATCCGTTCATCCCTTTCCCAGTGCTTCAATCTCGGAACGAAGCGGCGGCAGCCCACCGGTGCCGATTGATTAGGCCTGAAATTAAGGATTTAATTAATTAAATCCAAATGAACTTTTGACCGTTTTAGACCCAAAGGGAAAAACGTGAGACCTGGGATGTCCTTTCGAGGTGCTGTGTCCATCCCTCACCTGGGAATAAACCCTGAACCCCCATCCTGTCAGGAATATGTAGCAGAGGCTTCGTTCTCCATCGTGATGATTCCATGTCTCCGTGTCCGCATCTTTTCCGTGTTTAGGCCAAGGATCTCATTAAAATAAAAACCCTGGGCCAGTTTGCCGGCGCTGGTGGAACATTGCCGGTAATCCTGACGCCTCCCAGGGCTAAGGAGTTCCATGGGAAAGTCAGTGGAATTCAATGGGAAATGGATATTGGATGTCTCCCTGCGAGGTCTCCGTAGTGACTGTGTTTAACACAGGGATCGCCAAATCCATATGGAAAAAAGAGCCGGGGAAAACAATATTGTCAGGATGAGTTCTCCCTCACATCCACTGCTTTTCCTTTGCTTGAATTCCCACCTCTGGTTTATAGGATACAGCAGAGGAATCCTGTCCTGGGTGCCCGTTCATTGCGTACACATGGGACTTAAAGTTTATCCCGTTATCCCACAGGATACACCAATTTTTGGTCTCTCTGAGAGACCTTGCCCCAAAAAATCCCAGAATCATGGAATGATGGAATGGTTTGGGTTGGAAGGGACCTTAAAAATCCTCTCTTTCCAACCTCCTGCTCTGTTTCATCTCGGAGCCGACAGTGGAAAGACCAAGTCTTGCTGACAAGGGCTTTTCCCACATATTACATGGAAAATGTCCGTTCAAGCAGTAAAAAATCCCTTCCCTGATGCTAAATCCCAACTCTTTCGCCTGTTCCTGATGAAAGGATTTAATTAAAAGGGTGTTTGGACAGCGTGGGCCGTGTCTGCTGTTTAGCGTGAGCTGGGTCACATGACACCTTTGAAACCAGTCTGTGGCTCTGGAATTCCCTCCGTTTTCCAAAGGGTGAGGCCACACCTCTGGCACAGTCACTTCAGGCCACCCCTGCTGTTCTTTAACCATTAAAGCTTCGTTTGCCTTCAAAACCATCGGGAAAAGGCAGTAACTCCTGGCTTTTCCTCCTTTCTCCGAGGGATGGACAGCACCGAGAGCCAGGGCTGAGCACGAGGGCTCCAACACTCACCAGGCATCTTAAACTGCCCTAAGAGCCAAATTCTTCCCTTCCATGCCCCTGGATTTTCCATTCCACGGGAACAGCTTTCTGCAGGAGTCTGTCCCAGGGTGGTGCCACCAGGTGCAGTTGGCAGGCACGGAGCAGAAAGTATCACGAGGATTTGGGCCACAACCTGTAACCGTGACGGGAAGGAGGGTCTGGAATGGGCCGAGGAGTTGTTTTCCTTTTTTCCTCGTGCCAGGCGTGGGAATTGATCCCTGCAGCGTTCACTGTGCTGAATCCGAGTTTATTTCGATATCAGAACACCTCACTCGACTTCCATGGCCTCTCCTGAGCATATTAACACTTGGCATATGTATATGATAAGCCTTCAGTTAGAAGTAATATATTTAAGTTGCTTTCTATATATCTCTATATATCCACCACAAGGGATTCGCCTCTGTGTTTCCACCTCCTGTCCTTATTTCTTTGTCTCCTTCCTCGATCCACGGGACGACGGCGTTTTTAGGGAAGGGGGAATCAGCTCCCGCTTTTCCAGAGGGGGCTTTGATCGGTGTCGCAGCTCCTCCCGGAGCTGCACCGCCCACAGCAAACTCTCCTTCAACAACAGGACCACGAGCAGATATTTCTGTAAATAGGTATTTTTGTGTCGATATTTTGTGGGTCACACGGGACTTTCTGTTCTCTTCCAGCTCCATGGCATTATTCCTTCTTTTCCTTCTTTGTAAAGTAGCGTTTCTAGGTCGAGGTAGACTTGAATCAATGTCATATTTGTCAGTATGATTGAACTTCCTGTCGGCTGTCCTGGTCACTCATCCGTCCCATAGTTCTAGAATGTCACTGGCTATCCGGCATTGTTGCAAGTGCCTTAAATCCATGGCATCTTATTAAAAAAAAAAAAAAAAAACAAACAAAAAGAGACAAATTTGGTGTTATGCTGCATGACAAAGACAAACACACCTCAAACTGTCGTCCTTTCTTAGCTTGCTGCGTTTTACAGTTCTTTCTGCGACCGATTTCTAAGCCTTTATTATCTGATCTCGATGAATTCCAGAAATGATGACGTCGTTCTCTGATTTCTGTTCAATGTACCAGAGCTGTGTATCTGTTAATGAGATACAGAGTCATTTCTGTGAAATGTATCAATGTCATGTGCGGGTCAAATTAATCTCTGACATCCCAGCAGTCCCTAGACAGGTATTCCTGTTTTGCTAAGCTCTGCAGATCCCACCCATCCGTGCCGTCCCACAGAGCCCCCCTCGGGAATCTGCCATCCGGGAAAAATCCACCCTGGCGGCGTTTTCCCCGAAACCCCCGTGCAAAGGCGAGGCTCGTTTGCACCACTCACTGATCACAGAACAGGATCTGTGCTTTTCCCTCTCCCATGCCCTGCACCCACGGGATGAGCCCCGGAAGCTCCTCCGCGGCTCCCCAGCCCCGACGCCGAGACTTGGGCGCTTTTAGGGCTCTCTCAGAACAAGGGGAAATTCCCATTTGGAGTTGCCTCTCCCCACCCCGAGTCCCGATTTACGCCGGTTTCACCCCAGCCCTTTGTTTTCTACTCTGATTTTCTCTCCTTCCATGGCAGAGGTTTTGTTTGTCAGGCAGATGCCGGTCAGCCCCCGGCCATCGGCCGCTTGCACTCTTTGGATGTTGACTGAGGAACTTTGGGTTTTTTTTCCATAAACTTCCATGGCTTTTGTTTCGCTCTGTATTCTCCCTGCAGCTGTAATTGCCGAGTGCCTGTTGTATACTTTATAGAGTTGAAATAAAAATAATTACTTTTGAAGGGCTGTCAGCGGCTTTCTTACGGAGCGGGAGATGGATTTGGGAGAGATCTTCTGGCTGCTGGTGAAATTTGGGGTGAGGAGGGTTCTACTCCCAGAACTGGTTGCCCAGAGAAGCTGTGGCTGCCCCTGGATCCCTGCAAGTGTCCAAGGCCAGGTTGGACATTGGGGCTTGGAGCAGCCTGGGACAGCGGGAGGTGTCCCTGCCCAGGGCAGGGGGTGGCACTGGACGGGATTTAAGGTCCCTTCCAACCCAGACCATTCGTGAGTCGGTGGTGACACAGAGGTGAGCAAAAGCTGGGGAAAAGGAGCACCAAAACATCCTCCCGGGAGAGAAATCAATTCGGGAACAGCCCAGGGAGGAGCTGGGAATCGTCACCGATCATCTGGCGGGATGCAGCAATCGCGGGATGCAGTTAATAAGGCAATAAAAACGCCGGGGTGACGTGGCCCTCACCTGAAACTGCCAGGGGAACACCGGGATTTCGGGGCGAGGCGTGACGCTCATCATTCCAGGCTAAAAATAGGGAAGGCGGGAGGGGTGGCCGGGCTGTGCCGGGGATGTCGCCCGGCCGTGACTCAGCCGCGGCACCTGCCCGCCGTGCTCCCGAAACCTTCCCAGGCAATGATTAGCCCGGCTTGAGCCATCCGGGCCGGAATAGCCGATAGTGGATGCCGGGACAGCGATACCGCCACGGGGGGAGCGGGAATTGCAGGAATTGCGGCCTCCGGAATCCCCCAGCGCGGGGTTTGGGGCGCGCTGCTCCGGCTCTTCGTGCTCCCATTGAAACCAAGCCGAGAAAAGAAATAAACGGGAGCACGGGGCCGCCGCCGGGAAAAGCCGGGTTAATTAACGGCGGGTAATTAACGAGGGTTAATCACCGAACAGGCGCGGGGCAACGGGGAGCGACGGCGCGGCGCGGCCGCCAGGGGGCGCACCGGGGCCGCGCTGCCCCGACGGGAGGGAATGGGAAGGGAATGGGGGGGGGA
>VZRN01004110.1:36496-48203 GCA_013397935.1 Dasyornis broadbenti | reverse complement strand
AAAAAAAAAAAAAAACCACGAGAATACGACACCATGTCTGCTGAGCTTTAACAAAAGCAGTTCTTGAAGGGAGGCATTTTCAGCCTTCCCTTGGCCCTGCCCCAGGGCCTGAACCCACCTTAGGTCTGCTTCCCCTTGGGAAGTCAAAATATTCCTTTAGCAGCTCGGGAATGGGGATGAACAGCCCCTGAATGCCGGGAATGTGGTCCCAGGGAGGCAGAAGCAAAGGGGAAAGGGTGGGAGGCAGTGGGATTCCCTGAGGAACAAACAGGCGGCATCGCCACGGTCCCTCCTGGATCCTTCCCTGCATCCCGAGATGCTCCTTGCCAGAAACACCTGGATTAATTCTGTGCAAGCTCAAACCCGACCTAATAACAGCTACCAAAAATGGCTGGTGGGAAGTAGAAAATATAAAACTCGGGGGAAAACCGGAATGTGTGGAGCCTCTGAGTCTGGACAGGTCGGTGTGTCCAGGTCTGGTTCTCCTGCTCCGATCCAGAGGGAAGAGAGGGAGAAACGCCCGGCTTCAGCTCCTGACACACAAACCAGTGACCCCTGCTGGGAGAGGGATCTCGGGATGCTCTTCCCTCGCCCTTCTCCTCCTCTCCAAGGAAATGATTCCCTCCAAAAAGTCTGGAAAAGCCCCTTTCTCCTCAGCGAAGGGAAAGCCAATAAAAGACCCGCCAGGCCCGGGACTCCAGGGGCTGGATAAACACGGGTGGTTTGGAGGGTAAATCGAATCGCTTGCATGGGTTTCCTGAGATGATTTTTCTGCGGATTCCCAGGAGATGGATCATCCCAAAGCCCCTCCCGGGGACAGGACTGGCATAAAGGATTTTATCTTCCAAGGGGGGAGGATGGGACACAGAGCAGTTTTTTTCTGCCATTTGGGGTGAAACGAGTTTTCAGGGAAGTAAATCCTATTTTCCTCTCATTTTTCTTCCCAAGTTCTTCCCAGAAACCATGGCCACCCCGAGCTGTTGCACAAAAGTTCCCCTTTTATTTTTAAACAATTGCTCAGGGCAGATGCTCGCACTCTCCTCTCTCCCCCTGATCTTCACATCGCACTGAAAATTAAACGCCCCTAAAAACGCTCGCGTGAGGAACAAAACCTCCCACAGCGCAAGAAAGGGTTACAGAAACCCCTAAATCCACCTACAGGCATTAAAAGGGAAAAATTCCTGGTTTTTTTGGTTTTGTTTTTTTTTTTTTGTTTTCATCCTCGCCTCTCCCGACGCAGAGCAGAATCCTGAGATGAAACAGAGGCAGCAGGTGAAAATCTTTGCGGCTGCAAGGCGGCGCGCGAAGCTGTGGGGCGGTTTTGGGGTTTGTTTTCCCATTCCTTTGGGGCCGGGAGCTCACCCACCTGCCGGAGCCGCCCTTTGTCCCCGGCCTTTCAGCTGCGGGCTCGGCCCAGCGAACCTTGATCTCCCTCGGGAGCATCCAGGTGGTCCCGCTCCTCCGAAAGTTGTGGGATTCCCCCCGCGTCCCTGCTAATCCCAAGGGATGTTTATTCCCTTTTTTTTTTTTCTTCCCTCTCGCTCAAGTAGCTTTGTTTCGCCCACCCCCTCGGTGCCCGGCTTGTGTCCCTAATTAACACCTTGAGAGGGGGGTGAGGATAACGGGGATGCTTGAGGAGGGCACTCCTGGGCAGAGATCCTAATCCCGCTGCCGCGGAGGGAGGGGACCCATTAGCAGGAGATTTTGGGGAGATTTGGGACCATCAGCATTTAAATGGGCACGGCCTGATGAAAGGCTCAGCTCGGCTCGGCTGCAAGGGCAAGTTAAGCTCCGGCAGGGCTTGGGGTTCCCCCCCGACCTCGCCCCAAATCCCAGGTGTGGGATGAGGAAAGGGGAAGCGGGTGCAGGGGAATGGGTGGATATTGTGGGGTGGGCAAAGAATCCCAGTCCAGAAGGGGTTAAAGGATTCCCCAAGGAGGCGGTCACAGCTGCTGCGAAACCCCGAAAGTTTTCTCCCTTTTTTTTGGGCATAACTGGGAGCAAGACTCGGGGACAAAGGGTTGTTGCTTGTGGAGGAAGGAGAGGCTGAAGTATCCTACAAAAATGGGCGCTGGAATCTGGGCTTTGCAGCTTTAATCCCATTTTTCTTTGATCTTCCTTTTTAGTATCAAATCCGTAGGTGACACAAAGTCAGGAGAGATACAGCTGGGGGGAAAAAAAAATCACGGAGCCGTTAGGGTTGGAAAAATCCCTAACAACATCCAGTCCAATTGAAATCCCGGTAGGCAACTCAGAAAATATTGCAACTCCGGAAGCACAGAACTGTGGAAAACACGGGGTGAGGAGGTGGGAGCGTGCTCCCAGGAAAAGTCTGGCAGCTCCCAGGTGCCAGAGGGAGTGCAGGAGAGGTCTGGAAGGCTTCAAGATGCTGATTTGGAGGGGAACAAAGGGATTTTTCTGGTGGGAAGTGTCCCTGTCATGGTCCTTTGGCAGGCCAGGTTGTCAAGCCACTCTTGTCTTCAGGCGGATGTGCTTTGATAAAAAAATTAAAACAAAACAACGAAATATTTTATTTTATTCTGCCTGGCTTTATATTTCTGGAGTTTATGGAACTGGGTTTAAAATGCACCAATGCCACCATCAATCAGTGGAGAATTAGAGGATTTTTAAGGTTTTTTTCCATCCCAAGTTACGGATTTCGTATGGCCAAAGTGTTGGAGGACACATTCCAAGATTGGTTCACTTGCTCTATTGTTTAAATTTTTTTTTGTTAATCTTGAAAGCCGAATTAAAGTATTTCTACACAGCATTGATCTTATTTTAATTCTCTGTTTTCCAGTTATTTATGGCGGAAAGTTGTAGCTTTACAGCCAGCCCAGGTGGTCCTTGAAAATGCCAACTCCCCAACTTGGGAAGAAGCCGGACAATCCTGGAAGCCCTGGACTTCGTCCCGCTATTTCTGAACACCTGGGTTCACCCAAGGAACGATAAATCCAAACCAGAATGATTTTAATTTAATTTATTTTAGCGTCTCTTCATTGAACGAGGATGGTTTCAGAGCCTGGCATTGCCCCAAGGTGTGTGAGGAGGTCCCTGGAGATTTGGGGTGGCCCCAAGTTGAGTGAGCAGATCCCTGATGGTGTGGGGTGGCCCCAAAGAGTGTGAGGGGGTCCCTTTCAGCTTTGGGGTGGCCCCAAAGTCTCTGAGCAGGTCCCTACAGGTTTGGGGTGGCCCCAAGCTCCCCATCCTCCCCAAGGACGAGCCGATCCTTCCCTATCTCGGTGGCTTTGCCATCCCAGAGCTCTCACGTTCGCGGGGCTTTGGGGCCGGAGCCAGCCGGGATTCCTGCCCATAAATGAGCATCCCGGGAATGCAGCTGCTCCTGGCTGCGGCCCAGGCTGTGCAGGGGATGAGCGACGGCCACGGGAGCGGCGAGCCCAGATCCTGGCCTTGTTTGGAGCCCTCCTTGCACACCCCAGCCCTGGGGATGCTCTCGGGGCCGAGGTGAGGGAAGAGCCTGGAGCAGTTTCCTGCCAGGGCTTTATGCCACTCCTATCCACAGGGACCACCTGAGCTCATGGACTTTGGAATTTCCAGCCCAGATCCCAGATCCTTTCTGCAGAAAACAGCTTTGTAAGGTTTTTAAGGTTTTTGTAAGGTTTTTAAGACTGCCAGGGTTTGGGGGTGCTGTTTTTGTTCGGGAGGAATTCCTTCCTGGAAAGGGTGCTCAGGCTCTGGAAGGGAGGTTTGGAGTCCTCATTCCTGGAGGTGTCCAAGGAAGGCCTGGAGGTGGCACTCAGGACAGGGTGGGCATCGGGCACAGCTCGGATTCCATGATCCTGGAAGTCTTTTCCAGCCTGCTTTTCATGATCCCAACCTCTCCGTCCCCAGGCTGGCTGGGTGGGACCAACACCTTCATTCCTGGGCCACGCTCCTGCTCAAGCCCAGCACTGTCCCCGAGCATTTTTGGGAATTTCAGAGAAGGTTCGTTCACACAGGATGGCTCAGCTTCCCCCTGGCACGGCAAGGCACAATTTTTAGCAATGCTGAAGTGTTTTGTCCCCTCATGAGTTGGGGAGCTCTTCCAGCCCCTCCTTGGCGAGGCAGATGTGGATTTGGGACACGGTGAGACCTCCCCACGTGCCAGGAATCTCCTCTCCTCCCAGCTAATACCATTCCAGAGCTGGATCCTTTGCCCAAACCAGTATGAATTCCACCAGAAAGCCGGCAGTGCTCATTGGCAGGAGCTGGCGTGTCTGTCCCACCAGGAAGCAGCAGGAATGCCAAAGGGAAGCCCTTGCACCCAAATTATTGCTGGATTTATTCCCATATTTATGTAGGATTTTCTGTGGTCCCAGCACGCCAAGAGGAGACACTGACATGAGAGGTGGGATGGATTCCTGGAAAAACCCACTTAGCACTTCCCTGCTTGTATTTTGAAACCAATATCAGTGAAGGAAATCCCTTTCCTCAGTTCCTGGCCCATGCATTTAAAATCTTCCGCTATATGAATTTTGGTTTAGAGATCACGTTCTTTGAAAACACCGTTGAAGTTTTGGCCAAAGCATTCCGGTACATCCCATTGTACTGGGAAGAGAGGCTTCCAGCTGACCTGCTTGGATCCCTGTAAAAATCCATCAAGGTTGTTTTGGGTTTCATTTTGGGTTGGTTTTTTTTTGACAGCTGGAAGCAAGGAACCATCATGGAAGGGTTTGGGATGGGAGGGACCTTAAATCCCATCCAGTGCCACCCCTGCCATGGCAGGGACGCTTTCCACTGTCCCAGGCTGCTCCAAGCCCCAGTGTCCAACCTGGCCTTGGACACTTCCAGGGATCCAGGGGCAGCCACAGCTTCTCTGGGCACCCTGTGCCAGGGCCTGCCCACCCTCAGAGGGAGGTAGGATCCTTATCCAGCAAAATATCCCATTAAATACCCTATTATTTGTATCCTGTGGGGTTTATGACTCCTCCTGGTACCGCGGCCTTATTTTAAAATGCCCCAAGAGCCCTGAGCTGTACTGAACAATATCAGTTCCCTCTCCTGCCCTTCTCCCAGGTTTCACTGCTCCTTAAACATGGCTTTCCATGTGGAATATGCAGCCTGGAGGTCGCTATTTGTGATTCCAGAGGCAGCATAGAGGTGGTGACCACCCCAATCCCTGGAGCCGTCTGGCGCCGGGTTTTGTGCTGTCGAGCAACCCCACGTGTCGGCTGGATTTTTCTCCCATTTTTGCTGCCCACAGATCACGTCTGCGCACTGCTGAACTTCCTGGCTTTGGGAAAAGGCCAAGTTCTGCCCCGGGAAGCTCCTGAGGGTGCACAGAGGGCCTAGGGGTGGTGATGTCCTGCATTGGTTTCAGTGTGGCCGGGCAACTCCAGCATCCCCCAGCTGCCAGGAGGGTTTGGACACTCGTGGAGATGGGATAATGCTCCTGATGGTTGTTTTCAGCTTCACGTGTCAGAAATGATGGAGAAAACCAGGCCCTTCTTACCTGGGCATCTCAATTCTTCCTTGGCTCTGACTCTCTTGGGTTGTGGATGGAGTGAAAGAAAAAATTAGTAAAGCAAGAGCCTTTCAAAGCTGGAGTTTTCGTTGTTGCCATAAACCCTTAGACCTGAACACCTTTTGCAGCCTAATTCAGAACCTTCACTGCCATTAAAGTGTGGAGAAACCACATTTTAATTTCATATAATAATAATAATGATAATGATAATAATAATAATAATAACAATAATAATAACAATTACAATTACAATTACAATTACAATTACAATTAATGAATAATAATTAATTTAAACATTGGTTTCTGCAGCCCACATCAGCTTTGAGAAGAGAAATGTATTTTCCAGGAGCGTTTGTGTATCTCAACCTCCATTTTGTAGTTTATCCCTTAAATCCTGCTGAGCCCCACAACAACGCTTTTGCACGTATTTCAGTTTTAATTTTCTCCTTGTCAGTACGGTTTTAATTACTTTCAAACCAACGCTGGGGATTTCACATCTAATCCTGGGAAACAAGAGAAGCAACCTGTGCTCCTCCATTTAGGAGAAGTTCTGAGGTGGATCTTTCCAGGTCTGTATTTTGGGAAGGGCTCTGGGTTCGCTTAAGTGCTGACTTTGTTTTGCAGGGCTGCTGAGAGAGGATAAAATAATTTTTTAATCATTTTTAAAATAAAATTTATGGCTTCTCACTGGCACAAGCTCAAATCCCTTCTGGGGTGAGAAAGAGGATTGTAAGCAAAATTCTGAAGAAAAATAAAAACCCCATTATTTTTTTCCCAGTGTGGCTGGGTATGCACTTGAGTTCTTATCCCCGGGTTTAGATAAAACAGAGATGAATAAGAAAAATGGGATTTTGCCAAGAACGAGGAGAGCCCTGGAGTCTGCTGGACCTTTGTTTTTGTTTTCTTCCTTGGGGTGTTGGAGGGAAAGGAGCTGATGAGGTCACCGGGAGCCGTGGTGGCACAGACAGAGCTTTTTAAGGCACAAATTGGCCCCCTTATCTCCCTCCTTATCTTCACTGGGATGGTTGGGCTGGGTTTAGTCAGAGCCAGAGCTGCTGTTGCAACCTCGGGGCTCCTGCGCTCTCCCTCCCTCGTCCTCCAGGCTGAGCCTCACGTCCGGAATCTGCTCCTCTCCGCACGTGTCCATAGGGCCGTGATGTTCCCTGCTCTGCCCTGATGACCTCTCTCGACCCTTGAATGATCCATGAAGAGAACCATGCACAGAATCATGGAAGGGACCCACAAGGATCACCCAGTCCTGCTCCAGGCCCTGCCCAGACACCCCAACAATCCCACCCTGTGCATCCCTGGGAGCGCTGCCCAAACGCTCCTGGAGCTCTGGCAGCCTCGGGGCCGTGCCCATTCCCTGGGGAGCCTGGGCAGTGCCCAGCACCTTCTGGGGGGAGAACCTTTCCCAGTATCCACCCTGACCCTCCCCTGCTCCAGCTCCAGCATTCCCTGGGTCCTGTCCCCGTCACAGAGAGCAGAGATCGGAGCTGCCCCTCAGGAGGGTGTTGAAGACCCCAGTGAGGTCTCCCCTCAGTCTCCTCCAGGCCGAACAAACCAAGTGACCACTTGTAAAACGGTTGGAAAGGTCCTTTCCTTCTATTTCTGATGGAATTTGGTTCCCTGTCCTGCTTTCTCCTTCCACCCTTCTGACCCGTCAAGCACAGACAAAAATGTCTTTATTTTCAGGATGCTGAGGTTGTCCCTTCCCAGCCCCACCAGTCCCCGACTCTCTGGAGCCCAGACATTGAAAACTCCTGACAAATAATCATTTGCTCTCCCTCCCCTTGCTGGAAGCTTCCCAGAAACGGCAACATCGTGGCTTTGTTGTTGCCCTTTGAATCCCTTCCCAAATTCCTGAGCTCATCCCCAAACACCCCCAAAAACTGCCCTGGGAAGAGGGGAGGCTGCTCAGGGCTGCCTCACAGCACCTTCTCCGGCTTTTTTTTATCTCCTGTCAGCCCCTCAGAATCTCCTGTCACTGCTCTGTACGTAGAAGAGGGTGAAGAAAACGACAATAATGGCAATAAAAGAGCGGGGGAAATGCATTTTGTGCTGAACGAACACATTGCAGGCACGGTTTCGGGGTGAAAAGGATGTGTCCTGATGGGAGAGGGGGAAAGCGAGAGACGCAGAGCAGTCTAGACCTGACCTCCACCACCCACCCACATATAATTGGTAAAAAAAAAAAAAACAAAACAGCTCTGCCTGCTGGGTTTTATTTTCCTCGCTGAGGTACACACGGCTCTCAAATAAACATGATTATACCCTGCGTGGAGCTGCAGCTCGGGCCAAGCACTAAAAATAGTGGGCAGAAAGGAGAGACTTCAATTAGATGCAGAGTGCTCAACAATTTAACTTCCAATTGGCTTGTGGTTATTCCCCCGACGAGGAGCCAGCCCTGGCAAAACAGGCACTCAAATTGAGGATTTTTTTCAAGGGGCTCGGCCAAAAAAAGAGGCCTGGGTGTTGCATGTCGAGGAACTCGTGGGTTTTTGGGCCGTTTCGCTTCGGCTCAGCGCTGAGGCCTCGCCTCGGGCCTTTGGCAGGTGGGGCCGTCTCCACGGCCTCTCCTCAGCTCCGCTTTGGTGTTTTGAGTTCGATTTGGTTCTTGATTCAGCTCGTGGTGCAGAAATTCAGGACCAGTGGTCAGAGGCATGCCAAGAACTCTTCGATTTCTGCCCTCTGCTCCAACCTGGAATCTATTTTCCTTCCAGCTCCTGGCAGAGCCTCTCCCACCGGCATTCCCTTGATTTTTACCTGCACTGAACAGTTCCTGCTGCCCCAGCCGGGAAGCAGCAGCACCCAGTGGTCTCCTCAGCACCCTGGGGATCATTCACCAGCCTCTGGCACCATCTCACATTCCCTGAAGCTGAGGAGCGGGAGGAGGATGGAAACAGGGCTTGATTTTTGGGAGGACAGCAACCCCAAGCCACTGCTCAAATACCATTCCAAGCTTCCAATGCAGCTCTGCTCTCTCAGGCAAAGCCTCTCCAAGGCTTTGCTAGGATACAAAGGTGGATTTCAAGGATTCGCTGGCAAGAAATGTATAGAGCTGTTGAGCAAGAGGAGAGAGAAGCCTTTTCCTCTGCCTGCATTCCAGGGCATCGCTCCTTTTTTTTCCAGGATATGGGAATATGGGAATGCTGCCCTTATTTCCAAGCCACCTTTCCCTTCCCAACTCAGAAAACATCTGCTGTGGCCCCAGGATCACCAAGGCTTGGCCTTGTACCCGCGACTGTGGCTGAACTGCCGGAGAACATGGCAGTTCAGGGGGAAAAATCCCAAGGTTTTTAAGCAAAAGTAGCAAATGCATTCCAGTACCATCTGTGCCTTGTTGGAAGGGACATTCCAAGTGTTTTTCCCCATTTCTGCAGCTCAGGAGTTGTCTAGGGAAGCTTTCCCACCATTTCCCTGGGGAAGAGGCCACCCAAACTGCAGCGTGTTCACCCTGCTGCTGCTGAGATGGAATCCAGCCCTTCTTCCCAAAGCCATGGCCCTGCAGCCAGCAGTGTCCCAGAAACCACTATGGCCTGGATGCTTCCAATCCTGAATTTTTCAGTGGAATTGCCTCCTGTAATTGCCTGACTCCTTGCCAGCCGTGCCCACTTGCCCGAAGCGCTCCCACAGCGGCAGCCATGGGGGTTTGGGCTGTATTTTAACACTGAAGGATTCCTTCCCAATATCCCATCTAAATTTCCCGTCTGTCAATCTGAACCCATTCCCCCTGGTCCTGTCACTCCAGTTCCCGTTGCAGGATCCCTCTCCAGCTTCCCTGTATTCCTTCGGAGCCTGGAAGGAGCTGTGAGGTCTCCACACAACCTTCTCCTCTCCAGGCTGAGCAGCCCCAACTTTATTTATTAATATTATTTATTTATTCCCAATAAAACCCTTTTATAATAACACAGGACTTGTATTTTTTCCCTCCTAGACCTGCTCTCTCTTCATTTCCTACATCAGGTGTTCCATCATCATTAACTAAAAAAAAAACCTGCCCCAAAATGAAAAGTTGTTTGTGTTTTTCTCTGTGTTTTTTTTTTCCTTATGTTTTTTGTGGAATAGGGTTTCTCCTGCTCCTCAAGCAGAAAGTAGAATGAAAGCGTGGAAGTGAAATGATGATTGCATTAAATCCACCTTGATGGGCAGCCCAGGAATGCTTTGAGTCCCTAAAGGCGAGACTGTGGCACCATCAGGCAGCGGGGCCGACACCTCGGGAGCCTCCCGTGGGAAATCCTCTTCCTGCCGAGGGTTGCGTGTCTGGGCTTGTCGGTTTCTCTCCAGCTCCTGGAATTTCAGGAAAGAAATGGCCTCTTCTTCCACCTGCATCACTTCCCAGCATTCAGGAGAAATTTCTCCACGGAAAGAGAGGTTAAGCAATGGAACTGGGCCGCCCAGGGAAGGGGTGGATTCACTACCCTCGGAAGTGTTCCAAAAATGAGTCGCTGTGGCCCCTCACGGTTTGGTGGGCGCGGGGGTGATTGGTCAAAGCTTGGACTGATGATCTTGGAGATCTTTTCCACCCTTACTGACTCCATTTTTTTTTTTTTTTTTTTTTTTTTTTTTTTGGCAAGTTGGGAAAAAGTGCAAATTATTTTGTTGCACACAACAGGACCAAGAGGAATGTCTGGAATTGTAGATGAATGTCTGTATTTGAGGGCGAAAATCTTCGCAAACAAAGCTTTGGCTCCATCTAATACGGATGCGTTGCCAGCGGGAAGGACTGGAAAGGCCCCATCCCAATCCCTGTCCTATCCATGGAACTCCCAGCAGCAGCAGGGCTCCTTGTGGATCCTCATCCTGTTCTCCTGCAAGATTTCCAGCCCCAAAGGAATCTCCTGCTGAAATCCTGCTGCACGAGCTCCTCTGACAAACGCCAAAGCAGGAAAGGGAGTAGGGTTCACCCGACCTGAACTTTGCCAGCCAGGCTCCAGCCCACTCCAATATTCCCAATCCCAGTTTACTAAAAGGTGGGATCTGGAGTTAAACATAGCAGACTGCAAATAACACAGGGCGGGAGCTGGCTCGGCTTGGATCCCTGCTTTGGTTTGGAGTAACTGTCCCTGTTGATTTGGGAAGTGTGGAGGGACTTCTGCCATGGGCAGGGACACTTTCTACTGTTCCAGGCTGCTCCAAGCCCCAATGTCCAGCCTGGCCTTGGACACTTCCAGGGATCCAGGGACAGCCACAGCTTCTCTGGGCAACAACGGTTGGGGTTTCAGCCGTGAAATTCTCTGGATTGAGGCTTCTTGCCTTTTTTTTTCCCTCCCCAGATGTCTTCCATGCTGCACCTCCATCCTGTCACAAGTAATTTTCCTTCCAGAGACACCATCCAAGCTCATTTTGGTTTGGGACACGTGGAGGGGAGGCCATTCCAGGCTGGATTTGGGGTGTCCGGCCATGCCCATGGATCTGTGGTGTTCATGCACTCCCCAAATTAGGGATAGGGAAGAAGGGGTTTTTAAGGAAGGTTCTACAGGAGGAGAGTAGGGGACAGGCACCCCCAGTGTCCTTGGACAATGAACCCCATGGATTTGATGGAATTCCCAGCTCAAAACACAAGTTTACTGATATTGAACAGTGAAGGGGGAATGCTGCCTGAGGTACAGAAAAATACAGGAACTGCTGTCAGAAACAGAAATTAAATTCCCAAAGAAGACATTAAACCCTCAGATCAATCCCAAATTCCTAATATTTACGGAGAGGAGCTTAATTGTCCCACCACAAGCATCAAAACCTCATTCCCCACAAGATTCCCTCTTCTTTAGTTATTATTCTTTTATTATTTGGTGTGGCCTGAGACATTCACTGCCCTCATATTTCAGGTGGTACCTTTTCTTTTCCTGACCATTCCAGGATTTTTCCTGAGACCCAACAGCCAGGAAAATATGTTTGGGTTTGGTTTGTTTGTGGGTTTTTTTTTTTGTTGTTGTTGTTTTTTGTTTTTTTGTTTGTTTGTTTGTTTTGTTTTTTTTTTTGTTCTCACCATAAATATCCTCTGTTCATGGCTCCTGATGTGATGAAGTGATGGATGTGAAGCTCGTTGGCATTTCCAAAGGCACGCTCCAGATTCCCGCTTCCATCTGACCCCAAGCAGATCATGGGGATGAGCCGAGCTCTGCCCTTGAGCCTCATTCCACTGCTGCTTGAGCTGCTGAGCTCATTTATAAATTTGTCACCGATTCCTAAAACTGGAGGGGTCAGGAAACGATGGACAGCATCGAGGAAGAAAGCAAAAAA
>VZRN01004110.1:6769-36446 GCA_013397935.1 Dasyornis broadbenti | reverse complement strand
AAAAGCCAATCCAGGGCTATTGAATGCCCAAATTCCCATGGCAGCTGCTGCAATTTGTTTGTTCCCAGAGGAAAAATCACCTGGAAATTTGCCGTGTAGAGGACAGAGGATGAAAAAATTAAGCAGGCAGTCTGCTGGCTGTGATTAAGGCAGTGACCAGCAAAAACAAAATCATATTTGAGTAAAGGAAGCTGGAAGGGGGAACATGGCAGTGGGTCAGGACGGTGCTGGGTGCTGCGAATAGAAATAAAATGATGTTAATAATAAACAGCTCCGCTGCTCTTTTAAAGGACTCCTTTCTTCAACACATGCGGAAAGTTAAAGTTACAACCCTGTGAAATTTCTGCTGGCTGCCTCATCTGCTTGCCATTTACTCCCTGGATGCTCGTGGTGAGGATTCCGGCTTTTGGAATAATGTTTGTGGTAGGTGGTCCCTTCAAAGCTGCTCCTCGCGCCGAGCCAGTTGGATTTGCTGGGCGAGACTTTGCTCATGCGAAGTTTCCCTTCAACTGCATCCAACGCCGGGATGAGCCAGTGCAAGGGGAACTACTGGGCTGTGATTCCCCTCTCGATCCACCCAGACACTTTGAAGTGGAATTTTTCCTTGATTTTTAGGGCCAGAGAAGTTGTTGGGAATCTTTTTTCTTTTTCCCCCCTCCCGCCCCGCTCCTCCGTCGTTCCCAAGTGAAAAAGAAAACGTTTGTGCGCGCCGTCTATATTTATCAACATCCAAGCTAAATATAGCCTTGTTTTTACATGCATTGCTGGGGCTAGCCCAGCCGTGAAACAAACACAAATTTCTGCTTCAGAAAATGGCATTTTAAGGAAGGGTCACAATTCCTGTGTGCCATTATTACAGTGTCAAGGCAAAAATGGAACTGCTCTCCCTCTGTGTGTCCGTCTAAAGGAGGGAGCTTCGCCTTCTCTTTAATAAAAACTGCACGGGCACTTTCCACCAAGGAGGGATGGAATTATAAATTTAAAAAAAAAAAAAAAAAGGCTGCAAAACAAGAATTTGAGATTTCACGACGAGGATCGATGGCATAAATCAGCACAGCCATTGTCACATGAGCAGACACTGATGCGAGGTGTTGGCTGAGCTCACTCTGTGGAAGAGATGAGTGCAAGCATTAAAAAAAAAAAAAAAATCAGACAACAAGCTTTGGAAAATCAGTAAATCAGCTTAGATTTCCTTTTCCTTTCCCACTAGGAAAAGGAAAAAGCAACAGGTGTGCCTGGGTTAACGTTGCATTGCTTCCTAGGCAAAAAATGCTGAATAGATAAATAAAATACAACGCAACACACCGCTGTGTTTATTCAGCTTTTGCTAAATTCTAAAAATTCATGAGGCTCCAGGCAGGGAATATTCCAAGAGAGGCTAAAAAAGAAGAAAGTGGGCAGGAAAAATGCCGAGGGGGAAATGAGCAGGAAAAATGCCAGGGGGAAAACTGGCAGAAAAAAAATGCAAGGGAAAGGATGGGCAGGAAAAATGCAAAGGTGGAAGATGGGAAGCAAAAACGCCAGGGGAAAAACTGGGATAAAAACACAGACAGAGTTTCTCTTGAGATCTGCTGCTCCCAGAAGCATCACTGGAGAGCAGCGACTCTTTAACTACGAATCCATGGGCTTTGGAGGTGATGGATCCATTTTTTTTAATGTTGACTTTAAAAAATCGTTGCTTTGTCTTGATTTCTAAATTATTTTTTAATTGTTTTTCCTTGTCTCTGGTTAAACTCCTCTGAGCCAGCAGCCCATTCCTGAGCTCATCCGAGTGGCAGCTCCTTCCCAACTCCCCATCCTGGAAAGGCACTGGCAGGAGAGCTCTGACTTCCTTTGTGTGCTGTGGAGAGCCCAGAAATCAGCCCTGAAATCAGGCCCGAAATCAGGTCCCGAAAGCAGCCTCGAAATCAATCCCTAAATCAGCCCCAAATCAATCCCTAAATCAACCCCGAAAGCAGTTCTGAAATCAGCCCCGAAATCAATCCCTAAATCAGTCCCCAAATCCATTTTAAAGCCCTAAACGAGTTTTAAGGTCCTTTCCAGCCCGATCCATCCTGTGATTCTGTATTCCCAGAACCCTCCACGATTCTACGATGATTAAATTCTGCATTTTTCTAATTCAATCTTTTTATCATCAAGGTTTTAACCGCGCACCGGCGGCTCCTGGCAGTTGTGATCCCCGCTGATTTCCGTGCCCTCCAGCCGGCAGCAGATGGAGAATTCCTGGAGAGCAACGCTCGATGACGGGCAGGGCTGGGAGCAAGGCTGGGGTTGTGTGGCCACTCCAAATATTTGGAATTTCACTCCTTTCCGTGTTGCTTTCGCCCCTGCAGCAGCCCCCACTTCCCTCCTCCTGGGCACCCAGGTTTGTGAGCTCTTTCCCAGCGATTTTGAGCTGGAAGGAAGGCAGGAGAAGGAGAAAAAAATCGGGAATTCTTCCTGATAGAGCCATTCCCTATGGAAAAGCTGCCCTATGTCCTGGGATTGCTTTCAGCAGAACCACAGGCTGAAATTACAGTGTTCAAATTGTTCAGAGAAGCGATAGAAAAACAAACCTCAGTTTCTTGGTGGCTCTGTCTCAGCTTTGGCTCTGCTTCCACTGGGCAGCTATGGGTGAAAAAAACCCTCTTTTTTTTTTTTTGGGAAATGGGAAAAATCCCGTGTTTGAAACCAGCAGCAGGCAGAAAACACTGCGGGGGTGCGGGTGAACATGCGTGTGGATGCTCAGCTCCCATTCCCAGCAAAACCCCGGGCTGAGGATCCACTTTATCCCGTGGGAATGGCTTCTCAAGGCCTCCGAATTTTCCCAGGAAATTCCTGGCGAGGCAGCAGCCGTTCCTCATCCCATTGGGAGCACCTGAGTGGGGCGCGCTTTTCCTCATCCCAGGCACAGGGAACAGGCACATTTGGGATGGATGTGCCCCACAGGGAGCTCCCAGCACCCACTCCCTGCCTTTCCCGCTCGGATGTTAATGGGATAACGCTGCCGAGAGCTTTGAAGATGAAGGAGGCAGCCTGGGCAAACAGGCCCGGATAAACACAGCGCTTCATCTCCCAGCAGCGCCGCGCCCGGGGTGCTCCCAATTATTTTTCCCAGTGTCTCCACACGCTGGAGGAAGCCCAGGTGACAGCTGAGCTCCCTTTCCCCCTCGCCAAGCCGATCCCTGGCGTTTGATCTGTCCCTGCGGGATGCTGCCGGGAGCACACACGGATTAATTGAGCGGCGCTAACCCGAGGCACAGCCTAACCCGCTGGGTAAACATCTCCCTATTGTTCCCGGGGATTCCCGTGCTGGGAGGTCATTAATAACCTGGAAGTCCATTCCATTTCTCTTTGTTTATCAGCCGCTTTTGGCCGACTCCGGGAGCGTCCCCCTGCTCCCGGGGCGTCCCGCTCTGCCCTCGGCCCAGCTCCAGCCCCTGGAAAGTCAACAATCTCATCTGGCCGTTCATCTCCCACTTCAAACGGGTGGGCAGGAGATGCAGGAGTGAGATCTCGCATCTGCTCTTCCACTTGCTGCCTGCCGGGGCCTGACTCCGGATAAAAGCCTGGCCTGGAATCCTCCCGCGCTGCCTGACCCCAAAAACCCTTCAGGGACTCATCTCTCCCCTCATTGGCACTTCCAGCCCTGAGGAGCAGGACCTGGAGATGTTCCACACAAGCCCTCAGAGCCCCTCAAGCTTAGGTGACCCAATCCCATCCTTAGTCCATGAGTATAAATCTCCGTAGGTGCTTCCACGGAACCATCCAGCTCCTTTTGGAGCTCTTACTCCAAATTCCAGCATCCTGGTGGCTCCAGAGGGAGCCCCAGCTCACTGCAGACCTGCCAGGAGCAGGGCAGGAGCTCAGAGGTGAAGGTCCATCAGCAGGAAGGCATCGCCTCCTCCAGCTCAGCGTGGAGCCATTCCTTCGTCCCTTATCCAGCCTTTTGAAGGGATCAGAATCAGAAAATCCGCTGGACTGGCTGGAGGAACAAATCGGGATTCGAAAATCCACTGAACTTTCTGGAGGGTCAACTGGACACGTTGGAAATGCCTAATCTCATTATTCTGGGAGGGAGGACTCAAAACACTGTTAAAATTTTTTTTTTTTTTTTTTTGGCTAATAATCTTTTTTTCCCTGCTGCCACACATCCAGGACAGGAGTCACTGCAAGGAGGGAAGCAGGAGAAGCCCATGAGGGGAGAATTCCTTGTGGTGGAAGGAATGGCACCTTGGAGCCATCACAGCCAAGCCAAACCCAGCGCTGGTTTTTCTGGGCAGGGTTTGCTCCTCGTTCTCCAAACATTTGCTTTCCAAATCATTTCTTCAAACCACAAATGATAAAACGTTGCCCTCTGTGTCTGGAACCCACCTTTCACTTGCCCTGGGAAAGTCACCGGCTGCTCTTCCATGGGAAAACCTTCACTAAAAGTGAAAGTTTTGCCAAACTTCATCACAACTTCATGAAATTTCCTGGTTTCACCAGGACGTTATTTTGTTTTACCTCTGTGGGTAAAACGGAAGATGCCAACCTCTCTTCTGCATCACCCACCAGGACACTTTCTTTCATTGGTCATTTAAAAGACAGGATTAAAAAAAAAAAATTAATTTAATTTTATTTTATTTTATGCTGCCCCCTGCTCCAGGAGATGTGATGTGGGGCTGGCTGGGTGGGGGCGGATCTCTCCTCCTGCCTCTCCTCCTGTTCCTGCTTTTGCCCTGGATGCTCTCCTGATATCGGAGATTAGGCCCAAACCCCTCCAGGCAAGGAGGAACCTCCGTGTGCATCTCCCACATCCTAAAAGGATGCTTTCATCACGGGGATATTGCATAAAGAGAGGGAGGGAGGGAGGGAGAGGGAAGATAGGGCCTTTTATTTCACTTTCTTTAGGGCAAAACCCAGCAGCAGTTTCAAAACCTCCTGAGCCCTCCAGGTGATGAAACCGCCTGAAAAGACACCTTGATTTCCCTGGACTTCAGGGGCCCTTCCAACCCAAACCGTCCTGGGATTCTGTGCTCATCATCCCACTTTCTACATAAACAGAAATATCTAACACCTAGGAGTGTATTTATAACACATCGCATTCTGTGCGTGATTTCTGGGGTCACTCTGATTAACCTACGGTTGTTTTGCTGGGTGCTGCTGCTCATCATGGGGATGAGCTCCATTGCTCCGAGGAGAAATCGAAATAGGATTTTAATTCAAAACGATCAGTTCTGATCGTGTCAATGCTCCGCGTGTGCGCCCTGCACGTTTCAGACCCGCCCACAGAGGTACCATTCCCTCTCCTGGACAATTTTTTTTGGGAAAAGCTCTCAGCTCGGTGTGTCCTGCAGGACAAGCCCAGTCCGTGGCTTTGGAGGGCATTTTCAGGAAGAATCAAGGAACATCCCTTCCATCGAGGTCGATATTGCAGTATTAAACATCCTTAAAAATGATGAACAGGCACAATAAAATGGATTCATAATCAGAAAAGTGGGAGGATTCTCCCGCTTTTATTATAAACTCAGGCGGCCAATGAAAAAAAAAAAAAAAAAAAGATTGCCACGTGTCATCTCCATCCGGTGAAGGAAAACATTCCCCCTCCCGGCGGGTTTTTTTTTTTTTTTTTGGGAAATGCCCGCGGGCAGGCGCACGGAGCCTCCCTCCCATCGGGGTAGCTTAACCATTAAGCCGAGCCCAAGGCGGAGCGCGCACGGTGCCTAAGGTGAGGGCACGACGAAAGGAACGCGAGCGCTTTGATCCCGGCCAGGTGTGAATTTGGGAGATCTGGGAGCTCTTAGGAAGCCGGGAAGGCACAAAGTGGCCCTGGTTTTAATGGGGACTTTCATCTCGGCCCGCCTGGAAGCGACGGGGGTTGGGGGAAAGAAAAAAAAAAAAAAAAACGGAGGAAAAAGAGAGGATTTGGAGCCGGGAGAAGTCACCTGCTGCTCGGGCAAACAGCAGGGATGGGCCCTCGGGGTGGTCCCGGGGGATAAAATACAGCTTTTATTTCCAAAGGGTGAGAGGGGTGAAGCCGTGAAGAGGGAGCAAGGGAAGGAGAAGAAAAAGATGAGGAGAAGAGCCAAATTTCCCCAGCATCAATTTATCCAAATCCCAGTTTCTCCAGCAGATTTATTCCCTCTCTCACGAACCCCACCCCTTCAAGCCGTGAGGACCTCCATGGTTGCAGCCAGTGCTGCTGAATAACCCAAAACCGGCATGGCGGTGTTCGAAAATGTCACTTTTTAATACATGCCCTGTTTGTTTCGGGGGTTGTGAGGCGTCGTTTTCACAAGGAAGGGAAATGCTGGTCCCTGAGCGCAGGATGAATGTCGGAATCAGCGAGCTCCACGCCCCATGGGCTGTCTCCCTGGCGGGATTTTACATAACGGGCATTTAAATGGGAAAAAAAAAAAAAATACCAACAACAACTGGAAAATCCTTTTGGAATAAGCATAACCCGCATTTCACCTTTCTCGTGTTGAGGACCAATGTAAGAACCAACAAATGGTTGCCCATTTTCAGTCAAACAACATCCAAATAATAAATGTGGAGGGACAAACCCCTCAGGATCTATTTTTAAGGAGCCACCACTGAAGACCTGACATCTCCCTTTAGTTGCTCGTGGAAACACCGAGCCAGGCACCAAACCAGGTTCTTGCAGCCCAAGGATTTCTCCAGCTAAACCCCGATGATTTCTTTTCCTTCAGTGCCAATCACTTGGCTTCCATCCCTCGCCACTGGAGCGGGGGAAGCAGCGTCGTGAATGTGACGCTTCCCAACGGTGCTGGATAAGGTGGGGAGTGCTGGTGGCTCCTGAAGCCGCCTCGAGGCCACCTCGGGTGGGAAGGAGCACCTCTGCCCTCTCCTGGGACAGCCACAGCCTGGCGTGGCCTCCACAAGGATTCCAAACTCCCTGGGCATTCCAAACCAATTCCTGGTGATGGCTTGAGGAGCTCAGAAGTGACCAAGGTGTGGAAACGGGATCGTGCAGCTCCAGACCTGGGCGCTGAACCTCACTGGGGCTCTGGGACTCGTTGCTTTTGTCAGGGGGAATTCCGAGAAGGGAATTTGGGGCACTTTGGAAGCCCCTCGAAACCAGCACATCCCTCCCCCTGGCTCATCCCTCCCCCTGGCTCATCCTCATCTCTCTCTCTCTCTCTCCCTTGTGGTCCAGGCTCCCTCCTTTTATTTTTTCCTGGCTGCCTCTACTCTGTGGCCACGCAGGAACCGCTGCTCCAGGCCTGCTGGGCTCAGCCCCCTCGACAGAAGCTGTTCCCTGCAACCACAACCATCCCAGGAAAATCGGGGTGGGGATGGAATATTTACCCTGTGATTGTTCAACAACATCTGAGAATCCGAGCGATTCCCATAAGACCCCAAGGAATGCGGAGCCAGAGGAGGAAGAGCTGTGCCAGAACCGACTCCTTTTCATTTCTCTGGGGCTGTGGAAAGTGGAGCCAAGGAAAAGCCGGGATAACGACGCCCGCGGTGGTTTTAATTAGCTGCAAGCCTGGAATGTGGGGGCTGATTGCATTCGTTTAATGATGAATAAATATGGAATGGTGTGGGTGGGTGGGTGCGGGAGATGATCCATGGATGGGGAATATCAGGAATGTCGCTGCAGCGCGGTCACAGCACTGCTGGGATCTTCCCAAGGGCAATCTTCGGGCTTGTTTCCAGCGTGCTAGGGAAGGAGACTTCTTTGGAAAACAGCGCTGGATGTGGCTGTGCTTGCAGAGGGGTCCCACCTGGAGCAGGATCAGGTGCTTTGCACAAAGCTCCTGAGATAGGAGCAGGGATGGGATAAACCTGGCACGAGCAGCCCCCGTGGTCAAAAGCCCTCAGGGAAAGAAATTGGTGCTGGGAACGCCCTCCTTCCATATCCCAGCTGCTCCCTGCTGCTCACTACGAGGCTTTTAGCTCAAATGGCCATAAATCATGGAATTTTGGTGGAGTTTTGATCCCAAATCAGCGTGAGCACCACAGGGTCCTGCCCATGTCTCGCCGTCTCCTCAGAGGAGGGCAAAGCCCAAGCAGCCAAGAGGCAAAGGATGGGAGCACCTGGGGCCAATCCTTATCTATTTCCAGATATCCGGGGTGTGATCAGCAATAACCAAACTTTCTTCGAGCTGTCCCAGGGGACCATTCCCTCTTTCCCATGTGGAGCACACGTTGTGTCCCTTGCTCCCAGACCACCACAGAGAGTGGATAACGGCTCCGTTTAGGGACGCGTTAGAGCTGGGATTCTGCGTTTCTAGGGTCTGTTGGCGGTGGTGTGAGCTTCCTGCGGGATTGCACTTCAGCTCGTGGGTGCTTGGTCCGCAAGGGAGTAACCCAGGATGGAATCCTACACCTGGAATTCCAGCAGGAGGAGCAACAGGAGCCTTGCTGGTCATGCTGCTCTCGCTGCCCTGGCCTTGAAACACCTCACACCCCTCGGACACATCCGTGGGGAGGCAGGGTTTGATGGTGAGCCATGCCCACAGTACTCCTGGTGCAGCTCTGATGGACAGTCATGGAAATATACTGGGAAACACGGAACTGAAGTGCAAAAGCACTTTGAACTGGAATAAAAGTTGCTGGAGCGTGTCCAGGGAAGGGAACGGAGCTGGGGAAGGGGCGGGAGCGGCTGAGAGAGCTGGGAAAGGAGCTCAGGCTGGAGCAAAGGAGGCTCAGGGGGGACCTTGTGGCTCTGCACAGCTCCTGACAGGAGGGGGCAGCCGGGGGGGTCGGGCTCTGCTCCCAGGGAACAGGGACAGGACAAGGGGAAACGGCCTCAGGCTGGGCCAGGGGAGGCTCAGGGTGGATACTGGGAAAATTTCCTCACCAAAAGGATTGTCAAGCACTGGAATGGGCTGCTCATGGCAGTGCTGATGTCACCATCCCTGGAAGTGCTCCTAAGGGTGTGGATGTGGCACTTGGGGAAATTCTGTGGTGCTGGACTCGATGATCTCGAGGGCCTTTTCCAACCTTAACGATTTTGGGATTCTCTGAAAATTTTTCTCACTCCGAAATGCACAGCAGGTTTAGGGCAGGTTTGTAAAGCTGGGTTACTGAGGTGATGTCTTTTACCCTCCACAGGACATCACTTGCATAAAACAGGTCAGACCTAAAATCCTGACCTCTCTCTCCCCGCCCCAGCCTGTTTTATCCTCAAAGCGCATCCACACGGAGAAACCATGGCTCCTGTGACCAGGAACGGTCCACGATCCCTGCCAGTGCTTGCTGCTGTCCGTCAGCACGTGGGATGGGAGCCTGGAGCACTGCACAGGCCCTGGAAGCTGCAAATCCCTGCCGTGCCTCGGTCTCACATGGATTTCTCTCAGCGCCGCGGATCGAGGAGCTCCGAGCAGCCCAAGGTCCCATCTCGCCGGAAGATCCAACAACTGTGGCTGCACCTCCAGCATCTCTTCCCTGATGGAACTCAATAGAAGCTCCCAGCTTGCAGCCCCAGCCGGGGGAGCCGCTCCTTTATTCCCTTTTTCCTTTCTGGTGCGGCAGCCAAGGACGAGCCCGAGTGGCGTCCACCGTCGCGGGGCTCGCTGGAAGCGCCGGCATCTGGAGCTGCAGCTTGGGGTGTCCTTTCAAACGAGCAGCCAGGCAGCTGCCGAGCACATGTGGGGAGGGAAGGAGCTGCCTCCCGCTTCCAGGGATGCTCCGATGAAGGCTCTCGGCCTCGGCAGCTTCCTGGAGCCTCGGAGAGCGGCGAGTTCGGGGCTCGGAGAGGAGGCGGCTCCCAGGCCAAGGAGGAACCTCACGGGTGAATTTTATTCCCCTCCAGCACAGGGGTTTCAATGGCACTGAAAGACGGGGACATTCGGATTTGGGGGTTGTGCTACGAGGGGTTCAAGCGGCAGAGTGCAGAATTCATGGAGTCATGGAATGGTTTGGGTTGGAAGGGACCTCAAAGCCCACCCAGTGCCACCCGTGCCATGGGCAGGGACACCTCCCACTGTCCCAGGCTGCTCCAAGCCCCAGTGTCCAGACTGGCCTTGGACACTTGCAGGGATCCAGGGGCAGCCACGGCTTCTCTGGAAATTCCATCCCAGGGCCTGCCCACCCTCCCAGGGAACAATTCCTTCCCAGTATCCCATCGAAATTTCCCCTCTGTCAGTCTGAACCCATTCCCCCTTGTCCTGGCATTATATTCCCTTACAAAAAGTCCCTCTCCATCTCTGTTCTAGGCCTCCTTCAGATGCTGAAATGCTTCCAACACCCCCAAAACCTCAGGACTGAACTTTCCCGGCAGAGATTCCACTCCCAGCCTCCTGGGAAATAATTCAGCAGCTCTTCACATTTTGCTGCCAGCTGGGAGACCTGGACCAGGGAACCTCCATTTGCCAGCTGGGGACAAAAACTTTATTTCTTCACTGCCTGTGATTTCTCCTTACAGCCTGGGACATCTTTTTGGCACACAAATAGCTGGGTCCCAAAGAAAATTCCAGATCTTTCTGGAGGTGGAATTCTGATGCGGCGTACAAACGATCTTTTCGTGTCATTACTGATTTAGGGCAGGAGGCCATCACTGTCCCCCAGAGCAGCGTCCGGAGGTGGGATACATCCTCCATCCACTGCCTCCCACCGGGCCTAAACTAAATCCTGCCTCTGGGAGAAGCTCTGGAGTGGGGAATTCTGGTGGAAAAGCAAGGCGTGCTTCAGAGGGAGGTTTGGATTTGCTGAGGGCTTGACCTTGGCGTGTTTAGCAGGGCTGGGAACACATCCCTCCGCATTTTGCTCCCTTTCCTCCGTCATTTTTCCCTGCCTGCTGCTTTCCCTCTTCCCCAGGCCTGGAAGGACACAATGGACCCAGAGTGGGAAGTGGAGCAGGAGGCAAACAGCTGCCCCACGGACAGGCATTCCCTGTTTTCCTCCCACACATGCCCACGCTCATCGGTCATTCCCCAGAATTTACATCCAACTTCCAGCCCTGCGTGGGGGCAGGATGGCCCGGCTTTGGGGTGGGGGAGAAAACGCTGCCTCCGGCTCTGCATCCTGCGAAGGGAGAGGTGGAACAGATCCACGTTTTTCCTGGGGGCAAAGCCGTGTTTTCCCTGGGGAAAAAGCCATCTTTTCCCTGGGAGCGGGGGAGATTTTGCAGCACATCAAGGCTAAGCCTGCGCAGCAGCCGCTGCAGGATGTGGGGCTTGCTCTGCCAAGAAAAATGAAATAATAAATGGGAGGAGGGAAAGCCTGCAGCCTGCTCTCACTTTCACTGATTTAATTCCAACGGCGCTAATTTCGGGAACGCCAGCCCTGCCTTGCACGGATCCTTCCCCGGATCCCAGTCCCTCACCGCCGGGCGGACAGCGCTCCGTCCTCCTGCCCTTCCATCTTTCAGGGATCGGGGAAGGAAAACAACACCCCCATTCCCAAATTTTCAGCACCCCAACCCAACGGAGTTTGGGAGAAGTGCTAGAATGGATGTAAACAGGGAATTACACCCTTCCAGCTGCACGTGGGGTTACAATTACCCGGGAATGCAGCTCGGCCGCTGGTGCATCAGATGCGCCACGCTGTCGCCAAATTTGCAGATGTTCAGCCTTACTTTTATTAAGCATGACAATGCCCAGCAGGATCTATTTTCCCTGATTATCCTCAAATGGAGGGGAATATTAAAAGGCAGGATAATTAAAAATAGATGCCTAAACAAAAGGATGTGTCTACGATTCTTCTCCGTAGCGCTTTGAAATAGTTCGAATTTCTCGGCTGGCTCGTGTGTACGGGGAAGCCAAAGGATGTCTTAAATTCAGACATGTGTCTTCATTCTGTTTAATGTGCCAGAACAAAAACAGAGCTCGAGACCACCATGAATTGATTTGGAAGCGACGGCTCCGCGTCCCAGACTCCAGGGCAGATTTCGCAGCGAGGATGTAAAAGCTTCCTACAAGATAAGGCAGGGGGGGAAAAAGGGAATATCGAGCCTGTCCGCTGGATTTGATGTTGTGGGTGTGACACGGGGAGCGCGACCTCAGTTCAGGTGTTGTTTTTTAACGCCCATGTGCAGGAGGTGTTTTCTAGAAAAGCTTTGCAGGAATAATTTCCTTAAATCCGCTCCGACATTTAGGGCAGGCTCTGAAACAACCACCCTGCCTTGGGTTTCTCTGGAGGGTGAGGAGTCAAGGAGAGCAAGCAACAGGATTTGGAGGGGATTCAGCGTGGGCCAGTTGAGAGAGGGAAGATCCCAATCCTAAACCCTTTGATCCAGGGACTGGGGGTGCCTGGCAGCATCCCGAAGGTCAGGCTGGATGAGCCAAGCTGAGCATGGAGAGAGCTCAGCCATCATTTCCTGGGCTCTAGGATTCATTGGATGGTTGCCTGGGAAGAGATGGGAGCTGGGATTTTTCCCCTCAAATGCAGCTTCGCGAAACCAGGAGATTTTCAAATCCTCGTTCACGTTCCAGGTTCTTTTTCCATCCAAATTTGTGCGGATGAGCTGACGTGTCCCGCGGTGCCCCTGTCCCGGGGGAGCTGTGGGATGCGTTCAGAAAGTGAAAACCAGCTCAAAAATGGGTCTTGGTGCCTAAAGCCAAACCCCAAACACCGATCTGGAAAATCCCGAGCCTGCTGCCTGATCCTAAGGGACCTAAATCCTCCAGGCACCTCGGCTGTGGTCTGAAACCCCTCCTGACATCCAGGAATTAGGCTCAGGGTGTGTATTCCATCCGGAAACAGGCGGCGAACATGCCAGGAGCCCTCTGGGATGGACTGGGATGCTCCTGTCGCCCAAAACTATCCCAAAACCGCCAAATTTAGTAAGCACCTGACTTGTTTTCCACTCTCATCTGCCAAACAGGTTTTCTGTGGCAGGTTCTAGGCAGAGCAGCTTCCCGTGGAGACAAAATCTGGGCACGCGGCGGCAGAGGCAGCAGTGCAGCCTCAAATCCCAGCTTTTCCTTTGGAAGTGCCCAGCGCTGCCAGCCCTGGAGGACACCAGCGCCCGTGGGCCACGTTTCGTGGCCGTGATTCCATCTGGGACGGCGCAGCAGCTCCCGTATCGGTGGGGTTGTATTCATCTCAGCCTGCGGTTTCCAGTGTTTTCAAAGGATCCTACAAAACATCGCAGTAACAGAGGGATTTGAAAGCGGTTTAATGACTTCCCGCTGGCTGGGAATGCCCAGGCTCCTGCTGGGAGTCTCTCTGGGCTGGGGATGCCCAAAAATGGATCCGCAAATGCCATCCCCTGTTTGTTCTCGCTCTTCTCCCCACGTGGAAATAACCAGGGCTCATCACTGCAGACGCTCTGGGGTGACTGGAGGATCCCGGAAAGGCGGGGAGGGAGGCTTGGGAAGCAGGGAAATGGCCAGGAGAGGAACAGGGTGGCCACCTGAGCTCTGGCAGCACCAGCTGGAATTGTTCCTGCTTCTCCCATGGCAGAGCTGTGGAGGATGCTGAGGGCACCCAGGACCAGGAGAAGAGAGAACAAAAAAAGGGATTATTCCAGGAGGAAGTCTGGATGCAGGATCCCGATTTCCTCTCCTTAAATCTCACTGTGACTCGTGGAAACACAAGCTCTGCCTTCCCAACGCTGCTCTCACTCCAAGCAGTTCCCTGGGACCATAAAGGGCTCCTCCAACACGCTCCCAGCTTCTCCTGGATGGAAGTGCTGGGGTTTAGGGAATTATCCCTGCCCTCTCCCATGCCCGGATATTTTCCCCCATGCTTGTTAGGTGCTAAACCAACCTCTGGATGCTCTCTAAAGCATCCAGTGTTATTGAAGGAGGAGATGCAGAGCACAGCCCTGCAGGGGGGATGGGAGTTTTTGGTCACTAAAAGGATCTGTAAAATAGCCCGGAGTAGCTGAGGTTGGTGCCTGGGACCCGCCAGACCCGTCCTGTGGAAATGTCCGTTCCCATGGCAGCCGTGAAGATTCCTGAAGGATCTCCAAGATGCAGGCTGAGTGATGGGATCCTTGGAAATATCTGTAGAAGCCTGGGCAGTGAGGAGTTAATCCCAGAATTCCAGGATGGTTTGGGATGGAAGAGACCTCAAAGCCCATCCCATTCCACCCCCAGCCATGGGCAGGGACACCTTCCACTATCCCAGGCTCTCCAAGGCCTAATGTCTAGCCTGGCCTTGGGCACTTCCAGGGATCCAGGGGCAGCCACAGCTTCTCTGGGCCTCCACCTCAAAGCCCCCCATTTTCCAGAAGGATCCAGAAGAACGGGCTGCACATGCTCCTCCATTTACAGGAAGAGCCGGAAATCCAATCCCAGGGTGGGGAAAACACCGGTAAGAAAGCACCACCCAAAGCTTGGGCTGGCACGCCCAGGACCCCGAACACCTGGATCCACGCTGGATCCAGGATGGGTGATCTCCTTCCCTCTCCCATCTCGGATCTCTTTTACTTTGTCTCTTCCCTTTTGTATTCTGTTATTCTTATTTTTGGAAAATACAGGCAGAAATGACACCAATTTCCATGCCGAGCGTGCAGGCTGTCAGTGAAACTTTGGGACTTTTCTTTCTGCACCCTCTTGGCTTTTGCTGAGCTTTTTCAACCGTGGGCATCCACAAATCTTCCCTTAGATAAGCTGGAGTCAAACAGCTTCCCTTCCGTGTCCTGTTGTCCTTCCCCATCCTTTGGAGGAGGGAAGAGCAAACCTGGGAAACGGCTTTGGGTCTCCTAAGGGAGCTCATCAGAGGCGATTTGCAAGGCAAGAATTCTCCTGGCCACCCTGCAAAACACATCCGCAAGTAAAATGAAACAGTGAGGAAACATTCCACCTCTCCTGGAATGCTGGAGCGACGTCATTCTTCAGGGAACACCGGGACAGACCGCTGGGAAAACAGGAAACGAGTCGTGTGGGTCAAACCAAACCCAGTCCCACCTCCGGGAGCACAGCTCCAGCTTGGACTTTACATGGAACTGGAAAGGGATGGGTCTATCTCCTAATAGGGAGTTTCAAACTAATTAAAAACCACATCAGCTTCGTTAGGCTGGAGCTGGGTGGCAGAGGAAAACCTGGGTGGAAACACTGCTGAGGGTTTGAGGGAGATGCTTCTGTCCCTGATTGATGATTTTTTTGTTTTAAACCTTCCAGGGGAAGGAAGCAAAGCAATGACCAGGCTGTAAAATCATGAAAGAGCTGGAAAAAGACTCTTTTACTGAGGAAAAAGAGTTGGAAAAAGACTCCTTTCTTGAGGAAAAAGAGTTGGAAAGAGGGGTTAGGTTGAAAGGAACAGGTTGTTTCCGGCTTTCCAAGAAAAGGTGCCACTTGTACAGTAAGCACGATTTGTCCTGGAAATAATGATTCTGATAAAAACAACTCCTCTTTAATCAGTCCAAGGCCATGGGAAGAAGTTGCACAGCATCCTGACTCATGCTTTTAATCATCTCCTGCCTAGACCATCTCCAAGCTCCGGTGAGAAATTAGGAAAGGGAGGAATTTGGTGTGATTGGATTTTATTTGCTTGTTTGCCTTTTATTCTGCCAACAGATGGGAAAGAACAGAATTCTGCAACACCGCTCTTGTGTGTTAGAAAGAAGTCTGGCTCCAGCCAGATGTGCTGCAGGAAGGGATTGCTGTCATCTTCTCCCTTGGGATCAGGAGCTGGGATTGTTCAGCCTGGAGAGGAGAAGCTCTGGGGTGACCTCATTGTGGCCTTCCAGGGCCTGAAGGAGCCACAAGAAAGGTGGAGAGGGACCCTTTCCAAGGGATGGAGGGACAGGACACAGGGAATGGCTTCCCACTGGCAGAGGGCAGGGATAGATGGGATATTGGGAAGGAATTGTTCCCTGGGAGGGTGGGCAGGCCCTGGCACAGGGTGCCCAGAGAAGCTGTGGCTGCCCCTGGATCCCTGGAAGTGTCCAAGGCCAGGCTGGACACTGGGGCTTGGAGCAGCCTGAGACAGTGGAAGGTGTCCCTGCCCATGGCAGAGGTGGAATGGGATGGGATTTGAGGTCAATTCCAACCCAGGCCGTTTTATGATTTTATGACTCCACAATTCTGTCCTTTCCACTGAGAAAGCTGGAAGCAAGCTGGAAGCTTCCTGTTTGATCCACATCCTTCTGCTCCTTGGAGATCTAAGGAAAAACAAATGAGGATTAATAATGTGCTTCTGCTCCTTCCCTTTTGTTTTCTGCTGCTTTTAAATGCAGCGCAGTGGAAGCTGTGCTTGTGTTTTCCACAAGAAAAATTCTCTGTGAAATTCAGCACAAGCAGGTTTTTTTAATGGGGACACCACATTCCTTCTGGATCTCTCGCCATCTCTACCAATCCCATTTGAGCACAGGAAGGAAGGAGAACTTCATTATTCTCTGGGAGGGTGGGCAGGCCCTGGCACAGGGTGCCCAGAGAAGCTGTGGCTGCCCCTGGATCCCTGGAAGTGTCCAAGGCCAGGTTGGATGAGGCTTGGAGCAGCCTGAGACAGTGGAAGGTGTCCCTGCCCATGGCAGGAGGTGGAACAAGATGGGCTTTGAGGTCCCTTCCAACCCAAACCATTCCATGACTCCATGATTAAAAATATAACATTAAATAGTGACTCCTGGGCTAGAATTCCCATTCCCATCAATTTGTTTTCTACCAACCCAAACCCACTTTCTCATTCATTCCAAACCATCAAATTCAGCTCCTTCAGCCACATAAAACTGCAGGAGAAACAGTCTGGGACGAGCACATTTCCCCAGTCCTTTTGGATCATCCTCCAGAGAAAGAAGGGGAGAAATAAAATCCGGATTGACTTCCACCAAAGAATTCGGAGAATATCGAAAGGTATTTCTCTGTGCCATGGCAAAGCAAGAAGGAAAAAGTGCTGGGAGGGAGAGGAAAGCGGGATTTACTCCCTCTTGCATCCAGGGGACCCTCACCAAATGCGTGAGGGAGAAACTCCACGGTTACCACTACTTGCAGCTACAACCAGTAGTTGCAGCTGTTATAACGTTAGTTGTGGCCATTTTCAGTGCCTGCAGCTTTCTGTCGCTGTGGTTCAGGGCTCGGTGCATTTCACAGGTGCGCAGCCAAGGCCGGGGTTTGCCTAGGCCTGAGCTGGATGTTTACAGGCCTGAACTTAAACTCTGCTCCTCAGGGGCTTCCAGGATTTTCACACTTCCGGAGCCAGCAGACTCAGCCAAAACTCTGTCAACAGCCCAGTTTTCTTTTCTGGAACTCCACAGCTCATGGAGAGCACCAGAAATTCCCACTGATTCCCTCTCTCCGATATATTCCATAAAGATTCACCTAGAGCCCCTTCCGTGGTCCCGCAGCTCGGCTCTGAGGTGTTGGAGGTTTTGGGACTTTGGGGTCACGGAGTTTGCCTGCTAATTTCGGGCAGGAAAGCGCGTTTCACCACCCTTTCAGATCACATTGTTTTTGTCCAAGGGGTTGCACAAAACAAACATATTTCGGTGCCCTGGGGAGCTCAGGACAGCTCTGGCACAGCCCAAACAGGAGCTCTATTTATTGCCCTCTGTATATATAGTTCCCCCCACACCTCCTGAAGGGCATGTTTTCCACTCCATCCTCTCTCTCTCCAGGGTTTTTCCTTGCATTCCCTCCCTCTTGTTTGTTGGAATTCAGGTGGAACTCCAAGCGATCCGTGTTTTGAACTCGGTGACTAAGGCTGAGCAGGTGGGGGACGTCCACTCTCCTGTTTAGCCCCCCGGACATTCCAACCAAATTAAACAGAGCTCAGGTGCCTGGAAACTGCATCTCCCGAAGAAAATTGGATAAAAGAAATATGGATAAGCCATTGAGGATATTTCACAGTCACCCCGGCGGGGTGAGGGGTGACACATCCCCACTTCCAGCCTGCCCCAAGAGTCGCCAGGACTGACACAATCAAAGGCATTGCCACGTTTTTCCAGAGGGGAAGCCACTGCAGTGGAAGTGGAGTGAGACAAGGGGATGATTCCCAGCTTTCCCGAGGCGCCGCTGTTTTCCCAGCCAGCTCTGCAAGCCATTTATCATCCCCGATCTGTGGGGACACGGATCCTCCCCAGGGAGCATCTCCCTTCCCTCTGTCCCGCCTGCCAAAGCCCAGCCCGGGATGGGAGCAGAGAGGAATTCACCCACAGCTCGTTTTCCTCTCCCGGCCGCTCTGTCCTGCCGAGCTGACCGGTGACATCAGCTCCAGCTGCTCCAGGAACCTGCGCTTTTCCTTCAGTGGATAATCAGGAGCAGGCCTTGGGAAGAGAAGGAAAAGTGCTGTGTGCTCCTCGGGATCCTGCTGGGGATCAGCCCCACCGCGTGCTCGCTCCGCACTGTGAGGGGCACGCGGGGAGATGTGACATCACCCTGGCTCCCAAATTAATTTCATTAATCAATTAATGGAAATATATGGGGCAAATCCTGCGTTTTCCTGCCTTTTTCAATGTCCGCAAATTGTTTGAATGAACTGAAAAACACACTTTGGATGGGATAAAATGTTCCCACCGTGGTTTGTTTTTCGTTTTTTTTTTTTTTTAATGTTCATAATGCTGGACTCTCCCAGCCACACAGAGCTGATGCTGCAGGAGATGGGAGGGAGGCAAAAAACTCCGCAGAGGCAAGCACACAAATCCGACCTGGCTTTGACGGGAATAAACCCAGACACTGATTCGGCTGTTCCAGTAGAATCTGAGGTTTGCTCTATAATCCAAGGCCCCCCTCTCCTGCAGCCGTAATCACCTGAATCATGGTTCATTAGTGCCTGACTGCAGCATAATTGCAGCTCGGGACCTCATCCTGCATCATCAGCAGCAGCTCGTGCATTGAAGGCTGAGAATGATCCAGGAGAAAGTTCCCTTTCCATGACCTGTCATGGAGTTTTCCAATCCAATCCCCCAGCCTCGATTTCCACAGGCTGCCCGCCCGGACTGCCAGGATTGAGCCTCTTAATTCCTATTGTTGCCGAGGGATTTTTGTGGAAGCCTAATCAAAGGCTTGCTGCTTCCAATAAGCCTTGGAAAAGCAGCAAGAAACAAAACCAAGGCTGCCTGAGTGGATTTCTCCTACTCTTCATGTTTGTCCCAGCCTTGGATTATTAATTGCTGTGACTGTGATGTGCTTTGATTTATTTAAATCAAAGCAGGCTCCTTTGGCTCCCAGTTTAACTTTAAATAGACATTGATACGAGACTTAGCGATAGAAGGAGCAGCTGGTTTTGATAAATGGCATCCGGAGATGCCGGGGACTACTGAACACAGAAATTTCCACATCTCCACAGGTTACTGTGCATCATTTGTCCTGCTCACAGCACCCAGAGCAAAACCGAAAACTTCAGGAAAATCTCCACGTGAGCACCTGGGCGTTGTAAGGAAGTGCCTTGTAAAGGTTTATGAAACCTGGGGGGCTGAGTCTGGCACCTGTGAAGCTGCCAGGTACTGCTCTGACCCTGCAGAAATCGTTAATTAATTCAGTAATTATGGCTATGCTGTGTTGACTCTCCCTCCTCAGTTTGCTACAGTGAAATGCAAACCCCAAAGCTGCAGAACTGTGCTTTATTTTAGCCTCGAGCTGGGCCAGGGCAGGGCCAGGCTGGAGATCAGGGAGAGGTTCTGCTTCCCCCAGAGGGTGCTGGGCACTGTCCAGGCTCCCCAGGGAATGGGCACGGCCCCGAGGCTGCCGGAGCTCCAGGAGCGTTAGGGCAGCGCTCCTAGGGATGCACAGGGTGGGGGTGTTGGGGTGTCCTGGGCAGGGCCAGGGGTTGGAATTGATGATCCTTGGGAGTCCCTTCCAGCTCAGGATATTCCATGATTCCAAGCAACTGGCTCAGAGGAAAATCACCCAACGCCCCAAGCAGTGAGAGTTTCCGTGAGAAGGGCCTGAGACACTTCAGAAGGTGGTGGTAGAAAAGCAGAATGTGGGACCATGATCACGGAATCCCTGAATCCCTGAGGCTGGAAAAGCCCTCCAAGATCACCAAGTCCAAGCTGTGCCCGATGCCCACCTCGTCCCCAGCCCAGAGCACTCAGTGCCACCTCCAGGCCTTCCTTGGACACCTCCAGGGATGGGGACTCCAAAGCTCCCTGGGCAGCCCCTGCCAAGGCCTGAGCACCCTTTCCATGCAGAAATTCCTGCTGATGTCCACCCTGAGCCTCCCCTGGCACAGCCTGAGGCCGTTTCCCCTTGTCCTGTCCCTGGGAGCAGAGCCCGACCCCTCCGGCTGCCCCCTCCTGTCAGGAGCTGTGCAGAGCCACAAGGTCCCCCCTGAGCCTCCTTTGCTGTTTATTGGCAGATCCTGTTTGCTTTAGGAAACCACAGAAAGTGGAAATCGAATCCAAGCTGCCAAAGCAGGTGGAGAGAGACAGGAAAAATTCATGATCCAGGGACAGACCTGATCCTTGAGGTCGTGGCATTATACTGGGCAGTAAAAGCTCATGGAGAGAAGGAGAAAGGATGTGGGAGGCTCCAGGCTCCAGTGAGACTGGGAAAAAATTTCCAGCTGCTCCTGTTACCCAAATCCCTCTGTCCAATACATGCAGTTGCCCAAATCTGTGCCTTGGCCATAAATATTTGGGATAAGCCATCCGTATTCACCCAACCTGTGCAATTCCCAGCAGTGCTGCTCAAAAGCTGCCCTGGGCTTAAACACAACTCCAGCAGCTGTATTTCCACAGGGAAAATTCCCCATGGGAAAAAATGGGCTGGGGCAGGTGGATCTTAACCAAGAGAGTGTTTTGGTTGCACGGTTTGTTTGATCTTTATTTCTTCTAAGCACGACATCTTTTGTTTTCCCCACTTTGGGGCTCCGATCTGCCCCTCTGAGCAGGTGTGGAGCAGGTGCTGTTCCGCCTCACACCCTACAGCTCCATCCCGATACGGGATACGGATCCTACAGGAATCCTGACGGTTCCCAGGCAGAGGAACTTGAGGGAAAAGGTGGGGATGAGCACCTGTGGCTGTGTTGATTTGCCTGAGGCATTGCGGATTATCGGTGTCTGACAGCTCCTGGAGCTTCCTCTGCTCTTTTCAGGGCGATCTGAAAGCCATGGGGCGGGGATGGATTTGTCAGGGAATACAGGGATGGGTGGAACTGTGGATCCTTTATTCCTAGAAATGCTCTGGACGTGAACCCTAAAACCCACGGTCACCTGTGACAAAGCCGAGGTGGGGCTCCTGGCTGGCTGGACATTTATTAAACGATGGGAAAAATGGGCTTTTCTTGCCACGTGGCAGCATCCATCTGGAGCCACCCTTAGGATCCAGCAGGAATCAGGGGAATTCTGGTGGTTCACAGCTCCCTCTGACTGAAATTTGCGTTTGGGAAGGTCCCTGAGGGCTCCCAGGCAGCTGCTGCTGAAATATCCATGGGGAAGGTGGGCAGGGGTGGAATCAGGAGAGGAAATGAGCCCAGCTCGGCCCAGGAAAAGGCAGGCGGGAGAAGGCGAATGGCTCCTACAGGTGAGGAATGTTGGGATCACTGTGGGATCCAGGTGCGGTAGTTTGCAAGAGCCAGGGGAATTTCCTGGATATTCCATTAGGAATTGAGCTGTGCTGTGGGATGCCTTAGCTCTGCACGAATTAAGAGTTGCATGAATTCCTCCAACCCACGGTCCCAAATTCCTAAAGGCTCCCTCAGCCTCGGGAATCAGGGATGATTTTTAGTGGCCTTAAATCGAAAATCAATTAATTTGTCTTTTCCTGATCAGAGAAAAGATAAATTGAATCATGCCCCTGAAAAAAAACATGAGGGGTTTCCCTGTGTGCCGCAAATTCCCTGAGTTTTGGAGAAAGGTTTCCTCCTTATATCCTCGGGTACTTTATTCCTTATTTCAAATAGATGCGCGGAACACCAGAACACAGACATCACACTTTAACATAAAGCAGCGTTTTAAGGCCCTTGTCAGCCATATATAACCTATCTATAACCATAAATAACCTATACAGATATTTATTTAGAATAAATATAAGTATTATAAATATACAATTATGTATGGTATACAGTAATTATATTAACCATTATTTATTCTAAATAATTATAGTTATTTATAATAAATATATATATAAAATAGTAATAAAAGGGATGGCAGCTAGAGCAGCTGTGAATTAACTTATGAACCACACTTATTAACGAAGAACTGCAATCATCAATTCTTCCTCCCTGCTTTCACCCTTTTGTGAGATATTTTTTATTAATAACCTCCCAACTAAACAGAAGGAAAGGGATTTCGGGATTATTGCAGCAAGGGTGGACTTCTGGACACATCGCTCCCTTGCAGGACCCAAACCCCTTTTTAAAAGGGAGAAGTTTCCCAAAACGCCAGGATCAGTTTCCTAACGCACATGGCTTTTCCCCGTGCTCAGCCTGGGGCTGGGAGGGTGTCCCAGCCTGCCAAGAGCGAGGCGGGAATAATGGGATCCGAGTCCAGCCGTCCTGCAGGGCTCTGGGAAGGCGTGTTTGTACAAACACGGCAGCAAATCCTCGCTTTGAGGGCAGAGTTTCTCCAGCTCCGCGGCTTTGGATTTCTCCACGTACGAACAAAGGGTGAAAAATCAAACACTTGGCCCAGGGCTTCTCCTTGGCGCCTGATGAGCAGCGCTTCACGCTTTTAATTAATTAATTAATCAATTAACACTCCAAAGGCAAGCAGGGACCGAGTCTCCCGCTGCCCTTTGCATCAGGAGCGACGTTTCTCTTCTCCCAGCTTCCATGGAAGCCATGGTGGTTCCTCAGCCTTTAAATCACACCCAGGCAGAAAGAGTTCATGGAACTGTTTCATGGAATCATTTCACAGAACCATTTCACGGAACCATTTCACAGAAACCATTAAGATTGGGAAAGGCTTTCAAGATCACCAAGTCCAGCCATCAGCTCAGCCTCACCACCGTGCTTCTCGTGGGTTTTCCGGTGCTGATGTCGATGGCTACGGCATCAAGCGGGGAGCAGCAGCCGGAAGGGATGGAAGAGCAGCCAGGTGTGGGGGACAGGACATCCCAGAGCTGGGGACCTGCCAGGGACATCCCTCTGGGTCAAATGGAAAGAGCTGGGAAGGAGGAAACGTCCTGGGATTGTCTCTCAGCTCCTCCACCACCTCAGCACCTCCCTCACTGCCCCAGAGGAGTAATTGTCACTGTACAAGATTCCTGCTGTATTGATGGGGCCAAAATCCCAGGATAGGCCCTCTGATGGGGAAAAAAAATCTTGGCTGCAAGGGGTTTTCTTTTGAGAGCTGGGGTCTTACAGCATTTTCCTTCCCGAAACTGCTGCTCTACTCCAGCGCCCTTACGGCGACAGAATCCAAAAACAAGGATGAGAGGCAAGGGAGACAAGGAGCACTGAGTGCTCCGAGCCTCCTCCGAGGGAATTCAGTGTGGGTTTTCCTGGATCCAAGTTGCTTCCCCACGATCCATTGTAATTTCTGTGCGCTGGAGCCGTAGGACGATGCTGAGCTGGTGGTTTGGTGCTTGAGTAAACGTGTTTGTGGAATTCCTCAGGCAGGACAGAAAGGTTTTCCTGGGCTGGGAGGAGGAAGGAAAGCAGCCATGGGTAAGGAGCAATGTGTCCCACTGAGGAATGCGGCAAAAAGCCCAAAAACCAGGATTTTACTCTTGGATGAGGAGCAATTTCTTGTGATTATGGGGCTGAGGACCAAGCATCCCATTACACCTGGGCTCATCCCATTATTCCCGAGCTCATCCCAGTATTCCCAAGCTCATCCCAGTATTCCCGAGCTCATCCCATTATACCCGGGCTCGGGAGCTGCTGCCTTGGAAATATTTATCTTCTCTCTTAAAGTCATATCCTGTCTTAGGGCTGTAAGATGCACACACCCCAAATGATTCCCAAATGATTCCCAAATGAGGGAAAAGCCCAGCAAAATGTTTGGCTTAGCTGGAAGAACAAAGGGACAGAAGTGACCTGTCCTCTTGTGGGGAGGATGTAAATTAAATACCACGACTCAATTTTTCGTATTTAGTGGAGCCTCATTTATTAAATCTGGATAACAATAAGTAAATAAATAATGAATAAATCATTAAACTGAAATAACACGGTATTTTTCATTTTAAAAGACAATTCAGCGAGGGTTTTTTGAGGCTGATTTGGGTAGGGGGATTGATTAAATTTCAAGGCAACGCCGGCACAAATCCCGAGCCCTTGTCACCGGTGGTGTTTTCGGAACGAGCCGTAATAACGGGTTTGTTTGATGTATTTTTAATGCATGTTCCAAAGGATCCCGCCTGATAAAGCGTCCCGAGGAACGGCCCTTCCCCAGCATTTCCTACCCCAGCACATGGATTTGATCTCCAGAGCCAACCACAAGAGGCAAACCACGTGTTAACAGCGTGGGAATGCCGAGGAGAGGGACCTTTCTGGCTGGCTTTGGGACACCAGGAGATTTCGGGATCGTTTGGCCCCGCTGACGTCTCTTTCATCAGGGAGACAGATCCCAGAACCTTTTCCAGGGATAACAAAAGCAACTGGAAGCAGGAAAATGAGAGGGAAATGTGTGTGCGGGAACTGGGATGAGCTGGGAAGCTTTGCAGGTATTTTGTAGGTTGAGAGATGGAGCAGTTGGAGACGGAAATGCTGATGAATCCCACAAATCTCCAAGGAGAAACCCAAACCTCCACAGAGCTAGGACAAACACTGGATTCCATTTAGGATCCAGACATCCAGGTGCAGCCAGCACTCGGACTGGAGCGACGCCGTGCTCCTGCAGGCACCTTCGTTGTGCCACAGCTGCTCAAGTGAGAGTTTCCTGCAGGATTCCTGACAAGGAAAATCACTTCCCAGGGGATCTGGAAGGGACAGAGTGCTCTGGGACAGCCTGAGTGGCACGGAGAACAGGAATGGGGGTCTGGAATCTGCTGTCCATGCCACAAAAGCCAGGCACGAGACACAGCATCAGCAGCAGCAAGGCCAGCACAAGCCAAGGGCATTCTTTGCCACATCCCATCCCAAAAATCTCCTGGCTGGAAGGGGATGCTGGAGTTCTGCGGGCATTCAAAGGCGCCAGGCTGTTGCAAATCCGAATCCACCTCGCGGAAAAACAAAATTCCACCTCCAAATGAGCAGGGAAAAAGGGAAGAGCGTCCGCGTGAGCTCTCACCGTGTAGCTCAGTCTGAGCCGACGCCCCGATGAGGGCAGGAGGAATGGGCGGGGCAGACCGGCAGGAGCTGAGATCAGCTCGCCGCAAGAAATTTAATCTCGACCGAAGCACACACGCTGATGGCTCTCGAGGCGCTTAAACCGACCTCTGTGCTCCAGAACTGGGCTCGGGCCGCTCCCCTGAGCTGGGGCTGCCCTGACAGCCGGCCATGGAATGGGAGAAAAGAGGAGGAAAACCCAAAATAGACGCACGCACACACAAAAATGCAGAAGGAGCGTTTCTTTTTATGTCTGTCTGCTGAGCTCAGTGGGCTTTCTTGGCTGGGTCTGAGCTAAATATTCCTGAAAATAGCACAGGGCAGGAGCTATTTCAAAGCTCTGGCTGGATTTGTGCTGTGCACTGGGTGGGCAGGAAGCTCCATTCCATAAATCTCTTTGCAGCGAGACGGGAGGCTGTAAAAAAAGAGGTTTTTGGTTTTTTTTTTTTTTTTTTTCCCTTCAGTGTTTTTGGTTCTGAGCGTTCTGAAGTGGGGAGAGCTCAAAAAACGGCCCCAGAGCTTCTCTCACCCGTGAGAGACCCAGGGAGACCCTGGGCAGGCACCTCTGTGCTCGTAGGCTGACCAGGCCATGCTTAGAGTGGGGTGAAATGTCCCAAAAATGTTAGAGGGCAGATTTAGGTGGGATTTTGGGAAGGAATTGTGAGGGTGGTGACACAGGAAAGCTGTGGCTGCTCCATCCCTGGAAGTGTCCAGCGCCAGGCTGGATGGGGCTTGGAGTGACCTGGGATAGTGGAAGGTGTCCCTGCCCATGGCAGGGGTGGAATTGGTTCTTTAAGCTCCTTCCCACCCAAACCATTCCATGACTCCGTGATTTTTCGGCCCCTTCTCACTCCCAGCCCCCTGCAAAGCCCTCCCCGAGCAGATTCCAAGGGCAATTCCAGCCTCAGGAACCCCTGTGGCGGAATAATTGCTCAGGAAATAAAAGAGGGGAGTTTTCAGGAGACTCTCCCGGGACACTGCTGGGCACAGTCAGGCTGCAGGAGGCAGGCTGTGAGGAAGAGGGGGGAAGCAGGAAGGAGAACCTGCTTAATCCAGGGATTCTTCAAACTTCAGGACTGAGCTTTGCGCTCCAAAAGGATCCAGCTGCAGGTTAGGTCGCTCCCGGTGGTGGATTTCAGGAACAACAGGACGGGGGAGAGGCGGGGAGTCAGTGCCCTCTGCAAGGAAAAGCTGCTGCCTGGTTCAGCTCATGGAATCGCGACTTTTCCCACTCGTCCCACAAAAAAAGTGGGAATCTGCATATCAGGTTGGAAAACGTGCCCTGGGGTTTTGGCATTGGGCAGCTAAAACACCACAGAGGAATAAATGTCACTGCAGGAGGAGATTTTCCTCCCGGGAAACTTCCACAAACAGGGAAGGTCACACCTGAGAAAAGTCAGGAACAGCCAAGCCCAAAGAGTCCTCTGGAATCAGCTGCTCCAGCACTGGAACCCTCAATAAATCCAACCAGCAGTTCCAGCACCAGCCTTTCCCTGGGCTGCTCTCCCAGTCTTTGGCCTCCACGGCTCAGCAGCTTCCCAGGTTTGGAAAAGCTTTTGGGTTTCCCATCCCTGGAAGCGTCCAAGGCCAGGCTGGATGGGGCAAGGAGCCGCGCGGGATAGTGGAAGGTGTCCCTGCCCATGGATGGGCTTTAAATCCCTTCTCCATTCTCCTCCTCCCCGACACCACCCCGAGAGCCCTTGGAGAAGGTTTCTGGTGCTGGAGTTCATGGTTGGGGTTCAGATTAGTGCTCCACAGAGGGGGAATTCTTAAAAAAAAAAAAAAACAAAAAACCCAAACAAACCCAATTCCACCCAACATCAGCAATTCCAGCGCTTCTCCCAGCTCCGTGGCTCAGATTCCCCTCCCTTGTGTTGATTGATCCTGACTTAGGAGAGAGCATCCAGTGCTGGGAAGGCAGATCCAATATTTTCATTTTCAATGAGTCACCAAACCCCGGCTGTGCTCTCCGACTCTGCAGCGTCCCATGCTCAGCATTCCCGGGCTGCTTCCAGCTCCCTACATTCGTCATGGGACCTCCATGGATTTGCTGAGTGCCGAAGTTCGCTTTGAAATCCCCTTCCGACCTCACCACAAGCGGAGCCACTGCGATTGGGTTTGCACAGAGTGAGCGATCTGGAAAGAAAACTCCATTCTGGTGGTTCCCATTCTGGCTTTGATTAGGAATAAAGCGAAATCCCCGGGAAATTAAAGTCAGAAAAATTCAAGAGCCCGAAGTGGTAAAAAGTTGGATTGAAGCTGAGTGAGAAATAGCAGAAATGCTCTGGTTTTGCACAGTGGTGCAAACAGCTCGAGGGTGGTGTAGCTATTGTTGTTTAGTGCCATAATTTGAGATATATCCGTATATTTATATAGATATATTTGCATATGGATATAGATCTGTTTCACATTTCAAACAAAGAAACCTCATTTCACCTCTTCCCTCTCTCTCAGACATGGATTTCAGACCTCCAAAAAGAGATAAATAATATTTTCCACGCTGTCTGCCATAACCTTGGTGAGTGGCACGTACAGCTACTTTTCCACCACCTCCCCGGCGTGCTGGAACCGTGGATTTACAGCTGGAATTTCACCCCACCGGGAAATTCAGATTTTCACTGCACCCCCCTGAAAGCTGAGCGGTGATGTGGAGATGCTCCCTGCCCCTTCCCTGGGGAGCCAGGCTGGGAGAGCTGGGAACGTTCAGCCCGGAGAGGAGAAGGTTGTGTGGGGACCTGCTCAGATGAGCTGCATTTCCAAAACAGAAAGAAATAAACCAGAGATCTGTAAATGCTCTCAGACCCCCGGCTCACCAGCAGCAATAGCACCTGTGAAAATCACAATTTTAGTTGAAAAAAGCCTCTAAAACTGTTGAGAATTCCTGGAGATGCAGGATTGCTCCAGAAACGCGACCCTTTCGAGCCCTTTCCCTTGTTTCAGGGCCGGCCGAGGCAGCAGCTCGCAATGCTTAGCCTGGCATTCCATGTCAGGAAGATCCCAGAAAAAATCCATTCTAATTTCAATCCCACTGACATTACTGAGTATCCGGTATTTGGGAGTTACTGCTCAGTGATTGTTCACTACTCAGAGGAGCTGCGGCTGCCCCCGGATCCCTGGAAATGTCCCAGACCAGGCTGGACAGGGCTTGGAGCACCCTGGGATAGTGGAAGGTGTCCCTGCTCATGGCTGGATTGTCTTTAAGGTCTCTTCCCACCCAAACTATTCCAGGATTCTGGGATTTTATGTTTTTCTTAAGCTGTCCGAAGGGTTTGGCTCCCAAATCCCAGTGGGAGTTGTTAGAAGTCCCAAGGTGGTTTGGAAAAGCCTTGGTGGAAGTTTATTTCCAGCAGAGACATCCTGTGTAAATAAGAACCTTGAATTGAAACCCTCTCGTTTGGAAGATGAGGATGATTAAGAAGGTCAAGTTTTTGGGGAGAGAGCTATTATCCGATGGAACAGACCCATGGAATGGCTTGGGTTGGAAAGGACCTGAAGGATCCTCTCATTCCACCCCGGATGCCACTCACTCGATCAAACCATCATCCCAATAAGGCTTTATTCCCTTTTTCCTGGTTTTTCCTGCGCTGAATGACCAACAAACCTTCACCTATTCCCCAACCTGGCCTGGCCGTGCCGTGCACTCGCATTTTAAGCAGGACCAAGTGTTTGTTGGGGCGAGGAAACGATGAATTTGCCTCCAGCTGCCACTTTCCTCCAACCCAAACCACCCCTGGGAAGGGCTGGGGAAAGGCTTAAAGCGGATTTCAAGCCGCTGCTGCTGCTGGGAGCTGCTCTGAGCTGGAGCAGCCGATGGAAGGAGGCTGGGAGAGCCCAGCGAGGTGATAGAGAGATGGGAGAGATGGGAGAAATGGGAGACAGCACAACTTGGGAAGCGCTTCCCGGGGAGCCTGGGGTATAATCAGGCATCTGCTGCTTGTTTGCCGGGTGTTTTTTTAACTCCCATCCCAATCCCCCGAGCCTCCCTCCCCTCCTGCCTTTCCTTTTCTTTTTTTTTTTTTTTGGCTGGCGAGCGCTGTCTGTTTGTGTAAGGGGTGTCAGGGCCCTGGAATTGTGATCCCAACCGGCAATTTGGGTGTGTGGGTGAAAATGAACCGTTGTCTTTGGTTCTTTTATGGGCCCAAAATACGGCTGTTCAAAAACCCCAACATTCCCCAGCGGAGCCCGCTGCATCCAGCCCATAAAATGTCTGGGATGCAGAGACGGGATCCGAGCCGACTTCCTGCCATGAAATTGTGCTGCGCTAATGATCGCCGCCTGCTAAACTTGGAGCCCTCTTGTTTTCCCCGAGGGATGTGATGTTGTTCGGCCAAAGGGGGAAAAAAAGAAAAAATAAAAAAAAAAAAAAAAAAAAAAAAAAAGTGTTTGTGTGCTGCAGTTGGGAATTTTGGAGAGCTTGGAAAAAAGTCCCACCTGGCGTGGGACTGAGCACCCAGGTCAGCTTGCAGAATGAAAAAAAAAAACAAAAACAAACCCCAAACATTTGAAAGCTGGAAGAAAATACAAAGATAAGGGATTATTAAAAATTTTAATTGTCTGTCAACCCCCATATTTAAAATCAGTTCATTGTTGGGGGGAGGTTGTCTCTCCTCCCCTCTATTGCCGTCCCCCCCAGTTTTTTTCCCCTCATTTCCCAAACTCCCAAACACTGCTTTTCTAATCCTATTTTTAAATAGAATAAACACAT
>VZRN01004102.1:1063063-1095366 GCA_013397935.1 Dasyornis broadbenti | reverse complement strand
ATCCTTGGTTATTACCAACAATCTTTGGTTATTACCAGCAGGCCCTGTCTATTAGTACCAACAGTGATTGTTATCAACATCATTGCCTGTTACTACCAGCAATCCTTGGTTGGCATCACAGCCATCCAGCTGTTGGTGTTTCAGATACACATTAGCCCCTTATCTTCTAGGATTTTATGGTTACGCTACCAAAATGATGTTTCAGGGGGTTCAGTACCTTTCAGATAGGTTAATCCCAGTACGATCATTAGTTAAATACTTTAGCAGTTAAGTATATCCTAAAACCATCCAGAGATTTAGAATGGAAGAGACTTTTAAGTTCTCTAGGGCAACCTGCTCAGAAAAGGGCTAACTTCAAAATTGCGTCAGATTGCTCAGGCACGTGCTGAATTTTGAAGGTCTCCAGAGTGGGAGCTTTTACAATCTACCAATCTGGCAACCTGTTCCAGGATTTCATCACAAGGTTGCAAGGGATTTTTCCCAAAGTCCAGCTGCAATTTCTGTGCTGTACCTCTTGTATTTCTTAGAAGAGGCTAACTCTGACTTCTGTGTGTGTCCCTTTTTACCTAGCAAGAGACTGCTAGTAAATCCCTTCTTAGGCTTCTGTTCTCTGGGCTGAAAAAACCCTGGTTCTACAACCTGTTCCTCTCTCACTCCTGTACTCCAGTCACAACTATTCTAGTTGCCCTCTGTTGCTCTCACTTCCAGTTCCTTAGCTCTGCTTTAGCTCTCTAACTCTGTGTTTGCCACACATACACAGCGCTGTAGTCTTTGTTTCTGATACTGTGTTATATTGCTATTATTGACAGACTGCTACATAATCAAATATATTAGACTTGACTACTCTATCAAAAAAAATTATAATCTATGAAATAATGGAATTTATTCCTATGGAAAATACAGGTTCTCTGTTTTACAGTAAAAGCTACGGTAGATAAAACATTAAAGAAACTATGTTGAGAAACATTTTGAAATTGATTGGGGCATGAAATAAGAACTTTTCTATTTACAATGGTTTTTTTCATCTCTTTAAAACCATTTTGTTATATTCTTGTAATCTCTTTTGTTTAGCCTAGGCCATTCAGCCCTCCATTGACCTCTAACTCAAGTCCACCTCCAGCAGCTCCCTTGGCACGTGCAGAGAGCATTTCCTCTATATCCTCTTCTGCTTCCCTCAGTGCAGCAAACACACCTACAGTTGGTAAGTTTAGTTAACCATTTTATCTTACTTTAGAAATAAGTTAACTCTGCCACTAGGTTGCACCTGTTACAAGACCCATTTGTTGGAGTTAGTTGTTTCATGTGCGAGTCCAGGTACTTCAAGGATCCTTTGCAATACCTGCTTCTAAATTACTGCGACACAAAAAAGTGGATTAAATTAGATTAGACCGTAGATCCAATTATGGCTTGTTCTTTAGGGAAATATTATTCACAATTAACATTCCATGAATTCGTATTTGGTATGCTTGTTTTTCTATCAATTACAACATATTATCATATATTTGTTCAGAAGATGTTTTTGTATAGGTGCAGGCATACTTAGGGATACTGAAAAATTTGAATGAATACAAATGCTCACAAAATTGAGTTCTTTTATGTTCTTTTTTGTTTGTTGTTCTATAATTGCAGTTTCCAAAAAATAAATCTAAATTTAAAAAAAACAAAAAAGAAAATGCATCTTTTTCTTTGAGTTAGTTAAGTATATAAGCTGAGCATATATATGTTCAGTAAAAGCAAAACAATTAAAGAAGAAAAGCAAATCAGTCTTCATGTGTTGCCACTTATTTCAGAAAGTTTTTTTTTCTTTTTAAAGGAAGATCCTTCAGTTTTGATATTTGATTATAACAAATCCAAAGGAGACATTCACGTTTTTTTAGTTAGTCAGTTTTTTTGTTATTTTTCCGGAGGGCGGGCTTAAGACATTTTAACTTGTTTATTTAGCATAATTGAATTGTTTAATTCCTGAACACTGTTATGCATTTAGTCACAAATTAAATCAACTTGTCGAGTTATTTGGTTATCTGCAAATGTTATTGATGCCAGGCATTCCTCACTCAGGCTCAGCAGCTCGCAGGAGCATCTGTGCAGCATCTAGTAGGAGTTCTGCAGTGTGGTTGGTTTTACCCTGTGCAGAAGCAAAGCTACTAAGTTATGCCCAACCTTAGGTCCTACAGTTCAGTGTCCACCAATTTCACAAATGCTGAGAAGCATCACAGAAACACAGCTGGTATTTTGGTTGCCAGAGTCTATCTAGGCTCACATCTTCAGGTCTCAGCTCTGGTGTTGAGGAGCTCTCAGAAAGTGGTGGCAAGAGCATCAATATCCTCAGCTCTGGGGATGTGTGTGTATGTTGTTGGAAATGGTGGCAGAGTGAAATTTTGAGGTGAGGCAGGAGGAGAGGAGGTGTGTGCTTACACTGAGACTTGACATGGTTGTTTTTCCAGCCTTGGAAAAATAAATAAGGCCAGTTCCATTTGTACTGACTGTATGAATTAAGTAGTCCTGGGGAAATGGGAAGGGCAGTGCACAATGCTGAAATACCTTTGGCAGGAGGATATATGCAGATACAGTCTGTGTTCTTTTGACTTGTGCTCAGTTCAGTGTTTCCCTTATCCCATTTGTTCTGAATAATGGAGAATTTACTCTAATTATCTTTTTTCTGAGTGAACTTCAAGGCATGCATAATTGAGTGTTTCTTTTATGCTTTAGCCTTTATTTAAGTTGCAAAATATTTTTTAAAATATTAATTTATAACATCTATTTTTGCTTGAAATATTTTGTTTTCTTGCAATGTTTTGTTTCATTTAAATATAATAGACGATGATCTTTTGATTCGAAATCTTCCTCCAATTGAAAAGCTTTGTGAGACACCACCAGGTATTGTACTCAAAGCACATTTATGTCTTAACTAATCATCCTAATATACTATATCTAATAAAGTTGTGGTTTTTTGAAAGAAGTTTCTCCAGATATTTCTGGTATCTCGCACATACAAGTTGCTCAAAATCTCAACTACATAACAAATTGTATGTTGCTGAAACCACCAAAACTTGATATAACCACTTCTATATAATGTTATCTTCTGTCTACCCACTTCCCTGCTCCATAAACAAGCTGAAACTTGGCGTTGCTTCTGCAGTTTGTCATTATTGCTTTCGTGCAAGTAGAGTGAATATATTTTTATTTTGATAATCCTTGTTCTCCTAACACAAGTAGGTAAAAATGCTTCTGTATTTACATATAATACAAATCTTAGAAGACCAACATAATAAAGGCTGTAAGTTTTTAAATAAATTTTATTTTCATTACAACTGTTTAGGCAATATTAAAACAGTCTGGATCTTTGTTCCTAAACTGAGCTAAAACCATTTGATCAGCATTATTCATCTGCCTTTTTTATGACCGATGATGCAGTCTTTTGTTCTGCAGTTTTGGTCTGCACCGTGTGTCAGTGCAACCATTTGCATAGTTATGTCTAGCTCTTGTGTCAGCTCAGTTCAGGGGCTGGTAGTGGTGGTCAGACTGAGGCGGGTGGCAGGGCATTTAAGCCAGCTTTGCCATCACTACCAAAGGTGCTAGAACTGGAACCTAGATCTGGGCAGCAGCCTAAGATGCAGTGAGGACAGCTTCATGCAGGTCTGTTACATTCCTTCCACACATCCCTTCAACACAGCAGATACAGAAAACACCGAAGCTGAATGTTGCTGCATATATTGAATTTTGCTTTCAGCAGCAAGGCAACAAAATTATGATTTCCAGTATCAGGTTAAGCAGTTATGTTTGTTTCATGTGATAGAATGACAGAATCATGAAGGTTGGGAAAACACCTCCAAGATCTTCAAGTCCAATCACTAATCGATCACCACCTTGTTTGCTAAACCATAGAACTGAGCAGTCCAGTCATTTCTTGAACACCTCCAGGGGTGGTGACTCCACCACCTCCCTGGGCAGCCCATTCTAAGTGAAGAAATTCTTCTTGCTGTCCAACCTGAACTTGCCCTGGCACAGCTTGAGGCTGTTTCCTCTTTTCCTGTTGCAGGTTGCCTGGGAGAAGAGTCTGCCCCCTGCTTTGCTAAACCCTCCTTTTATGTGGTTGTAAAGAGTGACAAGGCTGCTCCTAAGCCTCCTTTTCTCCAGGCTAAATGGTCTGAGCTCCTTCAGCTGTTTCTCATATTTACTCTCCAGACCCTTCCCCAGCGATATTGCCCATCTCTGGACATGGTCCAGCACCTCAGTATCTTCCCTGAATTGAGGGGCCCAAAACGAGACACAGCACTCAAGCTGTGGCCTCACCAGTGCTGAGTACAGTGGGACCATCCCTGCCCTGGTCCTGCTGGCCACACTGTTGCTGATCCAGGCCAGGATGCCATTGGCCTTCTTGGCCACCTGGGCACACCCTGGCTCATGTTCAGCTGCTGTCACCAACATCTCCAGGTCCTTTTCCTGGGGGCAGCTTCCCAGCCACTCTGCCCCAGCCTGTGCCACTGCCTGGGGTTGTTGTGACCCAAGGGCAGAACCCAGTCCTGGGCCTTGTTGAATGTATAATAATTTCTTTATTTTTCAATTTATTGGTTTTTAGGAGAGTGCCTAGACTTTTGAGTCAAAGGGTGATAAACAGTGGGAGCAGAGCAAACAAGAGAGACGAGATCTCATTTGTAGTTCCCTAAATAAGTCTCAGAGAAATACATATATATATGTATTTGCTTTGATGTTCCTTAAAAAAAAGTTAAAATAGTGTTATTATTTCTAATAAATTTTAGTCTTCAGTCAAGAAAATAGTATTTGTCTTTTACCAGTAGGAATATAATGAATATATTTGCATTACTCTGCATAATTTTTCAAATATTGATATTAAAATGTACATAAGGCCATTAGGTTAAAGATTTTTAAATAATTGATGTGCCTGTATACAAGGTAGTCCTATCTGCCCTTGTTCCTTAGTAAATTGCAGGAAAAGACAGTAAAACATCTCAGCAACTGTAGTGCCACATTCATTGAGTGTACTCTTTGGCTTTAATGAAGAATAATTCTGGAGTTCAGTATTTCATCAAACAGACTTTCTGGTAATTAATAACTCATTATTTTGTTGCACATTTGCCTCTTGAAATAATGATATTTGGATTCCTGAGACTATTGAGAATCACAGCTTTTGTTGGTAGTTTTCAGGGAGAGAAAAAGCTTTGGAATCATAGTCCATGTATTGTCTGAAAGAATAAAAAAAAAAACCTACTGTCATACTGAAAAAAATTTAAATAATCAGTGGTTTGTAGCCAGAATCATAATAATTAGTTAATTTAAAAATTTTTGGTTTTCAACTCTTGTGACTAGATCTTTTGGATCTAAGGAGGCCTACGTGTTGCACAAATGTTCTCATGGTACTGAGAAACATTCTGAACATTTTACTACCTTATGTGAGAAATTGAAATGGAGAGTGAGGTATGAGGTAGCAGAATTAAAACAGCTCCTGTCTTTTGCTCTCTTTCTGTCACTACTTCATTCACTTACCTCTTAATTTAAGGTCTAATATGAGATATTAAGCTCTCTCTGAATGACAAGGCTCCAACTTCCTTTTTGCTTTTGAAAGAGCTCAGAAATGACAGTCACTTAAAGAGGTTTAATTTGCTTGAACAGTATTATACAGAAAAATTTTGTCTGTGCTTTGTGGTATGAAAGAGAAATTTCTCAATTTGGTTATGAAAAGATGAAGACTGTGTGTCCTTTATGATAGATAATACTATGTGATACAGAGCATTTCTGCAGTGTTACAAAAAACATAGTAAGATACTATCTACTACACTGCTGCACTAAGAAAAATAGAAGTAACTTCCCATATTTTTATATTCCATGCACATATAGAAAATTCATGAAAAATGAAATCCTATGACAACCTGTTTCATGAATTGTATACACACATTTCAAAAAGCCTTAGCATGAGGTCTTAGTTGATTTTTATAGCTCTATATTGGAATTACGTTATGTTTGCACAAGCAGCAAATGAAGACTTCAACAATTTCTGCTTGGGAATTGCAATGTTTGCTGACTGAAAAAGTTAAACAAAATGTTCAACAGTTTACTTATGTGGGGTAATATTGATGAATTTGCATTTAAGTTAATTTTTACTGTAAGTGAATGCTTCATATTTCTGTGACCATTTTATCATACGTTTTTCCATACAGAAAGCATACAGTAGGGATTTTTTTTTTAAAGCATTCTAGCCAATTTCCTTTGGATCTGTTGACTTCACCCCCACCAGTAGCCCTTTTAATGCAGTGCTCCTGTGTCTCATATGTATTTCCTTGTGTCTGTTTACATAATGCCGTACCAATAGGCCAATAGGGGTTCTTAGGCTGCTAAGCAATGTTTTGGTGGTATGATTGTACTGTACTGTGTTTATGTATTTCTACACACTTTTCAAATAATATCTCAGATGTTACTGTGACCCTGGTGTAAACTCTTGTGAAAATTACAGATGTAGTCTATCATTCTGAAATCTATCACTAAGCTTTTTGAAAATTAAATCTATTCACTATATGTATTCTAGGTGTTTCACGTGGTCCCAGCCCCGTCAGCCTTGGAAATCAGGACACCTTGCCTGTTGCAGTAGCCCTTACTGAATCTGTTAACGCCTACTTTAAAGGAGCAGATCCCACAAAGTTAGTTAAATAGTGATTTGTGTTGAATGTAATGAGTAACAATAAGAGACTGGGTCTATTTATCATACTGTGGGGGGGAATGAGTATGCATTAGAAGGGGGATTCAAAGGGGTTTTTTTCCCTGGTTATAACTGACAACATTATGTTATTGCTCTGTAATGGCCTGCATCCTGCCAGGAATTCATATATACCTGCTTTACAAAAATGTTTTCAGTGAGAGCACTGAGAATGATAAGGATTTTTTTATCATTCTCAGGTAGGTGCTATGTGTAATTTTGGGCAGCTGAAAGCACTGCATTCCCTGTCACTTCCATTGCTATGCTACTTAGGCCTTGCCTAGGCATAGCTTTGCCATATTTTTCAAAGCCTGAAAAATATCCAAGACTACTGTATGCTTAAGCAGTTAAAGTTTTTTCTTTCTTATCTCATCTTACTTCCAAGTTGAAGTGGCAATACATTGTCGCATTACCCTCATTTGAGATTGAATTTCTTTTTTAATTCAGTTCATCAGATTGTGAAAATACAGTGGTTGCTTTAAAATTAGTATTAAAACTAGACAGCTAATGAGTTGCAATGAAACTGATTTTTTTATTCTCTTCTAGATGTATTGTGAAGATTACTGGTGATATGACAGTATCTTTCCCAAGTGGGATTATTAAAGTCTTTACCAGCAACCCATCCCCTGCTGTGCTCTGCTTCAGGGTGAAAAACACAAGCAAACTAGAGCAGATTCTTCCAAATGCACAGCTTGTATACAGGTTTTGTATTTTAAGATAATTGTAAAAGACATAATTTGTAAAGTATGAGTTGTTGTGTATGTAAATCAGAATTCTTTGCAGTCTGGTTGATTTAATTACTTATAGTTTAATTTTCTGAATTATTCTTGTTCAGCTTAGTTTTCTCCACTGTCTCTATTAAAAATATCAGTGATTACTGGACTTTAAACTTGTGCTGAGTGTAACAGGAGCCGTAAAAAATAATTTGTGGTTTTATATGCATTTTATGAATTATTTCTTTATACAGTAGTAACTAAATGATGAAACAGTAGCCTTAAATGAAAAACAAGTAGTAGGAGATTCATGTACTCTTATTTGCCATCTACTAGTGTATTTTAATCCTGAATCATTACACTGACCAGATTCTTTACATAACTATCTGTCAGATGTGTAGCAGCATGCTTGGAAGAATTTGTAAGTGAAAAAGGTTGCTAATAGAGTAGGATAATTGTTGAACTCACACTTGGAGATAATTATTTTTTTTAATAGAAAAGCTGGAAATTTTTAGCAGAAATATGTTTCAGCTGAGCAGTTTCTGTTTCATTTCTTGGAGAAATTATTTGAACGCTAAGTTAAATGCTTTTAAACGCTGTAATTTCTTTAATTCCTGAGAAAAGGAGTCAAACAAAATGCACCTATTCTTTTCTATTTAATTTAATTTTGTTAGTTCATACTTAATGCAGTGAATGATTAATACAAAATTGAGTTTAATCACTGTTTGACATGGCAGTTTATAACTGAAATGTTAACAGAGCTGTGTCTGACAAAGTGAATTATACTGAAAAAGCGTACTTTGCAAAAAAAAAGGTTAAAATGTCTAGTATCCTTGTATGAGTGGTGTAATACTTCACCTGTAATTAGTGATCTTTCTTTGTAGTGATCAGTCACAAAGTGACTCCAGTACTAAGGATTTTTGGATGAACATGCAAGCAATAACTGTCTACCTCAAGAAATTATCAGAGCAGAATCCTTCTGCATCCTATTACAATGTGGATGTTTTAAAGTATCAGGTAAACACTTTTTTCCTTTTGGAATTTCTAAGGAATTACAACAGATCGGATTTCTAGGCAGAAATTAAAAGAATAATTGAACTGATGAACTGTCATCCTTCATCGACCAATTCTGCATATGTCACTGCTTACAGTGTGTAGACTCCGCCCAGGCTTAGCACATTCCTGCTATGCTTCATATCATTCCCTAAGATGCAGGGCTTGTTTCAGCTTGCAAATGCATCAGTCTAATTCCTGCATGCAAGCTTCAAACACTGCTTTTTTTTTGTATTTGTTAGCAAAGTCAAATTCTCCTTTAAGAGATTTGGTGGGAGCTTGTTGTAGTTTGTACTTGTACCGTCTTTGATTTTGCAATTGCCTAAGTTTTGGATACTGTAGCTGATGAATTTTAATACATAGTAATGGCTTGCAGTTGAAGGAGAGTAGGTTTGTTTAGATTAGATATTAAGAAAAAATTCTTTACTTGGAGGGTGGTGAATCACTGGCACAGGTTGCCCAGAGAATTTGTGGATGCCCCGTCCATCCCTGGCAGTGTTCAAGGCCAGATTGGATAGGGCTCTGACCAGCCTGGTCTAGTGAAAGTTGTCTGTGCCCAAGATGAGGGTGGGTTGAAACTATATGATTTTTAAGGTCTCTTCCACCCCAAACCATCCTGTGATTCTGTCTGAAAATGTATGACATTCTGATTTCTCACCATATAATAGAATGGGAGTAGTCAGAATGGATTTACTGAGGGAAAAACATGCTTGATCAAGCTGACAAACTTCTGTGATGACATGACTGCCCCTGTGGATGAGGACAGAGCAGTAGATACTGTCTGCACAGATTTCAGGAGGGCTTTCAACATCACCTACCACAGAATCTGTGTAGAGAATCTGGTGAAGAACAGGCTGGATGAGCAGACTCTGAGGTGCACTGACTCCCAGGGGACGTACTGATTTTACAGTTGATTATCTTCGTTAATGATCCAAATGATGGGATAGAGTGTACTCTTGGCAAGTTTGCTGATGATACCAGATGAGGATGGCCCTCTGGATAAACCAGAGGGTTATCTTGCCCTCCTAAGGGAGCTCAACAGGCTGCAGAAAAGGGCTGAGAGGAACCGCATGAAGTTCAACAAGAAGTGCGCTTGGGGAGTCACCAGCTGGGCATGAGCTCGGCAGAAAAGGACTTGGGGGTCCTGGGGGATACCATATTGTACATGAGCCTAACAAATTGCTCCTGCTGCAAAGGCAACAGATGGTCTGGACGGTGTCCTGAGCTGTATTAGGCAAAGTATTGCTAGTAAGTCGAGGGAGAGGATTCTTCCCCATAACACTGTAGTGACACCACACCTGGAGTGCTGTGTTCAGTTCTGGATTGTTCATTGTGAGTGAGACTGAAGAGATATCAGCAAAGGGCCATGAAGATGATGGTGGGACTGGAGAATCTGTCCCATGAGGATAGGCTGAGAAAGCTGGGACTCCTAAGCCTGGAGAAGGGAAAGTTCAGGGAAGTCGCATCAATATGTATAAATTCCTGAGAGATGGCACACAGAGGACAGAGCTAGGCTGTTTTCACTGGTGCCTGGTGACAGAAGCAGAGGCAGTGGACACATGCTGTATCCCAGAAGATTCCCTCTGAACTTCCAGAAACACTTTTTTCTGTGACAGTGGCTGTACGCTGGGTACAAGTTGCTTAGAGGAGTGGCGGACTCTGCAATCTTGCAAATGTTCTGAAGTTGTCTGGAGCTTAGGCAGCCTGTTAGAGGTGGCCCTGCATGAGCTGGAGGGTTGGACCAGAAAGCCTCCAGGAGGTCTCTGTCAACCTCAGCCATTCTATGAATCAGTGAGTTGATGTTCTGGCTGTTAATAAAAAGTTTTCATGAATATTCGAGACAAACTCACCTCAAAGGGTGAGGATTTGCTAGGCCTGCATTGAAATATCCAAACATCTGAGAAAACTGTCTACACACAATAAAACCCTGAAAATTACTTGCAAGTCCAGCTATTCCTATCACTGTTGTTTCCACCTCTGCCTAGTATGGGTTAAAATTTTGGCATACTGAATCTGCAAAAAGCATGTTAGGCACACAGAATTACTGAGAAAGATGAAAGGAAAGAAAACATTTGGTTTTTTGAAATGAGTACCATGTATTCTTCTTGTAAAAATGAGGCATTGGCATATGGAAGCCCAGAAAGATAGAAAAGGCTTTGGGCTGACAGAGAAAGGCAAGAGTGTGCACCAGGACACAGGGGTCCCTCAAGTAGATTAAGAAGGTGGTTGAGATGCATCAGGGCAGTAGAACGAGCTCAGTTACAAAAACAGCATTCAACCCTGCTGCAGCAGGAAAATAATGCTTTGAAGAAATAAGAACTGTTCTGCTGGCTGCCTGTCCCATAGTGACAGGTGTTTTTTTCTGCTGCTGGCTGGTTGGGCAGCCGAATTGGCATGGCACACAACTGCTGAGGATGAAGTCATTTTGCTGCAAGCATGCTTCTTCTGTAAGGCAGAACACAACAAAAACAAAGCTTATAAAGGTTATAGAAGTCAGAGCAGGAAGGAGCCTTATAGGCAAGAAGGAGCTTAAACCTTTTCTTTAAGTATTTCAGTTTAAAATTAAAATAGCAGGAATTCCTTTAGGCAGCAGTCTTCAAAATTCTGTGAATAAAGACTCAGGGATCAATTGTTCTCTTAATATTTTGAGACTGAGACTTATATTTGTTACCATCATCCCCTAATTCTGCCCAAAAGGTGGATATTTTAATTAAGTTGCTTTCAATGGTTTATTCTTTTACAGGTATCTTCAAATGGAATACAGTCCACTCCCTTGAATCTTGCAACTTACTGGAAATGTGATACTAGCACTACTGATGTGAGAGTGGATTATAAATACAATCCAGAGTCTATGAATGTGCCTAGTATGCTGTCTAATGTCCAGGTTGTGGTACCAGTAGATGGAGGAGTAATAAACATGCAGTCACTTCCACCTGCAAAATGGTAATATTAATACTTCTCAGTATTTTTTCTGATTCATTTCAGTGTATTCTTTAGTATCATAGCCTGAAAAATTTCACAGGAAGAAATAGCAAAATGTGTAGTATCAGATGTCTAGATAACTTTGTGGTCTGAAGCAGATCATGTTCAGCCAATTCACATAAAACGAGACCAGAAGTACCCATCCCAACTGTGTAATAGCACAAGCCTTTATGAAATTTCCAATGTTTGCTTTCTTTTGGCCAGTAGATAGAACAGACAATTTTAATACAGTAATTTGAAATGGTTAAAAAACATTTTGTGTGTGAGTGTATAAATATATTCATATAAGATTATATAGAAAAAGTAGCAGAAATGCAGTTTAAAAAGATTTCCTGTTTGTTCTAGCTTAAAAATTAGCTTCTAATGGAAATAGTTTTAAAATAAACCTCAGTAAGTGAGGAGCTCTCTGTAAGCCAGGGAGCATTGTCTCTTAATTCAAGTGTCATGCAGATTATTAGACTAGCCTTCTGCATTTACAGTAGCACTTGAAAGTGTGACATAGATATTGGGAAATTATATTACTATAAGTTTGTGGAAACAAGCAGAGGGCAGTGGAACCAGAAACAGTAGTATAGCCCTGGAGCAAAAGGGGTGAGCAGAATTCAATCACTGTGGCTGTGCAGCATGTACATGCTTGCCTAGCCGTAACCTAAATCATGGACTGTTTATTCCCAAGGGAGCCTTTTTAATGTCAAGAGGCCAAACCATATCAAGTTGAAGGAAGTTAAGCCTTGTTAACCTTGTTTCTTATAGATCAGCTTACCTTACAAAGCAAGGCTTAAAAGAAAAATAAACATAATGCATTTATTGGGTAGATTCTGATGTTTCTGGAGGCAATACAGTTACAGGTGTTTATTGGACAGTGTAGTAAAGGAGTATCATTTTAGGTGATCATCAATTAATCCTTACAGGACTGATTCTTTCTTGACTTGGTATTTCAGGGAAGCAATACTTTTAACCCAATCTTAAGCTTTTTCTGAACAAGACTGTGTTCCGTATTCTGCCTGAACAACATGACTACACCGTCCATTCAAGCCATTCTTCTTGCCCAGGCTTCTTCCACTAACCCTCTGTAATGAAATCTGACTGAAAGCAGGAACACCCACCCTAGTGTTAGCTGCGAAGACTTAAGGACAGTTGCATTACTGAATTCACCTAGGTAACTTCCAAAACCCAAAATTTTGAGCCTGGCAAGCTGACAAAAAACAAAAACAAAACAAAAAAACCTCACTTATGTCCCAGGCAGGTCTAGTATTTGTGAACTACCTTTTCAGTTTGTAGATTGAGTGGTGGGGTTTTGGTCTTATTTTAGAAAAAAAGTACTTTACAGCTTGACCTCTTGTGAGTAACTGCTACCTTATGTGCTACTTGTGTGAGCATTTCAGTCCTGCTACATCAGTGCTAAGAGCAATTTCAAACCTATCAGCACTTCATGCTGCTCACAGCATTATTGACTTCCCTTTGATGCAAGTGCTAGAAAGTACTCCGGGAGTTAAAGTGCTCTTTCAGCTTACACAGTCTTGGTACCCTTTTCTGCCCCTTTACAGTGTCTGAAGTTAGGTTGAACAGTGTGTCACTTACACCAATTAGTTTTACTTGAATGGAAATGGAATAAAAGTCATGCTTTCAGTACTCTTAACTTAGGGGAGAACGATCAACATTGCTTCCCATTCTACCATCATCATGAAGCATCAAGGCATAGCTTCCAGACTGCTTGTAAATTACTCCCTAAGACTACAAAGGGTTTTGAATTTTTGGAACCATAAGAGGGGACACAGGACAGTGTTAACTGTGTAAAAAAGTACTGTATAACATGTGTAAGGAAGTGTGTTCTTCTGAGCTCGCTGCTCTAGAGTGACGCAGACATGCCTTTCTCTTTTCTCCTTTTCCTCCTGTAGATTTCCACAGACTTACCTTAAAATGTGCAAATGTTTTTATAGACTTCCATTTAGAGATGTCTGTAATATACCAGTGTAAATCAAGGGAAATAAAGTTCTAAACCCAGTGTTTATAACTAACATACCATTCTCTTACAGGAGTGCAGACCAGATGAAAGCATATTGGAAAATATCTAGCATTTCAGAGAAGTCTGAGAATGGAGGCAAGTTGAGCTCTTTTGTTTTTCTTTCTTGTACAGAAAATAATTTTAACAGTAAAAGGTGATCATGTTAGTGTCTATGACCTCTAGTGCCTGTTTACACATCTTCTTATGCTGTATCCTGTTCATTAGTTTACCTTCTCAATTAATTGCCTCCTGAGAGATTCCACTATGAGTGAGATATCAAGATATAAATTTAATTATTAGCTATACAAGGGAAAATAATGAAATACCCCAAATGCAGTTTGTAGCTCTAAAATAAAGTTTAGATGGGATAGGAAATTATTGCATACATACTATTTGCAGTTACTCAAATTAAAATAGGTTTAATATCTCTGTCTTTCCACACATGAATAATTTAAATACACTAGAAGGAAGTGAAGTGGAAGAACTGGGGATTAAAAAAAAAAAAATCCAAAAATCCTGTGCTTAGATGATTCTTGACCAACATCTTGAGTCTTGATTTTGACCATAATGACTCCAGGAAAAAAATTTATCTATGCACATCTGCTCAGAGTGGTAATTTATACAATACTGCATAAGGTACCAGTCGTTGTCTTCTGGCCGGTGCCTTTCTCTGAGCTCTAGTTGATGTCACGATCGTTGCAGTCTGCAGGTGCAGTATTCTTCTGAAGTAGTGCAGGAGCCAATGGGAAGCATCTCATCCTCTAAGCCTCTGTGGAGAAATGAACTGCTAATGTAAAGGAAAGGCCTTTAGTCCTGTTAAGAATTTAGTGAAGGGGATTGTGAAATCACAGATTTGCCTGTAAATATGACTGATTTCATATATGGGAACCACAAGCATGAAAAGGGAAGACAACTTCTATTCCTGCAAAGGCTGCAAAGTTGTTATCATTCAAACAAAATCAGAAAGAATTTTATTGGACAGAGGTGATTAGTCTGGTGTACTTTGTCCTTCACTCACCTCGTAATTTTTTGCTATCAGTCTTCCTTTACAACTACATAGGAATAGCCTGCTTTTTTTTTTCTCTCCTTTTCCAAACTCTGTAGCTTCTTTTAAAAGGAAAAATCATAAAGAAATACAAGCAGAGTCAGAGAAAGAGGAACTGTACACCTGCAGAGCAGCATGAAATTGGCTTCTAGTGATTCAGTTTGCGTCTTGTGTGTTGACAGCAGACTTGCACATATCCCACTGCTTCTGCTACGTTCCTTCTTTTCCCACCATCTTTCCTCCCCTTTTCTTTGATTATAAACACATGTAGTACCCTAGTCCAAGAGGAAGTAATACTGTGCTGATTCTGCACTTAAGGGAGAAGTTGCACAGTGTCAATGTCAGGACGAATGTCTTTAAGACTTTTTTCCTGGTGGATATATGATTAAATTTTTGGGGTGTTGGTATGGTCCAATACATTATGTGATCTTTCAGTTGGAGAGAGATAAAACACAGAACAAACTTTGAAACTTGAATATATGGGTTACTATACTTAGAGTGGAAAGAATTTCCAATTTACAGAAATAAGGCAGACCTACTGAAGAAATTAAATTGATCTTAAGCTAAATTTCTCATGAACAAGCTACTGCGTGAAACCATTTCTTTTAGTTCCTGCTTTAACCTCAGTAACATTTCAGTTACTAACTTTCCTTGTCATTTAGCAGTTCTTATTGATAGGAATAGCAAGTTGTTTTAAAGTAAAAATTATTCCATTATCAATTATTTAAATCTCATTTTCCCAGCACACTTTGCAAGAACAAGAAAAGACTTGTTTAAAAACTAGAAACTAGTAGCAATGTGGGGATTTTAAAAATGCCTTTCATCGGTGTCAGAAATGTACTTAAAGTAATACTGAACTATTTTTGCTTTATAATAGTCACCACTGTCTCTGAAAAAATCAACTGAAATTTCTGAGAAGTATTTAATCAGACCTTGTCTTTAATAGAAATATAGTAATTTCTTTCCTCTGAGTACATTGCCATATAACTGCATTTCTTCCAATGGTTTTATTCAGGTACTTTCATCCAGACAGATCATGACAACTTTTAAGTGTTCTGATGTAATTTCAAATCTGCTAGTGAAAAGCAGGTAGTATCTACCTATCTATCCATCAGATACAATCTACCACAGGATAGATGGTATTAAGTACTTAGAGACCAGCAAGCATAAATGATTATAGGGACCAATCAGATAAGTAATAAGTGATTACCAGGCTCTCTGATACACAGATTTTGTATAATATTGCAGAAATTTATATTGTTTCTCTTTAAATCATTCACTAGTCATTGTTTTAAACAGAGTATTGGAAAAAACAGACTTTTATCTCTTTTGAAAGTTTATGTAGGACTGCCACTGGGAATAGATCTCAAAGGTCACCATGTTAGTTTCACTTCTTACTACTAAAAATTTGGGTAGATAATTTTGTTCTTGCAAAAGAGTAAGCTTTTCAGTTTTGTTATTTTTATAGGTTCTGGGTCCCTCAGGGCAAAATTTGAGCTTTCAGGAGGACCCAGTAAACCAGCAACACTTGCAGTGCAATTCATCAGTGAAGGAAGCACCCTTTCAGGAGTAGATGTGGAGCTCGTAGGCACGGGCTATCGGCTTTCCCTTCTTAAGAAAAGATTTGTCACTGGTAAGACACTGACATGCTTATATATTCAAATTAATATTATATGTTCTCTACTGTTAAATTCTAAATGAAACAGTAAAATAAGTGTAAATAGTTACTCTTTATTGAAACATTTCTGACAGGTGGGTTTGTTTTTCCACAGTTATGCAAACTGCTCCAAGGAAAATAGTGACAAAATCTGGTTTATCTACTGACTGCAAAATCTTACCTTTGTTTTTCAGGACGGTATATGGCAGACTGTTAATGTACTTGTGAAAGTCATCGGATCAGGAGTGCAAGAAACCCACTCTGCCCTCTCTACTTTTCAAACACTATTTTAACATGCATTAATTTTTCCAAAATGTTGACCTACTTTGAGGCTAAACTACAGAAAGTAAATGCACTTTTAAAAGTCATTTTGAAAACCTTTTATTACTTTACAATAGCACTGAAGTTAACTTCAACACTGTCTGTAAATGATCAACTGCAATACTTGGGAAAATTTGTTGAAAATGTAGTAACTTTATATAGATGAAGTCAAAATAGTAATCCACAGTTGTAATGGAAATATGAAAGTTTATGTTGTACTGTAAACATTAAACCTTAAATGTAGGAAAGCAAGTAAGAAATATTTGAAATTTTCATAAGTAATACTCATTTTTCAGATTCTTTAATTGCCAGCTTTTAATTGACATTTTATAAAGATAGCAGAGGCTAAGTCCGTGTAATTCTTCTATACATTCATGCCACAAGACCAGCTGAGTTAGAGATGTATTGAAGTAACTCGATGCCCATGTATCATATATTATTAAAATGTAAGTTGTTTTATATAGGGGTTTTTTAACTAAGTGCAATGTGTTACAAATTGCAAAACACAGCAGACATTTAGTTCTGCAATTAGTAAATTTTTGGGGACTTGTGATTGTTTGAGTTAATGCAGTAGATCTAATTTATTTTTATATTAATTGCATAACGTTTGTGCCTTTCCAAAAAGCCTGTGCCTATCCAATTTGATACTCATGTGCCTCACTTCCTTTTTCAAAGTTTGGCTCTTCATCAAGAAAGCATGGTATTTGTATTATACATACAACTTTATAAAAATTCTTTTCACTGCAGTTCATTTAGAAGGCAAGTTTGCAAAAACTGTAGTTTGTTTTAAAAGAAATTCAAAATACTGAATTACTTCCTCGTGGAATAATTGCAATAGAATGTGGCTTTAGTAAAGGGAAGTGCATCATGCAGGACTTGGAAACTTTCATTAAGTAACTTTAATGTCACCAAAGAGGAGAATCTGAAAAATCAGTGAAGATAGGAAAAACAAAGCTGTAAAAGCAAACAGCGTTATCCTTCGCTTTGGCTATAAGTCTTCAGACTTTGAGTGCTTTTGGGGATGTGTGATGTGAATGTACACATAGTACTTCAGGAGGCATTTTTAAAGGGTTATATTCTGGCAGCAGGATGACAAATCCTGCTGTATGTTCATTTTTTTCTGTAACTACCAATTTTAATATTTGTATTGTCATTTAATCTGCTTGCTACAGCCTAAGTATGGGGATATGACACATCAGTAAAAACTTTTATTACTAAGTCACTAATGTAAAAAATCTTCTATGTATTTGTATTACCAAGTTGTGTTTTTTTTATGCTGAAATCATAAGCATTGGGGCAAAATAATTCAATAACCTGCATATGGGAATTTCAAATGAACATTTAGCATACTAGTGTCTGTTTCAAATTCTCTATTAAAACAGTAAAACATGCTTGACTTAATGCAAAGCCAGTAACAAATTGGATTGCTGAAGCTTTACAAGTAATTATGCCTTTGTAGAGGCTGCATAAATTCTAGTGTACATTAGACACTTTTGCAGGTGAGAGTTTCATTGTTATTACTAAGAACATACTGTACTGTAGATTTGATTGGAAGAGTATATTTGGCTCCTAATTTGCTAATCTTACTGATGGTAAATTTATAACTCATGAAATGGTACAGTCTTTTTATTGGAATTTTAATTGTAACCTGCTTTACAATCAGACTGATTAACACAACAGTCCTTTATTAATGAAAACCCAAACCTGTTGTTGCTATTTTTAATCAAGTATTACATTAATTCTAAGTTAAATGAAGTAGTTAATGTTTCAGCACTTTTAAACTAGCCTTCATTCAGGTGTTTTTCATACATTTGCATTGGGTGCAGGTTACAATTTTGAAGCCATACAAGTTTCTGTAGACATTTTGTAAAGAAACTCAAAAACAATGTAAAAAGTACATGTAGCTATCTGATATTAAAAAAAAATTATGTAGCAAGCTGGTTCTTGCTTGTGTATACAGCAATATCCCTTGTAGCTGCCTCCTAAGAAAATTAATTTGTAAACACAACTCTAAAGGATCTGAATTTTTATGAATTGTTACTACATCCGACTGTAAATTAGAGCATACAAGTTTATCTTACAAAAATTGTAAATACTTCTGAATTTTCATAAAATGTAAATTTTTTAAATTTGCACCCATAATAAACATGTAATATATAAATCAGTATTTAAATTATATTGCCTGTACTTCTGCAGTTAATTCCACAGATCTTCTGAGCACTAAGGTAATAGAGCAAAACCATGCCTATATTGAACATTTTAAAAATGTTGATTGATTTTTTAACTGACAGAGGGTAGAGATCATTCTGAACTCTGTTGTATATTTAAAAACATCTCAGAGAAGGTGGATGGAAAGATGGCTTCTCCAGAATGTTTCATCTTTACTAAACTGGAATGTCTGAGATGTCTGTAGTGGCCTATGCCTTTACGAAATTGATATGCTTCACTAATAGATTAGGCAAAACTGTGGATATGTTTATGAGAAAAATCTTGACTTGCAGACATGAGCTGCTCTCTGTAAAAGTGCTATCAAGTGCTGTGCATTCCCAGTCTTCCTTAATAAGCCTGTATCTGTTGTGTGTGCCGGAGAAGAATTAATGACAAGATTAAAGTAATTCTTTCTGATTTTTAGTATTCCACCAATCAAAAAGAGTAGATATTTAGCAGTTTGTATGGTATAGTCCTTCTAAGCTTTGAGCGTAGAACAAAAGTTGGCACTGAAAAAATGTTTTTGCATCTGTTTGTTTCCTACTAATCCCAAGGCCTGTAGAAGTTTAGTTAGTAATGGCTTAATAAATTCACTTTCTCAGCTGGTTGAATATCAGTGCAATAGAGGTACCATTCTTGTCATGCAGGAAAGCAATAGTCCAAGGGCTTGATTCTTATCTTCTGCTGGCAGGCAGGAATGAAGAACACAAGTGCTTAGTGGTCAGATGGAATGGTCCATCTAATGCAGTATTCTGTCTTCAACACTGGCCAAAGAATAGGCTAGAGCCTTTGAGAGCTCATGTGTCATTTTCCTTCTGCTCCCCTAGCACTTCAGTTATTGGTTGGGGATGAAAAAGGTGCTGCCCAGTTCAGCTAGTATTCATTGAACTTGAAGTGTAACCATTCTGATAGAGGCTGCTCTGGCACTTCTGTTAACACTTGACTTGTATCCATGTACTGCTCACAACTGCTGCAAACTGGATCCCTACTGTCAAAGCAGGTTTGTGATTATCTAAGTACACAATCAGGTAGTTTTTCAGGGAAACCTATCTCTACCAGTGCCAAATAACATTTACGTAGGGTATTTTAAGGAGCTAAGGAATTTGATTATGAACTGGAACAGTATGCGAGTTACAACTGTGGTGGGCTTGGCTATCTAACTAAAAAGAAAGATCTTGCATCATGCCAAAAAGGATTACTTTTCAAATCTTATATGTTTGCAAAGCTTAAGATACACAGATGTTAAGATGCCTATCTTTTGTTTTGCAATTACTAAATAATTGGTTTCCTTTTCAGTTGCTATGAAAGGGAAATTATACTTAAGAGCATGCAAGAAAAATGTCAGGAATTCCTCCAAGCGTAGCATAAGCTAAAAACAGTTCAGGGTACTAAAGCAGAAGATAACATATCTGTTGTTGAGGTGCCCTTGATTGGATTGATGACCAAGTCTCTCAACTGGAAATTGAATGTTTATCTTTAACTCTACGTATTATTACTCCACTAAATATTCCTCTGCAGCTCACTTTGACCTCCATGTTTTCTGACATGGTGATTTTTCAGTTCTCCCTTAGTTCATTCAATAACCAATATAAGAAGTGCAGTCTTAAAAGAATAAAATAATCTTAAAACTCAAGAGGCCTCTTTTGGATTACTTACTGAGCATTTAATACTCTACTTCTACATTTTCTGTAACTACTTTTTTTCCACTTCCTTTGGAATTTATTCTTTCTGTTTTTAAATCTGAGATGGCTATTTTAATTATTGTAACCTAAAATTCTATTTTTGTTTGCCATTGTCCCAGCTGAATTTATTTTAAAAAATCTTGTTCTGTAACTTTGTGTTGTTATTATTGTTGCTGTTATTAATAATGATTGCTCCTCAGCAGTTTTTTTTAAATAGTTAATAATCATAAGCCATAAATCATGCCAATTTCACTACTCTAATTATTCAGCTTTTCCTCTTATCTTGTCCCAATCTGCCTTCTTGAAATTCTCATTTCTTAAGTCGTGTTTTCTGCTCCAGAAAGTTAGCAGTGGTAATGTCTTCAGCAATGACTTGAATCTTTCTCCATCCTGGTTAAGGATGCAACCCATTTTTATAATTGCTGGTTCTCCCCTCCAGATATCCCCTCCTGCTTTGCTGTTTGGTAAGCTCCTTATATCCACAGCCTTCCCTTCTGCTTCCCGCTTTTGTCATTGGTAGTTTATATGACTAGACATCACAAATACAGAAATGTTAAGGCTGCCCCAGTGTTAGCACTGATGACATTGTGTCCAGGTAAGATGCACCAAAGCAGCTTGGGAAGGAAAAAAACCAAAGATCAACAGCAAAAACTGTTACTTACCTTCCACATGTGTTGAACTCCCTTTCTCTGGCACCTTACAGGACCATGGATTTAGACAGAGAACCAAAGACAGAGAACAGACAGAACTTACAGCCCCTAAGCACCTGACCTCATTCTTCAATGAAAGTTTCTCCTTCACAGGTGAGAATCCCTTGGCCTCTGTACATGAGTCCCTTCTCACTTCCAAGTAATTCTTAGACTGACAACACACACTAAGTGTTTGAGTACCTGAACACAGGAGGCGTGTTGTAGTCTGATCTGCTGTCTCTGCAGCTGAAATCCCTCTGAAGCCTCAGCAGTCTATTCCCATGGGTGGGCCAAGTGGTGCCACACATTTTCAATTCTGAAATTGCAGTTCCATGCTCTGAGTTACTTGATTAGAAACATTAGACTGGATGTCCACTTCTAGTGAGACTACAGAATAAATGTAAGTTTTTTGCAGGACTAAAATGTGGAAGATTTCTCAATTTAAAAATTGCATCTTGTACATCTAGGACAGGAAACTCAGCCCTCAGACAAATACTGTTACTCTGGTATAATTTCTCTAGATAGTATAGAGGTAGTATAGAGTAAACATTACACTCACAGGAGAGAAACTAAGGAAATTACAGGGAAAAATTATTGTGGGTACCATTGTTCCCTTTGGATTAAAGGGGAGAATATGTATTTGTCACAATTTTCCCATAGAGGAGTTGAAAATTAAGAAAAAAAAATTCAGGATGATGGGCCATTAAAGCTTCTTTCTTGGCATTTTGCAAGCTACTTAAGACCATGAAGCTTCTCAAAATAGAAGTTGTATCTTTAATACAGTGGGAGAACATGGCGGATGTCTTCCCTGGACACCTAGCTATTAGCTAGAACATGTCACTACTGAACTCACCTAAGTACCAGCCTTTTCTTACAGGAAACAATAAGTTTCCCAGAGGGAGAAATATGGAACCTATGCCCCCATTTTCCTCAGCTATGACCTTTACCGATTGCTCGAGGTGGCAGTGCTGGTGCCACCTGCTCCCCAAGAGATGCCACAAAAACACACATTAGAATTCAGAGGGTTTTGGCAAATAGTGTCTTCTAGTAATACCTCCAAGTGATGGACCAGCTTAGAAGAGTCCTACAGCAACTTGGTTTTGGTAAAAAAAATGAAACCATAATTCGTGTTTCAGGAAGCGGTTAATCCCCTGTATAGGCAGCCAACAGTGCAGTCTCCTGCTTTCCATGCTACTGATGGTTAGGAAAAACCTGCCATTGTCACAAGTTGTAAAGGAAGCTTTCAAGAAAAATGTTACACTGTTCTTAAAAGTGGCAACTGTTACCTCAGCATCAGTTTATAAGTGAAGATGTGCTGAGAGTCCTTCTGGCCCCAGGAACATGGACTCATCTGTACTTTCTATCTAGGTCCTCATAAAGGTGCTTGTACCAACACACAGCAGGAGCAGTAGTAACCAGAAGACATGTTCATTATGTCAACTACTGACAACATCTACAAGCCATTATTTTAGTATATGGAGCAAATCTTAAGACCTTGCTTGAATGCCAAGGAGCACCAGTGGCCTGCTATGTCTTCTTCACAGAAGCTGTAAAGTATTCACACCACATGATGCCATACACAACAGTCTGAACAGCAGACAGATTTCTGCATCAACCCTGTAAAAACTATGTGGTAATTTGCAGTCTCCTGCTACTCCATTCAGTAATCTTTTCTGCTGTTTTTCTTTTCTGGAATTAAAAAACAGTAGAATATTGTTAAGACCTTGGTTAGTGTTTGTAGGGGCCAATATCTTAGTCATCTGTTCAGTCAAAGATTGGTAATACAATTGTTTTAAAATTCTTGTTAAGTCACTTTTGGACACTTGTCTTTAGTTAAAGGACCTTCTATTCTCTTCAACATTTAAGTGTTTCATACTTGCTCTGTAGCTCCATTAACATTTAGGAAACCCTTCTTTGCCTTTCTCCCAGCAAGTTAGGTGGTTTAATGGTTATTGCTGCCACTATCTATATTTAAAGACACATTAATTGTATGTTTACAACAGATACACAGTCATATCTAACAAGATGTTTGCAAGTAATGATTCAAGTGAATATTAGATCACATCAGGTATATCTTTCATGTTCTCCATAGATGTTACTGGCTCTACAGAGAATACTGTTAGCATATATGCCACTGTCATCTCCATAACCCCAACTATGGTAGTAAGTAGCAATCAGGTCAAGGTGAGCAACATGTTAAAAATACTGTGGGATTATTTCTATGGTGAAGAAACTGATGTCAGCCTCACAGAATAATGCACACTGCATGAGACCTCCTTGCTGTAGTCAGTATTTACTTTTAAATCAGAAGAACACACGGCTGCTGGTAAGGATCATATTGGAACTACTTACAGTCTGCTTACACCTTGACTTACAGAGATCCTGTTAGCTTTCAAGTGGTCTTCTGTCAGCCATGTCTAATCTTGGAGACCCCCTCTCCAAGAGGATCCAAAAGATCAACTTTTAAATTTTTGGAGATGCTTATAAACCAATAATCCCTTGATTGAGATGCCTGCAGTAATTAGACACAACCCAGCTCGCTTCAGCTACAGCTTCACGAGCAGCCAGTTTGCTCAATAGTTCAATATTGTCAAGAGGCATGGGCCAAGCTGTCCATTTTCACTCAACACCCCTTGTACCAGCTCTGTCATGTATCATATCTGCTTGTGATTCAACTTACCAGGCAGACATAAGTCAAACCCAGGAAGCCAAAAAAGAAAATTCTGTTCTAAATTAAGTCAACTGAACCACCATGCAGCAGCATCTAGCAAACACCTGGCACAGGGATTCCCAAACTAGGAGTAGAAATGGGATACGGAATGAGATCTGCCTCTTTAGACAACAGCACATCACCAGCCCAGACCACCTGATCACTAAATCACAGTCAGAGAGGGGAGCTAAAAACAGCTGGCTCCAATGACATAATGGAAGACTTAGTAGCGGCTTTAAATCCTGAAGTTATAAACTTTACAAGATTGATAAGAAAAGCAAATTAAACACGGGGTAGGAAAGTCCATGGTGATAGTTTGACTGAGGGTGATAAATCAGTGTTTACTCCAAAAAACAACAAAAATCTTTAACTTCCACTGTGTTATGGGATCCATACTAGCAGGAAATGCCAGAATAGGTAAAAACAAAAAGTGAGAAAGAAAAGTATTCAGTAAATATTTTGCCACATTTCTTAAAGGCTATATGGATCATGTAGTCACAGGGTGAAAATATTTTGCAATCAAAGAGTATCTAAAGAGAGATATTAATACATTATCTACTAAAGCTAAGTATTTTTAAACTAGCATATCAGATAAAAAACATCCAAGAATTTAGGAAGTTGAATAAGGAATACTATGGATCATTAATTTTTATTTCAATGATTCTCAAATACTGGAAAGAACTAGAAGATTTAAAGAAAGATAACATCATTACAGGGAAAAAAAGGGGGGGGAAAGGGAAAAAATAAGAAAAAAAAAAGGTGTCAATCCAAATAACTGTAATACAGAACTTGCTGAGAAAATTAAAAAAACATTTAAGATAATTAGTATCAATCATGGATGTACCAAATAGAGGTCTTCAACTAATTTAGGATTAGGTTGAAAATCTGGATCATAAGAGTAATAGGGTCAAAGGAAAAAAAGATTTATGTAAGATGCCTGATTTAGAAGTATACAATATTTGATTTATAACTAGACCAATGCAAGAACATAATAGATTAAAAAATTAGTCTTAAGATGTAACTGAAGAGGGAATCAACTTTAAACACCATTCTGTTAAATAAGAGCCCTACCACAAAGCTGAATTCTATACACTGTAATACAGTCAAGGTACTGTGCAGAGAAGACACAAACCTTGGTGGAGCAGTCTCCTAGGCATCTTATGTTTCTGAAATCTTTCTTCAGATAATCCAAGATGTATCAGTGAGTCCCTCTTTGGTGTATGGTATAAAAAGGAAAATGGACCATTTGTCAGAAAAAAAGATATGATCAATATTCAGAAATTCTTCGTAGCACATAGACCAATCCTCTCCCTTTCTCTCTGTCTCAAGGCTTTCAGAAATTACTTCTGGCTACAAGTTTCCTGCCTAAGTAAGAAAAATCTGAGTTTGAGAGAACTCAATAACTTGTGGTGCCACACAGACATTTAATGTCTTTTTAATGGGGAAGAAAGTAGCTTAGGTGTGTGGCAGTAGCATCCCATAGATACTAGTTAAAGAAAGATACATAGTTAAAGGCTTTTATTTCCAGTGCCTGGATGCATCCATGCACAGACATGCACCTGCAACACTCAGAAGAAACAATAACCTGCCTTGCTTCTGTGATGATGAATTCCTCAATATAGGAGAACAAACTTTGAGATTGCATGGGAATTAATTATCATCATCTTAACAGCAAAATAAATACATAAAGGAAACAAAATATCACCAAAAAATCAGCTTAGATGAGGCACCCCTACAAGAAAAAAAAAAAAACCCAAAACCAACCCAACCAAAAAAACTTACAATGCATTTATAATCATATGTGAATGTACTGGTCATGAATAAGATAACAATCCTTGTTTCTTTTTCTTAGTTTTTAAACAAGATGCACTAACATGTAAAATGCAGAAGTAGAGACATTAATCGTAATGTTATTCCATTTACCTTCCTTTAAAATCAAGATAGAGGGTATTGAAAAAAAAGTCATGGGACTTACAAAACTAGTGGAATAGAACACTGATTGTTTAAGTCTATTTTATCAAAGCCTAAGGAGTGACTTCATCTCAGATGATGCTAATCTAGGTAGAAAAATAGTATTCTATGTATAGCAACAGCAGTGTACATGAGAAGTTTTCAGAAGCTTTCCCCATGTCCAACAGAGCCAATGCCAGCCAGCTCTAAGAGGGACTTGCTGCTGGACAAGGCCAAGGCCATCAGCTACTATGGCAGAAGCTCTAGGGTAACATATTTAAGAAGAAAAGAAAAAGTTATTGCACAGATATAATTGTGGCCAGGGAAGAGGGGAGGATCTCCAGTTCTGTAGTCCTAGTAGGACTTGTGACCCTGTGGGTGACCCAGGAGCAGCCTGTCCTTGAAGGACTGCACCCCATGGAAGAGTGACCAATGCTGCAGCATTTCACAGAGGACTGTTGCCCATGGGATGGACTTACACTGGAGAAGTTCATGGTGAACTGTTTCCCATGGGACTGACCCCGTGTTGGAGCAGGAGAGGGACTCCTCTGCCTGAGTGGCAGGAACAAAGTGTGACTGTAACCCTCATCTCCCATGTCTCTGCACTGTTGTGGGAAGGAAGTAGAGCTCAAGGGGAAAGTCGTTTTAAGATTTGTTTTACTTCTGATTACCCTGCTCTGATTTTGAGTGGTAATAAATTAATTTCCCCAAGTCAAGTCTGTTTTGCCCATGACAGTAATAAATGAATGATCTCCCCCTGTCCTTATCTCAACCCATGAGACTTTTGTTATATTCTCTTTTCCCTGTCCACCTGAGGAGGGGAATTACAGCAGCTTTGGTGGGTGCATGGCTTCCAGCCAGGGTCAATAATCATAGGAGTGAACAAAATATTTATCAAGCCACTAATATTTGGCACACAACATGTCAAGTTCTGCTCTATGACTTTAATAGAAATATTATTTTCCTTTCAGTATGTGGCAATCCAAGAGGGCCAAGAACAGCATCCTTAGCTTGGATATAGCACACTGGTGGTAGATGGTGACCATGTCTCTTGTATGAATACTGATCCTTTCACTAAGATAGATGTAAACCAGCATATTTTAGACCACTCAATCATTTTTGGTAGTGCAAAAATCAAAACGATAGATCTCATTGTATAATTCCAAACAATTCCTCGCCTCCCTGATGGAACCTGCCCTTAGTCTGAGAATTCAAGGTCCTGCTTTTATTTAAACTCTGCTGTAACTTGGGCAAGCACAAAACTAGCATCTACAGCTCTGTAAAACAGATTTGGGTGGGAGCATAAAAATTTCTGGATGCTAGTCTCTAGCAAACCAAAATACAAATTTCCCAGGTCACAGAAAGTAAGCAGTCTGACCTTGTAGCCTAGAAATGAACACTCAGTCCCTGGAGTCACAGAATCACAGAATTGCTTAGGCTGGAAAAGACTTAAGATCATAGAGTCCAAACACTAACCCAACACTGGCAAGTCCACCATTAAACCGTGTTCCAAGTGCCATGTCTGCATATATTTAAATTTTCTGCAGGGATGATTTCTCCACCATTTCCCTGAGCAGACTGGTCCCATGCTTGGCAGCCCTTTTGGTGAAGAAATATTTCTTGATACCTAATCTAAATCTCCCCTGTCACAACTCAAGGCTTTTCCCTCTTGTATTGCTTGTCACTTGGGAGAAGAAAGCAACCTCCACATGGCTACACCATCCTTTCAGGCAGTTGCGGAGAGTGACAAGGTCTCCTCTGAGCCGCCTTCTCTCCAAGCTAAACAATGTCAGCTCCCTCAGCTACTCCTCACAGGAGTTGTGCTCCAGACCCTCTATCAGCTTTGGACATGCTTCCAGCACCTCAGTGTCTTACTTGTCCTTTCTTCTGAAGTGGTGCCACTTACTTATTTACATTTAAAAGCTAATTGAACTCCGTCAATGTCACACCATCAATATGCATTTTGTTCCTGGTAAAGTGTATATCCAGCCTACCGGTCTTGTATTCCTTTAAAATAAGGGCACCAATGATAAAATATTGAACAGAAAATTACATGAGTCTTAGGATTTAAAAAAATGTCTTTCTAATATGTGGAAAGATTTCCTCAAGTCCATACTGGGTCTCTACATGCACTGGAGGAGAAGTAATAGAAGAGCTTTACATTCATCTTTCCTTCTTTCCTCAGCATGACCAAACTGCCCTTCCACAGGATTCAATTGCTGACTGTGAGAAGCAGCACTGCCTTCAGCCAGGGATCGGTTGTCTGCCCAGCCCCCTGTTCTGATGGGTGCAGCACGTAGGCTTGGGCTCACTTCCTCATCTCAGTGCCATCCCAGTGCCATGCAAGAGGTTATGGGTTTCCAGTGCCACCAGCTGAAATAGCTGTCATGCCTTTCTCTTAAAAATCAAATATAAGCAGAATAAGCAAACCCAATAAATTAAGATACAGATTTGAGATATGGATCTACCTCTCCTGACCAAAACAAAGTTAGTTGATTTTTATGAGGGTTAATGCATAACCTCTCTGAATTTCATTAATTTTTAATCACTTCTCTCTCACTTCCTTTCAATACTTAGAGGGGGCTTATAAGAAAACTGAGTATAGACCTTTCAGCAGGGCCTGTTGCAATAGGCCAAAAGGTAATGGTTTTAAATGACATTAAGGGTAGATGAAGAGTAGATAAAAGGAAGAGATATCTTACGATGATGTTGATGCAGCAATGGAACAGGTTTCCCAGAGCAGTGGTAGCTGCCCCATCCCGAGAACCATTCACAGTCAGATGTGACAGGGCTCTGAGCAACCTGATCTAGTTGGAGATGTCCCTGCTCATTGCAGTAAGGTTGGGATAGATGACCTTTAAATGTCCCTTCTAACCCAAACCATTCTGATTCTGTGATTCTGTGATTTACTGTCAGAAATACTGAATGAGTCTGTTGCATTTACACACCTTTTAGATGGGTTGAGAAGAGAGGTTGGGAAAACAGATTTATTAAGAGGAGGCAATGACCATCAGCCAAGTCATGGACACTTCTGACATGTCCAGGCTCTGAAGAGAGCAATCAGCTTGGTCTTCTTATTGGATCTTTCTCTGTTGGTCCTGGAGTAGGGATTATCACAAATCAGTAGGGTACACTGCGCAAGTGCACAAATGCCACAGACCCAGTTGGCTGCTGTTTTGTGGGGAGGGTGTCAGTCCCTCATTTATCCTCCCTTACAGTATAGCCAGCAACATACTCTCTTCTGTGGTTCTTTTGTAGCTATCTACTGAACCACAAAGAAATATTTCAGGATTAATCAAATTTGGTTCTAAAGCTTACTGAATGTTGGCAGCAATGCTTTTTATATTTCTAAGCCTATGAATTGACAATTTTAATAAAATAAGTATTTTATAGACTTGCATTTCTAAGTGTAGATCTTTTGAGTCTACCAGAACATAAATAAACCAAAACACACTGTTCTTAACTATTGAGTCAAGCTTTGCACCTTCTATGCATACCGACTTCTTGATGTGAACTGGCTATACAGAACTTAGTGGCAGCTGGAGAACTGGGTGACTCTTGACTTCTGCATCATCATCTCATTTGGGCCATACCATCACAGCAAGCATGTAGCAATTATAAAGTGAAATTTACTGTGTGTTTCTTCCATGCACTCCTCAGCAGCTCTTGCTTCAAAGTATACCAACAGAAGAAACAAAACAAGTAGCATCAGCCTTGATTTAAGAATCTTCTACAAAGCTTCAAAGTGGGCTGTGAATTATAAACACTAGGTATTTCTGTGACAGTTACATTTTCACCAGGACAGTTTAGAACAGTCTAGATTCTCTCACTGGGTTTTCAAACATCTGAAAACATTCTGTAGATCATGCTTAATGTTTCAAGCTGAAGCACAATCTCAGTACATCCAGTATTTCACATAATTAATTGCAACAGCTGTGGTTTTAATAGCCCATCTCATATTGTACACAACATATTAACATCACTTCTGCACAGTAGAATTTTAATCGAGACATGACCAGCATTTAGTCTTACTGGTTGCATTTGTGCCCTAGTTTCTAGAGACCATCATCTTTAGGCAAACAGTTTAAACCAACTGTCTTTGACATTTATAAGCATGTTTGCTAAATCAAAAAAAAAATTTAAAAAATAGGAATACAAAGTTACTAATTTTCATTTGTATTTCATCAGATTATTGCTATCAGTAGTGGCTTACATCAAAATAGCCTCAACTAATTCCCAATCAATAAATCATGAGCAACTATATTTCTCTGCTCAAAATCCCAAATGGTAATCTTGTCAGTGTCTTCACAAGCATTACTGACTGTAACCCCAAAAACAATTTCAAAAGCAGTGGCTTGCTGGTAGCTCTGGATTCCCTGTCATACTCCAACTGTGAACACACTGCATTTTTTTCATAGCTCTAGCACTGCTTTCCGTGTCAGTCAAAAATACTTAATTTTCTCGACTAACACTAACATCCGAAAACTACTGTCATACAACTATGTCTAGCCTTAGTACAAACGACTCTCCCAGTACCTTCCTGTATGGTAAAAATCAATATGATTCTTTTTTGCCAAATACAACCACTTGCAGTGTGGACTTAAAATACACGTTACTTGCAGTTCAACTGTTACTATTTTGAAATGTAAAAAATACATAGTTTAAAAATAATTCTTATCTTAAATCACAGTATATGGCTCAAGATTACAGCTTTATGACTGCAGTTCCATGGCAGGAACAAACAGCCTCTGAGTGCAGTAAAAAATATCTACCAGGCTGAGTCAGAATCTCAAGAACTGAAGTTCAAATCCCTTCTATCATGATGGGGGTCAAGTCCTCAAGCCCAACACTACAAGAAACCCAAGTGGTGGACGGAGAGGAAAAGCTGATGACAGGCTTTGCAAACAGAAATCCTTTTCAGGTAGATGCTAGCCAACGAGCTTGTTAACTGTTGTTAAGACTGGCTTTTTATATTTTTTTAAGTGAAATTCTTGACATGATAAGTTTGTTACAAGAAGTATTTACATAACATAAAAAACTATTTATGTAACAGGAAAAGAGACAGATCATATATTACAGCAGTGGTCCAATAATTTAATAGTATCAGAGAACTGAAGAAAGCTTAGCCTGATAAAATACTTCATACAGAAATGTGCACCACACAAGTGTTTTTATTAATTATTTAAGCCCTATGTTGAAAAAATGACAAAATCAGGTATTAGAAAATTGACATATAATTAAATCTCCTTGTTTCACTGTTGTCAGATGCCACAAAATAGTCTGATTTTACATTTTGGTGCTCTCTCACTCTTTGCAAGAAATTATTTTCAGCTTGTGTTAGTAACAAGCAGAGCTCATTTTCTTTTGTTCTCTTCAGATTTTTTTTTTTTTTTTAATTCTCCACTGAAATATTTCCCTCATCACAGAACACAGGAATTGTCACTTTCCAGTCTCTCCTTACCATGAGACCCTTCACAGTAGTATTGCAAATGTTACTCAGCTTCCAGTCAATGGTAGCTGAGTTGGGACATAAAACAGTTGAGACAGAAAAAGGACACTCACGAATGTACAGTTCTGGAAAGCTTGAAGCCTTCTACCCCATGACAAGGTCCTTCCTACACCCAACATATATTTTCATACACTATTTGGTTATCAATTCAATTCCAATTTTCCCTTGTTCTCTACCCAAATGCAGATTGCCTACAAAAAGCTACACATACAATTTTCACCCAGTCTTATAATCTAACCAAACTATGCCCCTATCAAACAAGATTTTAATCACTCTCTTTTCCTCCTGCCATCTCTTTTCCGGGCATCACTCCATCCCTGTTCTGGCTCATCTTATTTCGACTCACATAAACCCAAGCTGGTTCCCTCATACCTCACTGGCTACCAGGCTGCTGCTACCCAGCTGGGCAAACTTTCCTCACGCTGTCATTCAGGTCCTACCCCTGCTACAGCACTTACAAATGGCCCATCTTGATCTTCCTTCCCTGGCTCCTTGTCCACTCACACAGCCGCTTCTTGCACGTCACAGCTCTCTCGTCTCAGCTACCAAAGCCAGCTTCTTCCTCCACACTGCCTGTAGCTGGCAATAAAGCATCCTCTCCCATTTCCAGCAGCTAAAGCGGCTCACTACTGAAGGAAATCTGTCGCATCCAGGCTCAGCCTGTCTTTAAGTTGCCTATGAAGTTCCCAAGTGTGTGGAGAAAGGCAAGTGTTGTTAAGGCTGATGCGACTACAACACAAAGGGCTCCTGAAACAGTGCCTGGTTCTCGTAATGCCAAGTGTGTGGGTTCAATCCCTGTATGGATCATTCACTAAAGAGTTACACCCGATGATCCTCGAGGGTTCCTTTCAACTCAGAATATTCTGTGAAATGGGAGACGTGGCATTAGCATCCTGAGGGCTCATCTGCCTGACCTCGAAGCCACGGGTATTTCAGCGGCACACTAGACCGTGGCCACGTACACAGGATTCCAGAGCTGCGTGCTACAGCCGTGCCCTGCAAGCTGCACCTCGGCCCGGGGCGCGGACATCCCGAGCCGGGCAGCACCGTAGCCGCCCCGCCCCGGCCCG
>VZRN01004102.1:1019183-1062705 GCA_013397935.1 Dasyornis broadbenti | reverse complement strand
GGGGTCGCGCCGCGTCTCTCCGCTGCTGCCGCCATTCACGTGTTTTCCCTCTTCTCCAGGGTGCGTGAGAATTATCCGGGACGTAAGTGTCCTGTCTGTTTCCTGGAGAGCCCACCGCTCTCCAGACGGCTTCCCCGCTGTGACCTCTACGCCATCCCTGAGGGAGGATGAAATACCTTTGAAGAGGCTTCTGCAGTTATTCTGGCATACAGTGCTCTCGTGGCTGATGGTGGCGTACAGCTGGTAAAAGGCGCAGGTGGGGAGGCTCAGGTGCTGCTCCCTCGCGGAGAGGTGGTGGACAGGTTTCCCTGCATCGCTTCTTGCTCTGGCGTGATGCACAGCAGCTTTTGGGGCATGGTCCATCCTCTTGAAAGCCTTATTGTAATTTAGAAGACTAGGTGACTTAGAATAGAGCACGCCTGATGGTCTGGGGCATGAGGAGAGGTATGCCATGAAATGCGTCTTTTTCTAGATGGAGTAGTGCTTAATTGCTTGTCCATTAATTTGTCTGGCTTAATACCCCAAGCCTCAGGAAACTGGGACAGGATTGCTTTAGGTAGGTTTTGGAGCCCTTCATCTCCCCAGTGGTCACCACGGTCTGTGCTGTGGTCAGAGATCTGTAAGTCTTTTTGTCTTTCACCTTTTACTGCTTTGAAGTACATCAGCCCCGTGGGGCAGATCTTCCTGTAAATTTCCAGAGACTGATTTGTCATGTGTTACCTGTTTGAAGAACGTCGGCTCTGACATTAGCTATATCTGTCTGCTTTCGCCCCAGTCTCCCTCCAGGTACTCCAGGAAATAGGAGCTGCTTTGCCACAGCTCTTGTGTGCCACTAGTGTGTCATGTAAAAAGTATCCCACCAACAAGCATGGGACCCTTCAGAGCCCATTTTTGAATCTAGGTGGAGTCCTAGTTGCCTACATGGCATCCAGTCAATGGGTTACCAGACTTTGCTTTGGAAGCTCCTTGCTGTGCAGACTTTTAGGGTTCTCCTGTCCAGCTGTGGTGTCAGTATTCTTCCTGGTGAAGTGAGTGAGGAACATTTGTGGACCATGTTTTACTGTAGGTGCTTTTCTCTTGTAGCCCACAGGGATAGGAATTGGCAGCTTTGCAGAATGCAGTTATGTCTGGCACAGTCAGAATCCCTGACAGTGCTGATTTGTGGTGGGGAAGATCCCTGGTGCACATGTGTCTGGAGGCTGGTGGGGTTCACCCCACTTTCTGGAATTTCCTACTGCAGTTGCTTTCCAGCACTTCTCCTGCCCCATGTGCAATGATCATAAATAACAACACAGCCTTACCCTTCCTATATTGTGAGCTGAAACAGTAATTTTGTCCCATATGGGACAAAACCCCTATGGGCAGAGTTCCTGTGGCATCCACTCCCAGCTTAGGAATCTTTATGCACACTGTCTAAATACTGACATCTTTTAGGATATCAGAGTCTTATGTTCTGTGAGATAAGAGCACTGTCAGGCACTAATTAGTGACTCGATACATAAGAGATCAAATTGTATGTATTTGGCATCTCAGAACTTGTTACTAATTGTGGTCCTGTTTCTTAAAAGTAGGAAATAGAAAATACATCCTGTTGGGCATTTCCCCCTAGCTCTTCAAATTAGTGAATAAAAACACCATGGAGAGGGAAAAGTGTGTGGATGAAGGTTGCACATTACAGTTTAGTTTAACCAGCTGTACTCATGGGTAAACATGTCTGAATGCTAAGTTAAGAGTCCAGTTCACCATGAAACCGGGATTAATTGAAGAGCAGAAAATGCTGTGGGTACCGAGGCAGATACGAACAAAGAAGGAAATTAGACACAGGGAGCCGTTCATGTTTTGATATGGAGGTTAAACTGAATGAAGTTGAGCATTTTTCCTTATTGCTTGAGCAATAAGAAGTCATGGTTTAATTTGAAACCCAGGAGAAAAAAAAATACAAAAATAATTGCACAGTGGCATTGGCAACTTCCCAGTAGCAGTTCAAAATCTGGAAATATTGGTTAAAAAATGGAAAAATTGAAGTCCTTAAAAAGGATGACTTAAAAATTCTAATGGGATTTCCATTGTGGATTACAACTGACAGAGTATTAGTTTTTGAAATAACACAGACTAGACTTGAAACTTCTGCATGAAATTACTTGTGTGCTTTTGCAAGCGAAAAGAAGGGAGTGGGACCTGCTCTGGGAAAGATAAAATAGGGGGACAGCAGTGTTTTAATTCTTCTAAAGCTGTTCTTTTCTTTTAATTCTCTCTTCCTGAATTCATAATGTCTGCATGAAGCTATCAAATTTCATATTAGTAAGGGGGAGTAAATTTATAGCCCTAGTGTTTGCAGTGGAAATCTTGGAAAATTTGAGTTCTGAAAGCTCAAGAGAATTGTAGTAGAAGTATTTTAAAATTCTTGGAGTTGTCCATAATATGAAAGTTATAATACAAATGTTATACAGAAAAATGACAAGAAATTGTGAAATTGTTTCCTTTTCCGTATACCTGGCAGGGGCCTGATTTATAAAAAGGTAAAGCACTATATCATTTAGGTTAAGCTTATAACCAGACTTCCTTTACAAGCTATGTTTCCAATTCCCTCTTCCCCTCATACTTTATGGCCTCTACACTACTGGGTTATGTTCTTATGGTTTCTGATCTATTATTTCCATGTCTGCTTTCAGACATGAGTTTAATATGAAGGGAAAATTCCTTTACATCAATATGCCATGGATATATCAAATCTAGTGGGAGTATTTCAAGCACATAAACAATATAAAGCTTGCTTCTTTGTTAAAAGACTTATTCTTGAAACTCAGGAAATAAATTTAATCTTGCATTAGGCTTTCTATTAAAATTTCATGGTAGTGTAAATGGAAATTAGTCCTCCCTTGGATTTTGCAGTATAAAATCTGTGGTTTTCATCTTCAAAGCTACAACAGACAGTATTAAATGTTCATGAATATTCTTTTGTGGCCTGAAAGAATGGAGAAAATATGGACATGCTTAATTTCTAATGTGTGTTTCAACTTCATCTCATAACAACAAGATTGGTGGAAGAGAAACAGTCACTCTGTTGGAGTAATGAGGACAAATCTTTGTGTTTTTCTTTGCAAGGGATATACATTTGAATTTACTTTTTTTTGCCTTCACATTATTTTGTTTTGTCCTAATTTGCTTGGTTTTAAGTTCATGTTTTTCTTCCCTAAAAGGTACTGCAGAGAAAGGATTCAGAGTTCTCTCTAATTACAGTGTTTTGCTGTTATAACGGTTAATGTCTCAGCAGAACAATATCTCAAGACAGTGGTGTCTGAAACTGGGCTTTGCTAGGATTTATTTATTTGTGTGTGTCTGTGTTTCAGAGGCCTTTTACTCAGCTTTGTACATTTATTGGTAGGTCAGGAAATTTGAGCCAGCTCGGATAATTTATGAGAATGGGGCTTATGCAGTTATCAGAAAGAATTTTATTTATTTAGCAAAGACCACTGAAATCAAAGAAGTGCCCAACTCAATCCATTTCTTTCTGCTCAGAAGTAGAGCCTTCAGACTGACTTCAGCTCATGCAGTATTGAAAGCGTACTGAGCTAAAGGTCATCAGTTTGAAGTCAATCAGGATATTTTTAGGTTTTTTTATATATGCTGTCCTATCTTTAGTGCTCTTTATAACTTTTTTTCCTGACAGAGTGAATCTGACTCTTCTACCACGGGACTGCTCAATTAGCAGTTTTTTGAACCAGTCTTAGTGGAAGGTTAGACTGAATTCAAAACACTGAAGAAACACTTAGCAAACGTAGTTTACAAGGGAACTCCTCACAGTCATGAAATAGATTAAGGGAGGGTCCTTCAGTTTTGTTGTTGGAGATAGCCAGCTTGGAGACTTTTGTTGCTTTCTACAATGCCCTTCTTGCTGTGTTTCCTTGCCTCTCAGATCTTACTCTTACTGTGCCTTTTACCTGCATGATGCACCCTGCTTTCTCCTGTGCTCTTGGAGGGCTTGGTTTGATGTTCAGCAGTAAAGCGTATCATAACTTCGTCATTCATGTATTTACTCAGCCTGTTCTTTAATTGGGTTCTACTCATAGAATTGGCTAAGTAGTGACTCAGTAGATTGCCTTGCATTGCGTATAAATAATTATGCATTTGAGTGACTAGTGGGTTCTATGGCTGTGTTTTGATTTCGTCCCAGTGGAGCACTGCCACTACTGGGGAGTGACACAAACCTTGTTGTGACAGACACATGTTCAACAGTTTGCCTCCAGAAATCACATAATACCTTGTTTATCTTGTGGAATAAGTGTGCCTGAGGCATATGTAAGGAGGATCGAATCTAATTTGATGTTTGGCTGTAGCTTCAGTCATCTGAATTAGTTGCAGGGCAGTAGAAGTTGGTAGAGAAAAGGCTGAAGGTTAACTAACAAACAGCAACAACTAAGCTTCCATCTGTGACAAACTCCACGGGCCCCTATATATCCATCCCCATATATCCAAGACATAGGTGAAATTGTCTGGCATGGGAGACTGCTGATGAGGGGAAGAGGGCAGCGTCAAAACACTGCAGCACAAGCATGCTTAAGTACTTCCTACACTTGGTAGGGAATGGCTTTCTCATGGTCTATCCATGAGACTCATTATTTTCCATAGTCTGAACTTCCCCTGCATTTCAGGTTGGCTTTTGAGGGATGTTAGCCAAGATCTCCATGGTTGCTAGTCACCATGGAGTGTAGTACTGGTGTCCATCTGAGCTCTCTAGGCCAGAGTATCAGAGTAGCAGAAACTTCCTTGTGGGTAACAGCGGAGTTTTTTGGTTTTGTTTTTTTTTTTTTTTTACTGGAGCTCACTGACTGGAGCTCTGTCTTAATTTTCAGTCAGGCTTCTTTTGCCCCAGTATATCCACATCCAGCAGATTTCTTATCCATACTACCATATGGGCTGTTACTGGCCTCAGTGCTGTTTTCTGTTTTCTTCTATTTTACTTCTGAATCTAAAGTCTTGTGGGCTCAGGAGCCTTCTGGGAGCCACCTTTGTTAATTTCTTTTTAAAGATCTTTGGAGCACAGACAAAGTATTCAGAAGTAGGGGAAGTTGAAAGGAAACAGAAGCACTATGCTTACCAGCTCTAACTATGAAATCAATGAGGCTTGAACTGGTCTTTAAAATGGCTTTTTTATTTTCTTCTTTTGTTTTGTTATTTCAGAACAGAACCAAAAATCATCTCAGTACTTGCTTTTGCAGCAACGTAGGACAGGAAGCTCATTTAAAGAGAGAAGCAGAAAAGTCTTTACTGCCTGTTGAAAGAGAAGAAAGATTTATATGCTTTGAGAAGGTATGTAATAGAAGGTTAAAAAGTCCAGTAGTCATTGCTCATTTGCATTAAGGTACTGTCTCTCACAAGCTGTCACTTCCTGCAGTTCACCACAGAAATTTCCTGTAGCATTCTCTGTTAAAGGGGAAAGCTAACCTGTCCTCATTCCAAATATTCAAGCTTTGAAAATAATGTCCCCCTAATCATAAGACTGTTTCTCTAAAGAAACAATTCATTTAGCTGTGCAACAGCAATTACAGTTGGTTTAAGTCAAACTGTAAAACAAATTCTGTCTTTTCATTGGCATTTAACGTCAGCAAACTTGATTAGGCCCTGTAATCCATGTTGCAAAACAGAAAACACAGTAGAATGTATAATAAAGACTGAGTAGCAGATTTGAAAGTAAGAAATATAATGTAGCTATTCTTGCTGGTTTTTTTCCTTCTTCTAGTTTGTGTATTTTCACGTTCACAGATCTACTGTAGTTGCTGCCATTTAATGCTAACAACTCATCTGCTTGAGGAGATTCTGTTGTAATGTATCCACTGGCTGTTCCTGCACCAGGAGGTGAAGGAAATAATGGACAACATGGGAAACTTATTTTTTTCCTTTTTGTTTTTGGAGCTGTGTTGCTCTGTGCTGGATTCCTTCTTTCAGTCTTTATTCTTCAGTCATGTCCGTCTGGAAGCTTCAGTGACTGTAACGAGGTCCTTAAGGCTGCTGGTCCGGTGCTGGCTGTAACTGGGCTGGTTTGTGTTTTACTGGCACGATCAAGGGCCAGGATGTATATAAGACAAAGACAATTGCAAAATGAGCAGGTGTACAGCCTTGTTTTTTGTCATGGGAACTGTCAGTTTGCCCAGTTTCTCATATTTGGATTCCTGTTTTTAACTAGTGGAATGCTAATTAGCATCCTGGGCATTTGGGTTCCTGGTTGCAGCCCTGGCTGGCATATGACACAGCTCAACCACACTGGCAATTCTGATGTGGACCTCCAGGGCTGTGGATTCCTGTCACTTCAAATCATGGGACCTTTGATTGTGCTCACTGGGTTGTGTTTCTTCGTGATAGCTCATGTTAAAAAGAAGCAAAACTTAAATCTCAATCAAGAATCCTGTGAAAGTGAAGAACATCCTCAGAGCCCTGAATCTTTTCAGGTTACTGTAGGTGGGTAAAAAATATTGGAACTTTACACTGGGAATCAGTTGGTTTTTTTCCACCAATAATTTACCTCTGGATATTACTTATTTGAGCTCTAAGCATGTCAGTTTTGCATGTCAAGGCAGCCAAAACAGAATAATGTTGCTTTATCTTGTATGGTCAGTTGCTTTCTGTGTGGTCAGTTCAGTTACCTTTCCCACAAAGGCAGAAGCTCTCTTTCGGCATAAGAAAGGTCTGACTGGGTAAAGCAACATAATTGACCAAAATGAGTCCAACCCCAATTCCATTCTCAAACGGTGTAATTGACACTGCAGATCGCAGGTCTAATGACTTCTGTGACTATATTTAAGATTTATTTTAGCCTTGAACTCTGACTCCCGAAATAGAAGAATCTGATTCTTAACCAATGTATTGTATTTTTTAAATTGTGGCCACATCATCAGTCAGTCAGAGATGTAATTATAAGATGCCTCTGTTAGTTGCACATTATTTGAGCAAATGTGGTGTGTTAGCAGGGCATAACACCCTGCATGTTGCCCTGGTTTTAATGCCCATTGAGTACATTGCATGCATAGGTTCTTCTGATAACTCTGATGATTCTGATAAATTCACTGATGGATGAGTCAGTCATGGTATTGTTTGACTGCCATCTGACTGACTGGACTTGAAATTCATTGTGAAATTCACTCCAATATATAGACCTGGTGACACTCGGCAAACAGAAGCGTTTGAAGTCAGTTTTCCAGCTACCAGGATGAATCAATATGAGGGAATTCAGATTGTCTTTAAAGGCAGGAAAGTAAAATTACTAGATTCCTTTTATACTTCTAGACTTTCAGGAAAAGTGAAACTGAAAGGCTGAAGGCTGAGATCTGGTTGGCATAGTGTTGTTCTGGAACAGTGATGACTTAGCTAGAAAACATTGCCCACTTCACAATTCAACCATTTTGATGTTCTCTGATCTGTCCCAATACACAAATTACAAAGGAAGAAGTGCTAGGCCAGGTGTGAATGTGTATGTAAATTAAGCCAGCTCAGTGAATGATACAAACCCTCTGTTTAAAAAAAAAGTTTTAAACTCCTCAGTTACAGAGTGGAAATTGGGAGGTTTTTTTGCTGCACAATATACTGAAATAGTGACCTATGTCAATCCACAGTTGTTAGTGTGCCTTGAACTACAAGTAACTTAGTAGGGAAACTGTCATGGCTCACAAAATCAGTCCTCAGAACCATTGACGACTTCCATTGTAGCATTGCAGTACATAAGGAGAAATTTAGAATTACCTATTTTAGGTATGGGAGAGAAATTAAATGCTTTCCTACCCTTAAGGTGATCCAGCAGTAACTATGTGCTTTGCACTTCCACTTTTTGTAGACAGCCATCTATGTTTGTGTCTCTTAGCTAGATAGAGCACTCCCGCTCCCCAGCTGAATTGTCTAAATTAAATCTTTCATTTATAAATATGTTGCATCTATATTTGGGATTATATAGGTTTTGAGTGTACTTCCAACCTACTCTTAACAGCTCAAAATGTAACAATTCTGTGTGTGGGATCATTGCGCTTTATCTTAAAAGCTAGGCAAGTAAAAATTCTAGGATACTGTTAGTATATCCAGAGGTGCTCAGTTTTTCAGAGGTATTAATTGGTGGTTTTTCCCCCTAGGTGATGCTGTGATGGTTTTCCCACCCCCACCACCTCCTTATTTTGATGACCCTATGTCACCAACTGTGGCACATTGTCTTATATCAAGTGTTTTGTCTACAAGCGAAAATCCTCCACCATACCACTCTATCTTCATTGATGGGTAAGACTGTGTTCATCTCTAACTTCAGAAATCTAGGCTGTTTCTTTAGGTATCCAAGACCATGTTCTTATATAATCACCATAAATGAGCTACTAGGCACAACAAAGTTTTCTAAGGCATAATTCAACTTAGTTCAGATACTTGAATTGGTATTAAAATGTTGCAGTATACTAGGGGAACTAAAAACTGCAGAGTGTCCTTTATGAGGATTAAATTATTATTATGACTGGAAAGGACTTCTGAAGAGAAAACAGTCTTAAATCAGTGGCCCTTAGTAGATTTCTTCCACAGATTGTCCAAGAGAAAGTGCCCCTGACAGCAGTGCAATAATGACATATTGCCAGATTTTAGGAATCTCTGTAGAACCAGAGTAGCAAGTATTTTATGACATCTACCCACAGACCCTGGGAATGTCAGTTTACCTGTCAATGTGTTCAGTTCTCCTGTGTCCCTTATCTCTGCCTTGAGGAGGTGAGACCGGCTGTGCTGGTCTGCTTTGTTCCTGCTGTGGCCATGTGTCAGGATTGAAGGATACCTTGATATAGCAGGAGGCTCCAGAGTGCTGATAAGAGAGGCTGTAAAGCCAGTTTCAATTCACGATGTACCTTATCCTTGCAGCCATTCCTTATATACATGGATTATAATTGAATTGGCTGATGTTGACACCACCAAGCTCAGGGAGCAGAAACTGCCAGCTTAACAAAGACTTGCGTATGCCACAAGAACTTGCAGGGTTATTTATTCCCTGTGGATTACCACCAATGGGCTGCTAACTTGAGGGTGAAAGAGGTCACTCTAAGGGCCACATATGAGAAGTCAATGTTAGATCTGGCCAGAAGAGCTAGGTGTCACATGTCTAGAGTCCCCAACTTATTTTCGGGCCCTTAATGATTCCGAATTGACTTGACTTAATACCTTTAGAATGGTCCTATATAAGCTTGGGTTTGAGCTGTGAATCAGTAGGTCAGTGGGACTATCGTTTGATGACTTTAATTCAGGAGACCGTATGTGCTGCATCGTGTTGCACATACAGGGACACTGGGAAATAAACTCTCCAATCAATTTGTTACAAAGCCAGCATTAGCCTGTGAGCAGTGCTGGAGGCACGGGGAATTCTCCACAAAACATGTATGGTCATAACCTAATAGATTGGGTTGTATTCCCGAAACTAATACATATTCATCACATTTCCTGAATACATGCATATATGCTGATTATTTCCATTTATTTGTTTGGATATGGTTCCAGAACTTCTGATGTATCTTTTCTGTTTGAGAGTATCTCAAGTATATCATCAGGCCATAATGTACTTCTCTTACCATTCTTTGCTCTGACACACAATCCGTGTTCTCAAAACTAAGATACCAGGTACTACATATTAATCATTGATATAAGGAAGTGTTAGCTGGAACAAGACTTATTAGTCACAGATGTAGGAAATTAACACAAGGCCACATTAACCTCTGGTATTTGTATTAAACACTGTGTGGGACAAAACTAAGTATTAACCGTGAATATAGGGATAATATACTATTATGCTAAAGTTAAAAGAATTTTCCAAGGTCTTCCCCTACTACTGCGTAGATAATTTCTTACAGAAATATAACCTGTTTGGTAACAGTTGGAAGCACCATTGTTGCCCTTGGTGATGAGTGTCTGGAACGCTGTCTGGCAGGAAAGGATTTGGTGTGCACAGATGGCCAAGACATCCAATTGCATCCAGGCTTGTATCAGCAATAGTGTGGCCAGCAGGACCAGGGCAGTGTTTGTCCTCCTGTAGCTGGCACTGGTGAAGCTGCACCTCAAAACCTCTGTTCAAGGGGAGAGGGACAATAACAGGCTAGTTCCTGGCAAGCTGTGGGATGAGAAGCAAAGATTAGAAGGACAAGGTGCTTGCAAGGGTCCTCTGCCACTGACTCTGAAGTGTGCTGGCCTCTGTGGAACACTTACAGTCTTACAGAGTTGAGCCAAGAGCTCCTAAGGTAACAGAAGCCAGGAGGGAAACATCAGGGAATTGCCTCAAAGGAATTAAGGGATGTTTCTCTAGGAAGGCAACACAGCCAACATCTCAGCTGAGGTTCCTTTACACCAGTGCACACAGCATGGACAACAAACAGGAGCAGTTGGAAACCACTGTTGCTGGAAAGCTATGACCTTGTTGCCATTCCTGAAACTTTGTGGCATGAATTCTGTTTCTGGGGTGTGACTTTTAATGGCTAAAGGCTGTTCAGAAGAGAAAGGGAAGGAAGGAGAGGCAGAGGGGTTGCTCTTTACATCAAGAGATGGGTTGAATGTGAAGAGCTGTCTCTGAAGAATAACCATGAGCAGGTGGAAAGGCTGTGGGTAAGAGTCAGAGACTGAGGCAAAGGGAACCTTAGTGGCTGGGGTCTGCTACAGCCACCTGACCAAGGGAAGCCTATTGACAAAACCTTCATGCTCCAACCGCAGGAGGCATCATCCCCGCAGGCTCTTGTCCTGCTGGAGGAACTCAACCACCCCAGCAGCTGTTGGGAAAGCAGCTCAGAGAGCTGTAGGCAATCCAGGAGACTCCTGGAATGCGTGGAGGATAACTTTCTGATCCAGGTGATAGACAGCCCTGCCAGAGGGAATGTGTTATTGGATCTGTTGGTCTCTGGTGCAAGTGAGCTCACTGGGATATCAAGATTGGAGGCAGCCTGGGCTGCAGGCATCATGCACTGGTGGAGTGTGCAGTTCTGAGGGATATCGGTTGGGTAAGGAATAAAGGTCAGGCTCTTGAATTTTAGGAAAGCAGACTTCCAGCTCTTTGAGATCACAGTCAGTGGGATCTCCTGACAGACTGCCCTCAGGGACAAGGGAGTAGGAGAGAGCTGGCAGATCTTTAAGGAATTCTTCCATAGAACGCAAGAGCTGGCAATCTGCAGGAGATAGGAATCAGGCAAGGAAGGCAAGAGACAGGCATGGCTGAGTAGGAACTTGGTGGTCAAAGCAAAGGGAAAGAAGCAAATGCAGAGGCAGTGGAAACAAGGACAGGTGACCTAGGAAGACTTTAGAGATGAAGCACAATTGTTTAGGGAGAGGGTAAGGAAGGCCAAGGCAGACAAACTGGAATCAAAGCTGGCAAGGGACACAAAGAATAACAGGAAGGGCTTCTGCAGGTACATTAACCAGAAGAAGAAAGTGTCTTGGTTTGAAAGACAAGTGTCTGCTAAGGAAGGTGGAAACCTCCCTTAGAATAGAGGGTATGACCCCCTCTTCCCTCCAAATTGTTAAACTTTGAAATCAAAGGCTCTCAGGCAAAGATAGGGGAAAAAGGAATATCAGTTCTTTACTAGTATCTATAACGAGGAAAACAAGCAACAACAACAGTAGCAACAACAAACAAACCAACCAGAAACCCGGTGGCAGCTTTCTCTGGGCTGCCAGGCACCACCCCCCCCGTCGATGCAGTTCTGGTCACGGCCAGCAGGGGGCGCTGTTGGGCTCCCAGCCGGGCAGGGCAGGGTCAATGACTGCCGAGCCTGCAGGGGGCGCTGTGGGGCGAGCTCAGCTCCTCAGCGCCTAATGGCAGATGAACCGGATGTCCGGTGGGCTGAGTGACGAGAGGGGCTGCAGCAGGAAACCTTGGAGGAGCAAGCTGGATGGCAGGCTCAACTCACCCTGGGCTAGCAGGCAAAGGGTGGCAGAAAAACCGCAGGCAGCGGGGGTGGGGTGCAGCGATAGCTGGGCTTTTCTCTGCAGCAGCAGCCGGATTCAGCCAGGGAGACGTGAACTCTGGAAGGCGAGGGAAAAAGGTCAGTATCCTGTGCTTTTCCCAGATGAAAGCTCACCCAGCCAGGAAGAATAAAAAAACAAGGCAGTGCTGATGCCCCAGGAGCAAGTGAAGTGGCCAGGTACTTTTCCTCCCCTCACCACACCTGGCCATGTCTTTTGTCTCTTAAGTGCATCTTTTGTCTCTTAAGTACCCAGTTGTTAAGGCTCATTAAGGTTTCCCTAGCAACAGGATGGAAAAATTCCCCAATCTCCAATTACATCAAAGAAGGGATACCCTCCAATAATGCTGGAAAAGTGGTTACAGTGGATGAGAAGGCTGAGGTACTCAACAACTTTTTTGCCTCTGTCTTGAATGGCAACCTCTCTTCCCACACAAGAGTGCATGGACAGCAAGGATGGGGGCTGAGCAAGCAAAGTCCTTCCCACTGTAAGAGAAGATCAGGTTCATGGCTATCTGAGGAACTGGAATGTACATAAATCTGTGGGACCCAATGAGATGCATCCCAGAGTCCTCAGGGACTTGTCAGTAGATGTAGTCAGTAAATATCAGTCAGATGTTGTTGCCAAGCCACTCTCCATGATATTTGAAAAGTCATTATAATCAGGGTGAGTCCCAGGTGACTGGAGAAAGGGAAAAACATTGTACCCACCTTTAAGAAGGGTAGAAAGGAGGACCCTGAAAAATACCAACCTGTCAGCCTCACCTCTGCCTGGGAAGATCATGGAACAGATGCTCCTAGAGCTGTGCACATGTAGGACAGGGAGGTGATTCAGGACAGACAAGATGACTGCACCAAGGGCAGGTCTCACCTGACCAACCCAATGGCCTCCTGTGATGGGGTGACTGCAGCAGTGGGCAAGGAAAGGGCTACAGATGTCATTTATCTGGACTTCTATAAAGCCTTTGACACAGTCCCCCACAACATCTTTCTCTCTGGATTGGAGAGAGATTGATACAATGGGTGGACTGTTCAGTGGATGAGGAACTGGTTAGGCAGTCACATCCCGAGGTCATAGTGGTCAATGGCTCAGTCCCAATGGACATCAGTGACAAGTGGTGTCCCTCAGGGGTCCATATTTGGACCAGTGTTATTTAATACCTTCAGAAATGACATAGATGAATGGATTTGCAGATGACACCAAGCTAAGTGGTGCAGTTTACAGACTTGAAGGATGAGATGCCATCTAGAGGCACCTGGACAAGATGGCGAAGTGGGTCTTTGGGAATTACATGTTTAACAAGACCAAGTGTAAGGTGCTGCACCTGGGTCAGAGGCTGGGGGATGGACAGATCAGAGCAGCCCTGCCGAGAAGGACTGAGGGTTGCTGGTGAGTGAGAGGCTGGACATGACCCAGCCATGAGCACTCACAGCCCAGAAAGCCAAACTTGTCCTGGGTTGCAACGTGGGCAGCAGGGCCAGGGAGGGGATTCTGCCCCTCTGCTCTGCTCTGGTGAAACCCCACCTGCAGTGCTGCATCCAGCTCTGGGGTCCCAGCACTGGAAGGACATGGACCTGTTGCCATAAGTCAAGAGGAGGCCAATAAGTTCATTAAAGAGGTCTGGAGTACTTCTCCTGTGAGGAAGGGCTGGGAGAATTGAGTTTGTTCAGCCTGGAAAAGAGAGGGCTTTAGGGTGAACTAATTGCAGCCTTCTAGTACTGGAAGAGAGCCTACACGAAAGATGGAGAGGGCTTTTTTTACAAAAGCACTGTAGTAATAGGACAAGGTGGATTGGTTTCAAACTGAAAGCAATTTTATTTTAGATATCGGAAAGAATTTCATTACTGTGAATGTGGAACAGGGTGCCCAGAGAAGTTGTGGATGTCCCTTCTGTAGATGTGTTTAAGGCCAGATTAGATGGAGTTCTGAGCAACCTGGTGTAGTGAAAGATGTCCCAGTCCAAGGCATGGGAGGTTGAAACTAGATGATCTTTAACATCCTTCCCAACCAGGCTATCTTTGGGCCCCTCACGATGAGAAAGGCGCTGAGGTTCTGGAGTGTGATGAAAGAAGAACAGCAAAGCTGGTGAAGGGTCTGAAGCACAGGTAGTGTGAGGAATGGCTGAGGAAGCTGGAGCTTTTCAGTCTGGAGAAAAGGAAGCTTCAGGGATTCCTTATTGTTCTCTTTGCTTGCTGGAAAGGAGGTTGTGGCAAGGTGGGAGTTGGCCTCTTCTGGCAGGTAACAAGTGACTGGGCAAGAGGAAATGGCCTTAAGGTGTGCCAGGGAAGGTTTAGCTTAGCTATTAGGAAGTTTTTCTCATGGAAAGATTCGTAAGGCATTGGAACAGGCTGCTCAGGAAAGTGGTGGAGTCACCATCCCTGTAATTGTTGGAAAATCCTGTGGATGTGGTTTAATGTCTGTCTGGATTTCTCTGTCTTGTAAACATATGTATACAAGGAGGCAGTTTGTTCGGAACAGTATCTAGTGAAGTGGGTAAAACACCTTAGGTTTATATGAAGAACCCAGAATGCCTGACCTCATGCTGTGATGTTCTGTGGCTAGGGGTGCTCTAGCTGTTGGCTTTCCATCCAGAGCCCTCACAGAGACCACTGAGCTGATACCACTTCTGAGTTTTTCACTCAATCCTGCTTTCTCATGGCTCGGCACTTCCTGGCAGTCAGGGTATCTTGACTAGTGCGAATTGCTTCCCGAGTGCTTTCCTGAAAGAGAAGCAATGGCCTCATTGTTCTTAACAGTGCCATGGTTGAAGATCCCAAATATGGCAGGGAATACACATTGCATATTTTGGTGGCTACTGAACAAAGGTGATTTGCCTCTCTGGTCCATTGCTCAGTGTTCTATCAGCAAGCCCTGTTCTGCAGCCCGTGCTAAATGAGACAGCCAGTAGTAAGCTGAGTCATGATCTGATCCCAGAACTGGTTGGGTTTTTCCTGCAATTCTGTTACAAAATGCTGTTACACAGCATCTCAACATTTGTCTTGTAGTACTTCTCTCTCCTTTAAAAACACACCCTCACAGATCAGTAACAACACTGAAGACGAGGTGACTGTGCTCTGTATTCCTGCTCCTCACTCAGTATTGATATGGGTACAGATGTATGTACAAAAGCAAGAGTCAGCTCTAGGAGTCAATCATGAGGACCAGGGAGTTCTTCCCTTTCCTTCGGAAGCAACTTTAGCAATCTGCATCTCACCCTGAAGCCAGCTCCACGGTGAGATGAGCAAGGTACCAGAACAATGTGGGTTCAACCGATTTGGCTCCAGCTATGATGGTTAGAGGAGGACTGAATACTTGGCTGCTTATCTTGAATGTCACTGGGAACTTTGCAGTCTGGTCATGTCCAGTTACTTCTGTTTCTCCAGCTCTGAGTGAGAATGCGACTTCTTATGTCTGTCATGGATTACTGGAATGCCTAATAAAAGTTTGATAGCTTTTCATGCAAGGTCTCAAACGGCTAGGGATTATTATATTTTGTGATGCAGTTCCAAGTCTTGTAACTGTCTTTCATAAGGGAAGGGGACTGTGTATCTGATATACTACAGAAGGAAAGATACATTAAGAGCTAAGGATCAGAAGAAGATTTAATAAGATTGTGAAATAGCACAGGCAGAAGCAGCTAATACCCATAAGCCAGTGTCGTGGTTTGACTGGCCAAATGTCAGGTGCTAATGACAGCTGCTCACTCGCTCTCCCCTCCCAAAGCTGGGCAGAGGAGTGGAAAAAAATTCAACGAAGGGGTCATGTGTCAATATAACAACTGGAAGGAAACACTCCAAGGGCAAAACGGGCTCAATTTAGAGTTATAAAATTAATTTATTACTAACAGAATCAGAGGAGGATAATGAGAAGTAAAATAAACCCTTAATTCACTGTTTTTCCTCCCAACCCCTTCCTCCTTCCCACTAACAGTGCAGGAAACAGAGTGTGGGGGGTTTCACCGAGATCATCTTCTGCTACTCAGGGAGAGGAGTGCTTTCCGGCCTGCACCATGGGGTCCCTCCCATAGGAGAGAGTTCTCCGTGAACTTCTCCAGCATGAGTCCAAGCTCATGAGCAGCAGTCCTCCCAAAACTGCTGTGGTGTGGGTCACTCATCCATGGGGTGCAGTCCTCCAAGGACAGGCTGCTCCAGCCTGGAAGCAGGGGCCCCCTCACTCCACTACGTCTCCCATTGGAACACAGCCTCCCCCAGGCATCCACCCCCTCCAGCGTGGGCACCTCCCCACCGGCGGCGAGTGGATCTCTGCATCCCCCATGGACCCATGGGCTGCATGGGCACAGCTGCTTCACCATGGTCTTCACCATGGCTGGCAGAAGAATCTTGGCTCTGGTACCTGGAGCGGCTCTAGTACCTGAAGCAGCTCCTCCCCCTCCTGCTTCGCTGACCTTGGTGTCTCCATGTTGTTTCCCTCACATGTTCTCACCTCTTCCTCTTCTCTGGCTAGAAAAAACTGTGTGCCCTTTGTTTTGAATTTCTTCTTAAATATGTTATCACAGAGGTGTAACTAACATCTCTAATTGGCCCAGGCTTGGCCAGTGGCATGTCCATCTTCAGAGCCATCAGGTATTGGCTCTACTGGACAGTGTGGAAGTTTCTAGCAGCTTCTCACAGAAGCCATCTCGGTGGCCCCCCCACTACCCAAAACCGGGCCAAGCAAAACCGACACAGCCAGGCTGTGACTAGTGATCTGAAAGGTTAGAAGCAAGCTTGTTTTGCCCTTCCCCTCTGAAATTATAGAATCTTCATATGAGTCATAATGTAGCCCACAGAATGAAATCCTAATGCTTATGCAAGTTCTTTGCTTCAGGGATTTTTAGGAAATGTGTGCATGCATGTATGTTTATGTAAATCAAGTCAAATTTCACTCACTGTAGATAAATGCGTTATGCTAATACATAGTTTTGTGTTTTATAGAGCACAGCTTGCTGATGATGAAAGAACAGTTGCTGTTAGAGACTATGAATCCATATATACAATTTCTGGAAGCAGCTCACCTTCAGATATTTTACCAATGCTATACCTTTCCTCTGAATCACCACCAAAATATGAAGAAAAAGCGTCAATAACAAATAATGAATATTCGCCATCTTCTTCCTCATCTTTTTCATCTGTTTCCTTAGCCACATCTGACACCAGCTCGTAAACTACTGATAGTTCACTTAATTTTTAATTAAAATGTACACAGACATTTACAATTTTTGAATTTATTTACATTTTGTAATAAAAGCAATAATGTTGACTGTGTCTAATTTTTCATGAGGAAGAATAAATAATGAACTCAGATTTCAAGAAATAAGGGATTATTCTGGGTCCCTGCTGAAGTAGTCTGAAGGGAGTTCACTGCAAGAATGTTAAACACTCATCCTGTTCTGTCACAGCTTCAGTTTCTATTTATAGCTGTTCTTTTTATAATGAAGGCACTAAGTGGAAACCAACATTTTAGGTTATTTTAATTAAATCTGTTCGGAGCTTCAAAAAAGAAATTATTAGGAAGAGTTTTGATTTCTATTTTTGCATGACTTTTGTGGAAAACACTTGTTTGCAAAGTTATTGCCTTTACAAGTACTCTGAGAGCATTCACAAATAGAAATGTTAAGATTTGTACCAAAAATTCTATGAAGAGCTTCAATGGTTACCTTTTGGTCTGCTTGGTAACAAACACTCCATAGCTTTATTTAGACTATCTCTGGTGCTTATGTAAGTATAATCCCTATGAAAATCAGTTTTAGCTGCAGTTAAGAGCCTGAAGGCAGCCCTGAGGATAGTTAATAGGCTAACAGTTTAACTGCAGTAATGACTGGCTTCAGGGGGATTATTCTGCTGTTTTATATCATCATTCATGGATTATACAAGGAGTGCTTATTGTGTGAGAGTGAGTGCCACGAAGCAATGGTATCTTCCAGGTGCGAACTTATCAGCAAATGCAGGAGAGGCAGTTTCATGGATGCAACAAATGTTTTTAAGTGACACAGCATTTGGCAGACCCTTCAAAAATACAATCCTCTTAGCTCTTCCTTCACACTGCAACCCCAGGATACTGGTAGTGCCCTGCCTGCAGGATGGAGGTTCCAGTTCTATTTTGTGTTTGTTTGCACCTGTTCCCAAACTGAGGGATTAGCTTGTAGTAGGTAGAGATAATTAGCAGGAACTGAGTTGTTGCGGATCTTTGACACTTTACAACTTGCTCTGAATGCTGTTTGAGAAAAACATACCAGATTGTGTTCCCAGAAATAAAAGTGGCAGAGCTACTCTTTGGGCTTGTTTCAGCATGGTGAACTTGCCAGTATTAAAACTTCTTTCAAGAGTGATCTCTGTCTTGTTCAGCTGAGTCTCTAAACACCTGTGTGCTTTGGGATCTCAGTTACACCTCAGCTTGTCATCTGCTGTGCTGAATTTCAGATAACTTGTCTGTAACAGAATGCCAGACTATGAATTAAGAATTTAAATTCACTCCTGTACCTAGGAAAAGGTGATTACCTTGTGTCACCTTTCTATAAATGTGCCTCTCTCCTGCTGAGTGCTTTTCAGGGATGTTCAGGAGCTCCTGCATTTGCCGTTTATTTCCAATTCTGTGTTGTTCCCTCAGTCATGCTAGGGCAGCTCTTTGAGCAGCCACACAAAAACAAACCAGCCAGCAAGGGAGGTATATTTAGCCAGCAACAGAGCTGAGGGGCTTATGCACGCAGAGTAATGAGCAAACACGGTACAGAGGGGGATTTAGTATGTAGGAGCTGATTAAACTGGCATGACTCAGCCATGGGAAATGTCTGTATGAAGAAAGGGAATCCACAAAAGCCAATAGGCATTTTGTCCTCTTTCCTCTCACTTTTTACAGTGAGCTTTTCAAGGATGCTGCTTCTTGTATGCAATCTGCAATACAAGCTATGGTTTGTCATCTTTGTGATTATTTGTTTTTTCTTTTGCTTCTACTGTTTAAACAGTGGGGTCCACTCCCATGCATGATTCGTGCATACAAAGTGTTGCACATGTCTAAGGATCCTGTTTCTCTCTCGATTTCTCCTTCTGTTATATAACATGAACAGAACCTGGCGTATTTTACCTAGAAGATCCCATGCAACAAAGACCCATGTTAGCTGTAGCTGGTCTTCAGAACACTAATTTTCTGAAAAGGCTAAATATGGAAAGTGTTTAAACAAACCTAGAAATATTTCACCATCTTTTAAAAAAGATGCAGTAATGTCTGCTGGTGAACAGAAAAAGTATTAACCTTTTCTACTCCCAAGATGTACCCAAGAGACCATACAAATCAAGTAGAATATGTTGACTCAGCTAACTCCTGTGTAGCAGAGACATAATCTTGTTTTCCTTCAAGATTATTGTGTTTTGATCATCTGCTGCAGTCTTCAGTGTGGATCACTATATTTCCGAAAAAACAGTCTTCGCAGAAACCATAGTTTAGAAAGCTGATGACCTAACTTCAGACTCAGCACCTGAGTTTCCCAGGAAGGATAGGTGTTACCTCTGAAAACAAGGATTGAAAACAGAATTTATCTCTGCATAATTTTGAGAAGATGCTTAGGAAATAGCTCAATTTACAGCTGTACTAACATCTTCTAATTTTTGCTTGGAAAATTGTCACTTGAAAAGTCAGTGGGTGTGCTGGGTGCATCTCCATGAACTGCTCAGCACTGTGGTAGTTAACATAGCCAGTGCAATTGTATTTACCTACTGTGTTGCTGAAATCTGTTGCAGCAAGGTCAGAAAATGTGCGTAAGAGGCTAGCAGGTCTGCCTTCACCACTGAAGGTTACCACTGGGTGAATGGCATTAGAGGGAGGAATTTTTGATGTGGGGAGTAGGAGTGAAATGTCTGTATTAGAAAGGAAGCAACACCTTGTAAAACTATAAAAGTAGCTTAAAATAATACGAAATAGCATTTTTATTGAGGAAGTGAGATACTTTACTGTCACACTAATGGTGCTATAACCCTCTTTCTGCCCTAAGGTTAGCTTAAGTGTTTGACATACAAACGCTAGGGAGCAAATCAAGTTGGTTACTGATTCACACTTACTTAAACAGGCAAAGTGGGAGGTAAGGGTTGCTTGCCCTCTCTAAGTGAAGTTAAGGTATCTCTTCCTTGCTGCCTGCACAGACATTGCGCTGCTTCTAACTCCAATGCTGCAATCCTTTGGATATGAGAAGGGTTCACAGAAACGTCAATGAATGCCGTTTCTCTAGGAAAAGTCTTTCCTTCTGCATCACCAGCAGCTAAAAAAATCCAACAGTTTACTCATCTGAAAAACTGAGATTGCACAGATCTTTGCAATGTTGCTATGATTTTAGGATAGCAGCACTCACTGGATTGCACCCACCCTATCCTTGCCCTTTGTGTTGCTGTATCCTTTTATCCCTTTTCCATCCTATCTGTTCAGAGTCGTAATTTGTAGGGCCAATATCTCCACATTTCTGCAGTGAACATGCCAGACTTCATCTAGATCAGTGCTCCTCCCTCTATCACACATGCATGCATCTGAACAATTAGGCGTGGAAATACCTTCAATTTGGTTTGCCTGCTGACAAGACAGCATTCCCTGGAGCATATAGAGCCACCTTGCTGGTAAATGCAGTTGTGGACAGCTGGCTGAACCTACTCCTCACAATTTATTTATGCTTTGAGGCTGGCAGTGCAGCAGTGAAGGGTTGAAAGGCCTATTCACAGTGGTTCTTCATGGACTGCTCTTACACATGTAATTCATGTTTTCCAATAAAGATGCCATGTACAGTTACGTTTCTCTAGGACAAGCTTCCACTAAGTCAAATCATTGGCTCCTTAATCTCCCTACAATTGCATGTTTCATTATGAGTGATAATTTGTACCCACTCATTTTATAGTTAATCAATGTGCAATACCATGTGTTGTGCAGCTTCTTTGCGTGTTCTTTGACTAAAGTCCCTGCTTGTATTACTGGCAAAGTCCCTGCTTGTATTACTGGCATGTAAGAAAATAAAACCTTAGTACAACAGGATGATAATCTGAAAAACTATATGAAAATAAGGAACATAAGGAGAGGAGAAAAGGGTTACATGATGGCCTGTCAGTGTTCACTAGGATGACTCTTGAAACAGATGAGAGAACTGAGGGAGTGCAGAGCACCTGCATCTAGCAGCAAGCACTGCAGGGGAAGTCTGAATTGGCAACAGAAAATTATGTGGAGGAACAGAAAGCAAAGTGGTGCTTCTGTTCAAGAGTAAGGTCTGAAGCAGATGAGAACAAAACTATAGTGAGATCTGGGAACAGCATTCATTCTGAAAAACCTCACTCTGACCAATTTTCCTTGGTTTGACAAAAATCTTTTGCTTAGGAGTCATACCAGGTAAAAGGGGTGTATTAAGTAAATCAGCATTTTTAAGTGAGTCCCCAGAAATGCATTTACTGGCAAAGAAAAGCACTAGTCTTAAGAAAATCAGTGTGATCCAGTAATCTCTTAAGACTTCGACAGCTGCCTGACTACAGCATTACCACTCTCTGGGAAAATAATTGGAGAAATGTGGGGAGGCATAGACTAAACTGTCTTACAAAGAGGGGACAGTTTACGGGGAAAGGAGTAATTTTAATGTAGCTCCTAGCACACCAAATGCAGAGTGTTTTCCATTCTGTTTTAAAAGGTCAAGTGGTATGTAGCTTTGGAAAGAAAAAAAGAAACCTGTATTCTCCAGTCCTACTGTGCACTAGCTCAACAATCATGAAGTCATGTCCTAGGCCAGAGGCAAAGAGACAACCATGGGATGATGCAACACCAACTTGGAAAATTCTGATTCCAGACAGGATCTAAGGACCATTCCATAGGATTAAGGAAATGCTCCAGCAAGATCCCTTTGCAAATGGCAGTTGCTGAGTTCTTGAATGAATGAAAGGAGCAAGGTGACACTACATCTGTGTAAACTATTAGTTAGTCAGCTATTATAATATACTGCTGCTTTTAAAGGGATGTTGGAAAGCCTGAAAAATTCAGCAGTGGCAAGAATGATTCATGGTATGGAAAAACCTGGCTTGTAAAGAGCAGTAACAGTTCATTCCATAAAGTTTAACAAATGTAAGGTTAAAGGGGACTTAGTCTTTGGCTGTAATTACCAATACAAGAACATTTTATCTTGTATTTCAGCACTTTCTAGTTTAGTTGTTGTCATGCAAAACCACTGCATTGCAAGACTGATCTCTTTGCTCAAGAGTTGCAGAGGATCTTGACCAGACTTGGTGCTGTGGGAAAGGCTGATCTTGAGTGTGTCAGAAAATTTGTTGACAACCTGGGTAATAGGAGAAACGTAACAATGCTGACTTTGGGAACTTCACAGCTGTTTTTTAAGGAATCCAACACTGGTATTCCTCAGGGTCTCTGTGTTAAACATGAGAAAGATACATCTGCAGTTGCATTCAGCATCAGTTCTGAAGTTGCCAAATTTGGTGAGTAGCCCTTTTCAGAAGAGAGCTGTTATCACACTGTGTGATTTGAATACACAGTAGACTAAAGGCACTTTTACTGACTTTGAAGAAGCAGTCTGAAAGGTGAATTTTCTAGTTCTAGAGCTATTTTTAATCTTATAAACCTCAGGATTAGCTTGCTTCCCCAGAGCTGCTGGTAGCAGGAAATAGCATTATGAGTTCTACTGCGTGAGCAGTAGTCAATGTCCTTCCTGTGTATAGTACCCTGCCATACTAGTCAAAACAGACAGAGTAGTTGGAGATTTTTCCTCCTTGAGGAATTAGGCAAAGACATTCTACCAGAACCCTCCAACAGCAATTACTTTAGTCTGAAACTGTTAGGAAACAGAAAATCTCAAAATTCAATAATCTGTCTGTTTAATATATGAGACATAAATTCAGCAGAACAGTTCACTGTGATATGAAAAAATATCCTAGGTACTTTTGAGTACAGGATAAGATTCCTCACTGTGCCAAGTTTAGCATTACAGGAGATGCTTTCTCACTCCTGCAGTGATGTACTATTCAGGATATGTGGGCATTATTCTGTATAAACCTTAAAGAAGGTGTGGAGATCCCACAGCAAAAAATGTCCACAATTAAGGGGAAATTACAGGGTAATTATGCTACCTTCAACCAGCTGGAAAGCTTTGGCTGGCTTGAAATAACATTTCTCCCACAGCCAGCAGCTTTCCCAGGCTGTTCAGTGCTCACCATCCTGCTGCCACTTACCCTCTTGCTCATCCAGTGGTTGCCCCTGAAAAATATCAGAAAACCTACTTTGATATTTTTTTTAACCATTAAAAAAGTACTGCAAAATGATCTGCAACAGAGGTCCAGGCATGGCTATAAATGTCACGCTTCAGAGCACGGAAAAGCATTCCTAGCTATGGCCATGCAGAATTTTCCTGCAGAAAATGGAGCAGGAAGTAGAAAGCAAGGATCTCCTCACTGCTGTTGACTAAACATGTGCTGTCCATATGTTGCATGCATCAGCTAGCTGGGGCCAAGAAACAGCTGTGATAGCTCCAGCTTGCTTTTTCATCTATCCAGAATGGGCACAGTATCATGGGTGCTAAATTAAAGAAGAAGATAAACAAAGAGACAGGCAGCCATGCAGGGGTGAAGCCAATTCGGAAGTAATTCAAGAAATCTTTAGTGATGTCTTCAGGCTTCACTTCCCAGACCTTTATTCTTTCAAGCAAAGTTTCTTTTTTCACATGATGGACTCTGTTAACCATACACACACAAAGTTCTTGTATAACTAACCTGAACCTTCGACTTTAAATGCTCTGCCAAGTCCTTTCCAAGCCCTCTTTCTCTTGAGGCAGAAGATACGTTATACTCAGTAATGGAGCAAAACAACAACAATGTAGAAGATTTTTCCTTGAATGTCTTTTCTGTCACTCCATGTCAGCAAAACAGATCTGATGCCCTGGTGTCAGATGGGGATAAAGCTGGCACCACTCTGCTCTTTTCAGGTGTGTTTTTGGGACTGGTGGGGATAACTTTCACCGTGATGGGATGGATAAAATATGATGGCATTACTCACCTGGAGTGGACTCAGTTACTGGGGCCTATTCTGCTGTCTGTCGGGGTGACTTTTATTCTGATTGCTGTTTGTAAATTTAACATGCTTACATGCAAGCCCTGTAAGGAAAGAGAGGAATATACGTCGGAACTTGACCAGGCTGCAAGTGGACAGTCCTTTGTCTTCACCGGCATTAACCAGCCTATAACTTTCCATGGTGCCACAGTGGTGCAGTACATCCCTCCACCATACCCATCCCAGGAAGGCGCTGCTGGGAGTCCCGGCTACCTTCGCCCAGTGCTCAGCTGCTGCGGTGCTGCTCCCTCCAGCACCTCACCGGTTCTCACCCTGGGTTCTCCTCACTTCTGCCCTGCCTACCCCTTGGATAACCTGGCTTTTACTGGAGAAGAGAACTACGCTACTTATCCTGCAGAGAATACCAGGAATCCAAGGTACATCTTCTGAAATGCCTTAGTGTGTTTGGACACAGGCTTCTGAATATTTTAATTACTATGTGTGGTTTCATAGGAAACTACAACTAATCCAGGGTATTATCCTTCCTCAGACTTTTCTTTGTCTTTCTTAGGAATCCTTCTTGAGTAAGGAGTAAGGAGACATACTTTTCCTGGAAAGTGTTTTTAGACAATATAAAATCACTTATAAATGCCCTTCAATCTTCAGTCAGCTACATCACTTATTACTTTTTAAGATATATATGCTCCTGTTTGTGGAGGTTTCTAATGCTTATCTTACCACCTTTAGGTTATTATGTGTACAGCCAGAGATTTCCACTCAAATGCAATCAGAACATACGAGTCAGCACGCAAACAGCATTTCTGCAACAATGCAAGAATCAGTCTGGTACCAGATACTCTCCTTCCTGAATATGCCTGGACACAACATGCTCCTTTCCCACTGCAACAACCTTCCAGCCCTTCCTCTTTTCCTATTTTTGATGCATAAACAAGATCGCTGCTGTTGCACAACAGTATGAAACTGCTCAAGTTGTACACAAAATAGTTTTACATAGTTCTTTCCTCTAAGGAAAAATATTCTAATTGTAGGAATTATTCATAATTATATCCTTTCTAGAATACAAGTCACTTTAAGTTCATTCTCAAAGTCTGTTTGAAAATCTGCTGACTGACCCATTTTCCTCAGCAGCATGAGTGACAGGCATAGGAAGGGTGAAGACAAAGGTCACCTCCTGACACTTTTAAACCTCATGAAAAAAACACAGCAAACAGCTGAATCTCAGTAAAACTTCATCTCACAGCGTTTTCTCAAGAAGCTAGGGAGTATTTTGCCCAGATAAGACTGGCAGAATGGAGCACTGAAGTTACTTGCATACTCTTGTGTTTGTTTTTTTTCCATCTGCTTCTCTTCCTCTTTTCAGGTCAGAAGACAGTTCTGATGAGCCAGAAGGACTGCTGGAAGACTATGGCCGTAATAACTTATCACCTCCACGTTACGAGGAAATATACCCTCTGTCTTCGTAAAATCATCATGGACAAGGGACAGCAATCCCAAGAGATGCCTGCAAGAATCCCCCCAAAAATCTTTTCTTTTAGCATTTACATGATAAGACAGTGTCAGCAAGATCTTGGTATTGGTAATACAGTTCAGTACCACTGAAGATATTTAACTGATCCCTTCCTTTTTCTCTGTCAAAATTCATTAGCCCCTTGTGATGCAGCTTAATAACGGAGCTATTAATTATTTAATAGCCAAACCATTAATAGCAAAGCTATTAATCTCAAGGATCTAAATCCTTTTTAGTATTCCCCAACAAGAAGCTTGATTTTCAGACTTGCTGAAACCAGTGTGAACTGTGAATGCACAAGATGTTTGCGGAAGACCATGATTGCTCCTGGATATTCAGCATCTTTAGGAAAGACTTGATTTTTCCTTGGTATATTTTCATTCTTCATTGATGGGAAACTTCGAAAGTGCTCAAGTGTCTGATCCATGAAAGTGCATTTTATGTCTTAATTTTGTCTGATTCTTTAGACAAGCTTACTCATTAATAAGTCCAGTCTACAGATTAGACTTCTGCTTGGTTTACCTGTACAACCCAGTTCTGTAGTACAACCCAGTCCTGTAGGCATTTTTGGAGCATCCAGGTTGAACCAGAACAGAAAAAACAAATAGTGACTTGTGCTCACTTTTACATAGATCTTTAAGGGATCCTGCATGCATCAAATTCAGTTCCTTTTCCCACCTGATAGGAGGCAGAGCATGGTCTCCCACCAGGAGTCCTGATAAGTACTAGGTTAATATCGCTAAAGCAAATGGCATCTCCCTGAAGCCTCGACAGAGGTGTGTGATCCTACCACTCTTAAGAACTTTGACAATCACAGCTGCTGCACCCCCACTCTGTGGGAGGGCTGTGGTGGAATGCCTCTGAGGTCCCTTCTTATTTGAATGTGGGTCTTAAGCACACAACCCAGGCTGCAGGTTGCCCCCAGAGTATCTAGACAACTATGGCTGTAGTGAATTTTCTTGCTCAAGTTCAGCTTGGTACCACATGCACTGAATCCACAACAGCTTGAGATTAGCTCATTTGATTAGAGAATGGTGTTGCTGAACACTAAGATTGTGGGTTTGACTCCTGAATGGGCCATTCACTTAAGAGTTGGACTTGACGATCCTTGTGGGTCCCTTCCAATTAACAAGAGTCTGTGATTCTGTGAAATGTATTTACAGCTGTATTTAACAAAGGATGAGGTGTGTAAGCTCTAAAATGTTGCAATCCAGAATGAAGATCCAAAAAAGCTTTGCTCAGGAGCTTTGTAAATCCCAGAACAATGACAATGCTATGAATTCCTACATTTTTAATTTGTATTTCCACATATATTTCAGGTTCTACTTTTGAATGTGCCTATTAGCACCAGGACACAGCTGGACAAGCCAGTATTTCCCTATGATGATTCCATTAGGTTTGCCTATCTCCATCAGAGGGCTTAACCCAAAAGCTGATCTCAGCTCCCACCTGCTGGAGTGGCCACCACACGAAACATTCTAGAGGTCAATGGTCACTGTCTAAAGTAACCAAGCAGTGCACTGCTGGTGTGCCTCTGAGTCAGTCTCCCAGCCTGGCATAGCACAGCTACTAGCAGGTGTCCATTATGGAATGCATCAACTTTCTTGTCAATGCAGCTGTCTCTGCTCTTGCCAGATTTTATCCATCTGTGATTGATCTCATTCCTGGGGGCTTCAGAAAGTTACCATTTGAGCACAGACAGCTGCACACCAACCTGGAAGTCTTGGAGTTTCTATGCAGCTTCTCTAGCGATCAGGAGACATGGCTCTTGACGGAGATGTGCATTCAGAACATTGTCCAGCTGCATGGAGTTGCAGGTGCACGCCTCCCTGTCATGTATACGTAGAGGTTGCCAAGAAATAAAGCATTTTTGGGGGCCACAAAACAGTGCTCCACGTTGACACAGTGATGGACAAGATGTGGACAGAGGTCATATTTTGGGCACAACATCTAAGCAGGTTCAAAGCTGAATTAGCAACAGCAGCAACAGGTACTAAACAGTGACTGCAAACTTTGTGAGGTTTTTCTCGTTAGAGAAATATGGGGCACACTCTTTTTCATCAGTGATGGCCTGGTGTTAGCAGGTAGGCACGTGTAGTTGGAGAAGGGGAGGCATGCTGTGTGCAGCATGATCTCTGTGGGATTGAGTGAGAGAACAGAAAATCTAAAAATAAATATAAGTTTCTCTTATGGAAGTGTCTTGCTCCTTTTCTGGAATTTACACAGAGGTGAACTCATCCTCCCTTCACAGCAGGAAACTGGAAGGTCCCAAATCCCCAGTTAGTTCCACATGGACAGAGCCCTGCACTTAGCACGTAGTTCTGCTGACTCCAGCAAGCACTGCAGTAGCACAGAGGTCAGGCTTGATGGATCCAATTGCAAGACTAGGGTCAAAATTTCTGCCCAGTCACCCTCCCCCACAACAAGAAATTTCCTTCCGTCAGACACCAAAGACTTTTCCTACTGCTCTTCCTTCCTCCTGGGATGCTACCCACCCCCAGCATAAGTTTCATGAGGTAATCATATCTTTATTTTTATTACATCAAATCATACTGACAGAGTAAATATAAAAAACCACAGAAGGTTCCACTGTGGACTCCATATTAATTTTAAAGTTTACTTCTATGGATACTATATTTATTGAAAAGAATTGAAAAAGCCCTGTGTTTCTCTTCAAAGAGAAGATTGAATGTTAAGTTTAAACAGCTACATATTAAAATGATCTTGACCCATTTGAGAAACTCCAGTGTGATGAAAATTCCTTGTTGTACTGGTTGCTGATTATCAGTTTTAAGAACAGAGCCAAGTTCTATAAAGGCTTTTACTTCCTTCTACCTTCTACTTTCATCTTTTTTCCTGTTTTTAACTTTAGGGTTTGGGAGGAGTGGTGGTGATTGTATTTTCTTTGTTTGTTTGGGTATTGGGGTTTTTTTTGTTTGTTTTTTGCTGTGATATAACGATGACATGAATTCTCTTCTTAGCATTAAGAATTCTTTCTGCCCTATGATGAGTGAAAGAACAAACCTTCTTGGCCTTTGACCAAGGTGATATGTCACAGCCCACAAAGAACCTGGAAGATTGTATTTGAGGTTTTGCTCAATCCTCTTTTAATTTAAGCTGGTGCTCTTTAGGTGAAATTGCATTCTCCCACATTACCTGCAATGCTAATGCAGACCTGCAGAATATTATATTTTTAATACTTTAAGGTGTCTTGCATTCTAGTCATAATGACAGAACGTTGTATGTGAGTATTTTCTACTATGTAACCTTGCATGGATTCTTGGGATTTTTCCTAATATAACTCTATTTATAAGATTTTGATTGTAAACTGGTTAACATATGAAATCAATAGAGACATATCTATTGATATGAAACTGAGTATGATCTGTTCATTTCAGTAAAACCCCTGCACAGAGCTGCTCTAAGATCAAGGAGCTCTGTTTTCAGACACTAAATGCCACATGCTGCAGGCTGTGAATTTCTTCTCAGATAAAATCCGAAATCTGCTTTTTAACACCGGCGCTGCTGTCAGTACGGGAGTACGCCAGGCACGGTTCATTTTGCTCTGCTTTAGCAGCACTTTCCCACAGCAGCCGAATTTCACGAGCGGTTCCCGTTCCTGACACTGGTGCTCCCCCGCGAGTGACGATCCCCAGCGCAGACCACACACGGGCGGGGGCGCTGAAATCCTTCGAAGAGCTATTTTTAAATTGAATCTGGATTTAGGAAATCTGGGTCTCGGGGAAAAAAAATAACCTGTAAGTAGGGCTCGTTCCTCTCCAGAGAGCCCTAGTGACGCACACGGCAGGCCCTCAGCACGGCGGTCCCTCCCCGCGGGGAGGATGCTGCAGCCTCCATCCCGCGTGGAGCCCAAGCCCCCACTCCCATGGGGCTGTGTCCCAGCTGGACGGCGGCCGAGGGGCTCCCCCCGGGCCGGAGCGGTGTTTGTGCGGCTGTCCCGCCGCCCCGGCAGCGCCAGAGGGCGCCGGGGCCGCCCGAGCGCAACTGCGGCCCCAGAGATGCTGTACGGGCGCGGTAGCTCCGCGGGCGACATCCGCCCAAGTAAAAACTGTGCTGGTGTAAGGAGATCTGTTCCCCCACTGACTCGACGGGTGTCAGAAGTGCAGAGCCGGCACTTCGTAAGCGGCCCCTCGTTGTGAGGCACCCCGCATTTGAGCCCGAGGAGCCGAAGCTTTTGTCCTTTGCTACGAATACTAAAGATGCCGTTGAAAATTATCCTGTGCTCTGTCACAACCGAGAGTTGACTTATTCAAGAAAATAATATTGATGGTGAAAGACCCCGTGAAATCGACAAAGAACAGGGTACCCATCCCCTCTCTCACAGCAGGACTGGAGACATCTGGAAGGACTCGGGCTTGCGGGGAGATGCTGAACAGTGCACTCGCATACACCCCCATCTCCTCCTCACCGCTGTGACCTAATGCGACAGGCCTCTGTCTGCATGAAGGAGCAGGGGGGGAGTCCGAGGGTCGTCTGTGAAGAACTAGGGCACGCTGTTTGTATACAGCACCTACGATAGTCTGTGCCTGCTGCAAGTATCATTATTGGCTCCACTTTAGCTGTCAGGGTGAATACACATCAACAGGACGTGCTGAACATTGGTGTTGCTACTCCATCCCTGATGTGAATCACTGTGGCTGTCAGAGAAGCATACAGCAGAGTCAGGTGGGATCTCACGGGCTGTGTCTGCATTAGCTGAGCAGCGCTGCTCAGAGGGAGCGGGTCTGAAAGGGAAACAGCAGGTGCAGGGAAGCCGGTGACTACATGCACTGCATGTTGGAGAGGTTTATATCAGACTTACTCCTGTGGACTGGATGCTTATTAGCAGTTGCAATACACGTTCTCCTAGGGTGTATCTTCTGGCCCAGCTTCATCCAATAGAAACTATTCACCTCATACCTGTGATGAGATGTGATGTGATGAAAAGCCTCACAGGGCAGGTGAGGAGTGTAGGGAGAGTCTCTTCAAAAGCACTTGATTTAGAGACACTTGTTGCCCTACAGACATGAGATGACTTGCAGCAGCTGTAGGAATTGTATGTAGTAGGGCAGAGGCTTCTCTCAGCTTTCTGACAGCAGTGAACTCGTGGGAGAGCCTTTCCTGGTACTGATGGAGGTTACTTTGAGAGCTCTCATACCATAGTGTCAACACCTCCAAAGGTACATATAGTCTAATCTTGAGATGTAGCAGGCTTGTGCTTTCCTGAACAATAATTGCAAAGTGATGAAGAAGTTTTCCCACAGGGAGCAGGAAAAATTAATCCCTAGCTCTTGTGATCTTGTGCCTCATTCCTTATGTGATAACAGCACAGGGTCAAGGGTAAATCAGTAATGGCATGATTGTTTGTATCTGTGCCGTGTGTGGCATCTCTAATGAGCAATTGATTATATCTACACACGCTGTTTAGCAAACACCATGGGACATGCTCTGGCAGAGTATCTGCTGTACTTCTTTTACAAAATCCTAGGATGAGATTATTGCTCTCCTGTTTGGGTTATATCATGTCAGATTTGATTTGTTGATTTGTTTATTTTTGCAGATGAATCATCAGTCTATATGTAAGATGCTGTGCTTACTTCTTAGGGAACAGGGCATGCTATTTAACAGCCCTGGGTAGATGACCTGATAATTTAATGTTTTGCATAACCACAGCGTCCTCTTTACTTACAGTTCAGCGAGTCTGCTCAAGAGCTTAGCTCTAAGGTAAAGCTTCATGCTCTGTCAGCCAAAGGCATACCTAAAGAAATATAGAACAATAATGCAGTTCAAGTACATGACTTCGAAAACAGACAAACAAACAATCAAACCCGAAACAAAGAGGTGTTAAAAGAGTACCGTTTAAACTTCTAACCATGAAACTGGTGGTACCTTCCATATTAACGAGCATTTCTTGGGGTACCCTTCTTGTTTTAATGCTGCTCTGCAATCCAAACCCAGCCAGAAACAATCAACAATGGCATTCAAGGCAGCATTGACTTGTCACATTGCCTTTTGTCCCTAGGCACCTGCCACACATCCCTGTGGTCAGCTGACACAGCTTTGCCTCACACAGAGGCCTGGCAAAAGCTGGCAGTTTGAGAAGGCTGTGATTTGCACCTCTTTGCTATTTTCATTTGCCACCATTTGTTTCTCACCATTTAACATGCCACCTTCTGCATTTATGTACAGCAGAACAGCAGTTACCACAGCACATGCATAATGAAAACAGTTTTATTATCTTTTTAAAGAAACATGTTCATTAGATAATCATTAGTCCTCACTCTGCTTATATCTTTCCAAGGGAGGGAAGAAAATAAACTAACACTTCTGCAAAAATTAATCTCTTCTGAACTGTGGAGGTACTGTAGGATTTTTTGCCACAAAACAGCAGCTCCTGCAAAAGTTTTCACGAAAATGTACAGAAAAAGACAAATTATTGTAAATATACATATATAATCCATCAATACAGTGGTCTTATAAGTCTTGATAAAATATTAAGAGAAGATAAATATTATTTTTACTGTATTGCTTCAAATAAGGCTAATTTATTACTATTGTTATTGTTGTTGTTGTTGTTGTTATTGTTAGTGTTATATTCCACTTCCCCAGATTTTACCATCTAATCAGAGGTACTTAAGTGTTTTGCAGCTTGCCAACACTGCATTATTGTAGAGTTTTCTATGTTGTTTTGGTTTTTGCAGACAGACAGGTGCTGTCTCCTCCTGCCCTCCATGCTGACTGGACAGGGACTGATCAGGACACCTTTAGACGGTATGGTGCTGCCACAGGGACAAACATAGATATGCATGAAACCAGCATACACAAAAGGTAGGATGACTTGCTTAAAATTACCATCTGTAGGGCTGTTTTGGTGGGAACCGGACTAATGTGTCATTGATGAGAGACTGCAGCACTGGGAGCATCAAACTGGAAAAGATTTGCACAACTCCTGCTGTGGTAGGCAACCGCACAAGCTCTTTCATAAATTGTTCAAGCGCATGTTAGAATTAGTTAGGATTTGGCCTTGCTTTTAATGGAAGGTAAGAAAAAGTCAAGAAGAGAAAGAAAGACTCAACATGGCAGAAAAGAGAAAACCAGGTAATGGTTAGGGGGGAATAAATAAATTCCTTTTACACATTATGATACCTGTTTAAATGCCTCTGCCTTCTCAGTCCATGCTCTGTGTGTTGGTCTTGACAGTTAATCAAAACCAAGCAACAAATGTGTTAATCTTGAATGTTTACTTAGCCATACAGACCGGGAGGTGGTGACCCACAGGGTAGCATTACTGAAAGGTTTTTTTTTTTTTTTTTTTTACTTTTTAATCAGTACTCCTTATTAAATACAGTTCTGTCAATGTAATGAAAGAAGAATTAAGTAAACTTATAAAAGCTTATAGATTTAAGANATTACTGAAAGGTTTTTTTTTTTTTTTTTACATTACATGTTCAAGTATTTTATGTTACCTTCCTGTTATTTTCACAAAAAACAATCTCTCCTCCATCTGCTTACGAAAAAAATCTAAATGAGCTGTAAAACTATGTCCCCACTCACAAACAAGTAGTGAAACCTTAGTGTGAATAAACATGCCGTCATAATCAAAGCTGCATTTGTGATCTAACTGGATAATAATTCACTTGTAATATCATCAGCTCAGAATGAACATCAGCATGAGTATTGTTGGTGCAGGTGTAACTTAACGAATTCAGGCTCATTTTATCTGGCACTTAGTTGCTTATATTAGTGTTGGGAGTATTAGGTCCCCCAATTTTTCATAATGAGCAACACCATTAAACTGTCACAGAGCAACATAAATCAGAGATTTTCCTTAGACCCCATAAAACAACTAACAAAAATGTTATGGTTGCTAGATTCATCATTTGCTTTAATATATCCAGCAAACAGAACTGATTATTCCCCCTTTCCTCTGGCTATTATTTTTGCTATTGTTTCAATAGTGTATGAAAATCTATGCGAAAATATAAGATAAGTAGGCTAGCCTGAAGAATTCACTGACAAAGGCATAGAAGTGATAGCAGGTTCCTGAATGTAGCACGGGATCTCTGCTTGTATTCTTCTCTGCTTCACTGGACACATATTTTAGTCAAGTTAAATACACAAGCAATGAGGTCAGAAGAAAGTGTGTGCGTGATTGTGGAGTCGTGTCATGAGCCCGTTTAGAACATCTTGGGTTACATGATTGAATGTAACTGATAATCATGTGTGGACTAATATGTTCCTAAAGTGCTTAAAATGTTCACATCTTGATTTAACCTATTGACACAGGTGTGTATTAAGTCACTGAAGACTGAAAAGCAAGAACTGAAATACTAGGAAAAAGTTACCATTGGTATTTTTCAGAAGTTGACGCTATTGTTCATTGTTCATTATCAGAGGATAAATTAATATCCATCTGTTTCAAAAGTGACAAATTACACACTGCTTTTCATGCTTCATGCACAAATATGTTTTTTCAGCACTCTGTAGAAACTTCTAAGATGCTCATTATCTGCAAAATTGGAATACATTCAGCCGTGGTTCCACAGATGCAACCGATTACAATAATGTTACTTGCGCACAGTTACACCAGGTTGGCCCAATACATATGAAAAATAATTACTTTCATATCAGGTATTTGCTGTCATTTGCCAGCCAGCTATAAGACCTGAAGAATATGATGAATGCTTCAAGCCAGTTCCAATCAAATAGCTGCCAGAAAATGCCCAAAACAGAAATCTTCACTGCTTTTATAAATACTTTTTAATTAACGTATGAATAAACTGCATATTTGAATTTTCACCAACACAACTGTTTCCCCCAGGAAATCACAGTTAAAAACTGAAGTGAATGTTCCTTTAGAAAGTGCTCTTTGTTTATAGAAATAGCCTTAGCAGTTAATGGTTGGCAAGGCTTCAAACTTGGAATTACATTACATTGGTAATTTTAACTTTGTCATCTTAAATAGATCCAGTTTGGATGTATGAATACAAGCAAAGTAGGACAGCCCTCAAAGAACTGCCTTTAAGCAGGCTTTATTCTATCCCATGAAGCTTTGTAATTCCTTCTGTTATTATTAATAGCTGTTAAGTGTTGACAGCATGCTTGGCACTGAATGAAACGCAGGAGCAGACATGGTTCTTGTTAAGGGTGGCCCTCGGGAGGTCATTTACTGTGTGTAACAACAACAACAACTTTATTGGAGTAGTAACCCACTAACACAGCTGCAGCCTGGGTATCAGGAGGTGTCGCTGTTTAGACGAAATAGTAGTGTGCACATACATGCAGATATGAGTCCTCTTACATGTTAAATTTTTTCATGTCTAACAAAGCTATCAGCTGAGCAGATAAGATTTTCAGAGGTAGCCAAAGAAAAGCTATGGCCTGGAATGCCTTTTTGTGGAGTTTCCTCCCTCAGCCAGGAGATGTGCAAACCATGGGGACAGGTCAAGCACTAGGAGCATGACAGGTTCTGGATGCACTGGGATGGAAGGACAATCCTCCGCTGCTAGAGGTTATGACAGGTTCAGCCACAGGATTACAGGAAATGGCAGAAAAGGACAGGCAGTATTTCAGGCAGAGGGACCTTGAAGGTGCCTTATGTAGATGGCTTCCTTTTGAGCCAGGAACTGTTGAAAAATAGTGTTGAGAGAATGGTGTGGAAGACAGCTGCAGACTCTGAATCCTAGAAAGAGGGTTCCTGAATCTGAATCCGCCTAGAGGGAGCTGAAACACCAGAGCAGAAACCACAATTTCTGCTCTTCTGCTGCAGGTAAAGCTGGTATGCCTGCCTTACCAGCAGATACCATCTGTCTACAGTCATAGAGACAATGCCCAATTCCTGACCTTCAAAGTCCTACCAGATGCCGTTGGCCAGTTACAGCTAAGCCAGAGTAAAGAGCTCTACTGCATCATCACCTGTGGAAGGTAGAAGAGAGGGCAGAGAGGCAGTGACACCAAACTTCACCAAGTTCACCCTCCAAGGTGTATGTGAGTCAGGAGCCTTGCAAGGGACCTGGTCAGATGCCTGTGCAGTGCCCAAAGCAGAGGAAAAGGTGACTGAGTCCTACCCAAAGGTGATTGACTCCCCAGCAATGTCATTGCTGACTTGCCCCACTCAATGAGGGTAGTTCTCACAGCCACAAGTGGGTCTGACCTGACACATAAACATCACAAAGGCAGAGTTGGCCATCCTCTGCTGTCTTCTCCTTTGGATCTGCATTAATACTTCATCCCAGTGTCCAGCTAGTACTCTTGATGTTGCATCTGGACTCATGTTTGTGTGTTCTTCCCCAGGGCTCTGCTCTGCTACTCCAGCCATGGCCACAAACAACCTTTCATCAAGCAAGGCATGCTGGGGGCTTCTGACCTGTAAGCACAAGGGATAAAGCACCATGTAAATAGATGCTGCACCACTCAGAAGGTAAGTTACCCCTAGGCGTACAAGTGCTGGTCTGTGGTAATGGTGGGAGAAAGTAGGTCCAAAGAAGTCAAATATTTCTCTCAAAACTGTTTCTCTTACATTCATTTTAAATGCCTGGCTGTCTTGCTTCCTGCTACACAAAACATTTCTGCCCCCTTGAACATCACTTACTTCCGATCAAAAACTAACAAGCCTCCTCCTGTCATTGCCGTCTGCCTCCTAATTCTAATTTTGGATGCATCTGCTTTTTGAGTAGCTCTTCTAAAAGCAGCTAAACTGTCAGATATGCTCAATACCACTCTAAAAAAATAGGTTTAAGGCTGGGTACTCCAAACAATATTAATTCAGAAGTAATTCATCACTTGTGGCCATTTGAGCTATATAATGTATTAGTTAAATGAATACTTTTAACTGCCTAGGGAATAGTCTTGCTTTCCATACTCTTATATGCAGTGTTCTCAATGTTGTTAAAATCTGTAAACCCATTGATTCTGTTGTATTAACATTTGAATTTGCAAAGGCTGTTCTCTGCAGTGTTTAGAGGAGTTAAACCCATTTGATCATGATGTACTTTTAAAAAGAGCATTGGAGGGGGTGGCACAGGTGGAATGTCTGCAGGAACTGCATAGCGACTGTGCAGAATGAGCTGGTTTCTGTATCATTCCTCTGCTGGGAATGTGCTCTCAAACCTCGCACAAGAGCGAAGTCATGACCACGAGGTACACATTTGCCACTGCATCAGAGGAATCTAAGATCATAGATATCCTGTCCATGTTGCTGGCCTCTGTGCCTGCATTACAAGAGGCAGAAGTTCCAGCAAAGCTAGAGCACGTTGCCTCAAGTACTGGAAATCATGTAGAGGGAGCAGCATGGAGGGCTGAACAAACTGTTTGAAAAGCTGAGTAAATATTCAAACAGTTCACCTATGATGCTATAGCCGGACTACAAAGAGTGTCACAGAGTTTGTTGGCTGTTCTGCATCATGTTGCAGTGGCTATAAAAGAGACCTCCTCCTGGCATTTTGCACCAAGTTGGTGCTGATATAATCTTAGTCTAGGGAAAGATAGAAGACACAAAATGCTGGTCAATCCAAAAGTGTCTCATTTTACAGAAGATTTTGATTGTGACAGCAGAAATAATACATCTGTTATAAGACAGTAGATAGGAAGTACTTCACTGAAGGGACAGTTCTCTACATTAAAATCAGTATTTACATAAACCTGGTTTCTCCTTTGCTTTCAAATAAAAATCTAAACTAAAAAGCTTGTGGATACAGAAGATGTCTTCCTCACCTTCACTGGTTACTACTGTTTCCTGTGTTTCACACATTATTGTTCTGTAAGCTCAAGGCCATTCCCAGTCTCTCTCCTCAACAACATATCCACTTGACATGTCACCTCTTACTGCTCCTTGTTTCCTTTTGAACTTCAGCACAGAGTACGCTTGGTTCAATTGTTTTTTAAACATTAACTCCTCCACCATCACACAATAAAGAGCCACTTCTTGTATCTACCATAATAGTAGTCTCTTTATTTTCCTGTTGTGCTGGTAAATCAACCAGCATTTCACTTTTCCAGTGCCATTGCAGACAAAATAGTCATAAAGGCATTTTCAAGAAGGCTTTGAGAAGAATTAAACTTAGATTTGCAGTGCGTCCTAATTAAGGCACAAAATAGGCCTGGCAATCTTCATAGTACTTAATATGTCATCTTCTTCCTATCTCTTAAACCCAATAATCTGCAAACCACCACTCTGTTGGAGCATTATATCTGCTATAACTTATGTCAACTTGGATCAGACACTCCTCTCTTTCTTAAACATCGTTAGCCAGCCAACTGAGTGTGGAAACTAGACTGTTTTACATTAGCCAGAAGTACATTTAAATCATTCTTACTAAATGATTTACTGTGGATTACAAACTCTTATACAGCATTTTAAGTTAATGATTAGGCAAAGTAATATATCACTAAAATGATTGGGTGCATATGCATTTTGCTCCCATGATTGTAAATTTCTCTTTGCTTTGGAAGACTTTGCTGCACTTCTTTTCCCCAGTTGAAAGGGAGGAAAAAAAGGAGAAAATAGTAGAAGACTCAAATGTTTCTGCCCGTCCTCTTAAACTATTGATTAGTGCAAGAGGATTTTTGTCTGTACAGAAGGGTCACGTCATGAGGAAACACTGGTAAGTTGATTAATGCTCTTATCAGAGCAGATTCAGACAGATATTGGCAGGTGTCAGTATTGCACAGCATTTCCTTGCTCTACTGTGTCCCAGTGAGAGGAGGAAAAGCTGGGCAGAAAAGGATTAAGACTTTACATCGAGTAAAACAGTGAATGAACCACCTGTAAAGATAACGTGTCAGAATACGTAAAGTATCTCACAGGAAAACAGAACAGGACAAAACAAAAGAAAACAAGAACACCACCACCAACCAACCAACCAAACACCACCACCACCACCCCCGCCCCTGTATTCATTCTCCATGCACAGAGATTTCTGTGGAGTTCTAAAAATTGTAGGGGTCCTATGACAGTGGAAAGAAAGGGATTTGCTGACTCTGTCTAGCAAATGGCCTTGGAAGGCCAAGTGAAAGAAAGGTACAACACACTAATAAAACATGGGCTATACCAGACATGGGTTATACCAGATGCTCACAGGTGACTGGAATTCTTAAAAAGAAACAGTGACATACAATAAATTATTTATTTGATTTATTGCTGGGGGCCAGGATCCTGCAAGTGCTGAAAGATAGCGAGCAACTTTGCATTTACAACATGCATGAAATAAGGAAGACAATTCTCTCTGCTTCAAAGGTAATAAAAATAAAGGAAACCATTCACCAGTGCAAAGTTACTTGTGTGTAACTGTGTGTAAATCAGGACTTGTGGCCCTCACCCTCTAGTCTGTTGCATGCAAACAGCTGCCCAGTTGGTTTCACTGGGGCTGTGTGTGGCTGCAGTGATTCATTCATATGAGCCTTGTTCTTGGCATAGCAAAACCAGGCCAAATATGCATTGCATACTCATTTTGACATGAATCACGTCTTTCATCTGCAGTTTCGGATTGCTGACAAATAACAGACAGGATTACTGCAATATTTATTTAATTTATTAATGCCCGTAGGCCTTAAAAGCATACAGAGAATTAAAAAAAATTAAGTGCCAGATATGAAGGAATAATCTGGTGTTAATTACTGACTTCTGCTTGGATTTCCCTACCCACTCAGATTTCCAACATGCGCTAACAGGTAAGACTCCATACACTCCTCAGAGAGGTCTACCACAGGTCACACCACAAGAGCAATTTCTGCCATCATGATTCTTCACTAAACGTTTTTAAAGAAAGGCACCTTGCTCTCCTTGCACAAAACCCAAAGATTTAGGTCTTCTTCCTCAGCCAATGCCAACACTCAAGAGGTGACAAGAGGAGGGAAGCTGGGGCAAGATTTCAGATCATCAGACAAGGCCAATGTTATGTGTTGGCCCTGGGACAAAACTGAGAACCACTGCCACTCATAAATCATAGGCACGAAGTTTTTTGGTGGAGGAGTAGATTGAAAAGTATGATGTTCAGGACAAGTGTCCAAAAAGAGGGTTAAAGACAAATCTAATCCTGAAGTGAACAATGCAGGGATAACTACAGCAATGTGAGCCTACTTGGGGCAAAGAAAAATCACAGATTCTCACCCCATAAAATCCTGAGGCTGCAACACAATAAGGAATGAAAGCTGACAGGAACTAGGGGCAGCACCAGACTGTCTGGACTGAAATCCAAAATTCAGCCTAAATTGTCCAGATTTCCTTTGCAGTGCATGTACACCTAACAAGAAGCATAAGAAGATGGCCCAAGCAGTTACAAGAAGGGAGCACAGAATGAGTTCATGAAGAATTCTAGGAACAGGGGAGCACCTGAAATCCTATCTGATCTTCCACTGTTTAAGCACCTGATGGATATATCTGTAAAAAACTGCATAGGCAATATGGCCTCAGAGGCCTCTTCTGAGGTATTAAAACTAAGAGCATTAAATTAGAAGTATTAGCAGAACAGGAAGCAGGTACCAGAAATGGAATGCCTGAAAATAAAAGATCCAGAACTGTACTCCCCTTGCACTGGCGCTGCAACTCAGCTTAAGAAGGGCAATGGTTTAGATATTCTCATGACAAATGGAACACATAGATTTCATTTAAAATTTTTCAGCCTCTGAGACTGAAAACGACATTGAACTCAGGCATCTCACTTCTGTCGCACTGTTACATATATAATGGGCTCCATCATGTAGTCCTGTCTTTCAAGCTGGCATCTGGCAACATGCTTCATCCAAAATAAATCCAAGTCAGATCTTCCTGGTGTCTCATAGATAGATGAGCTTAGAATTCCCCTGTTCACACAGGTCACATAGGAAAGTGCTGATTAGGGAGAAGACTGATAAGAATTTAGAATAATATTTCAGTGTGAAACTGAAGTCTCGGGATTTGTATTGCATTCGTCAGCCCTTGGAGAGGGAAAGGGGAAAGAGAAAGACTGGGCAGTAACCTTTAGCAAAATTATACAATGTCTCCCTTAAAGATGGTGAGTCCTCTTACATGTCCAGTGAAGCCTAGTATTGACTGGGACACTTGGGTTTCTGGATTTTCAATGAACTTATGTAAGAGTGACGGATTCAGGGCTTAGAGTAAAATGATTTATAGTAGGTAAGTAAATATCCAAAAATGTTACACAGCAGTATGGTTGGAATTTTGTGGGACCCAGTGGGTATTCCGTTCTTTCTCAGCCCTCTCTAAATACTATTGTATCCTACCCCAAGGATTGCATAAATTGTCCAGTGTTACACAACTGGACAGTGATGGGAAGACAACTCCAAGCATTAGTTTGTGTTGCTTCTTCTTTCAAAATGGTGAAGTCTAGTACATAAGAGTTTTCCACGTACTATTTCTGAGCTAGAAGAAAAACAATCTTCGCTAACAGTCTCCTTATAAAGACCCAAGGTACAATCCTAGTGGAATTTATTTTTTTTTTCCAGCTAAGACAGTAGGATTGAGCCTTAAAGTATCTTTGTTAAACTAGTTAATAGATTGTTGTCCAAAATAAACATATTTCAGTAAGTGCAAGACTGTTTTTTCCTCCCTCTTTCTGTCTTTTGTTCAACTTCAACTCAACTATTTATGATTCATTTCATGAGCCACTAGATTTTCTCTGAAGGCACTAAAAAGGGCCAGAGCTATCAAACAGTTTTAGTGACTAGTGCCAACAAGGAACTGTTTTCCTCCATGCTGTAAAACAGGCACTGTCAATAGACTACAACCGGCAATAAACTATTAAAAAAGGAATTTATGATGGCTACTTATTATCCTCCTGAAATAATGTTGTTACAAGGCTGCCCTTTCCAGTCCTCCACACAGATCACATGACAAGTACCTAACAAAGGGAAAGACCCAGATCTGCAGGGACTGTCTGCAAAGAGCCCAGGAATTGCCCCATGTTCTGTAGGCACACACACCACACCAGGGTTTCAAAGCAGCAGAGAAATTGTCCCACATTGGACTTGGGCTTGTTACACACAAGCATTTGATTTAAGGTGGGACCTTAATTAACTTATATATATAGAACATGTTGAATGGTTTTAATAGCTAAATATCATGTCATGAAGGAATGTCTATTATTGTTTAGAGAGAAATTGGTAAACCACAAGGATAAAATAAGAAATGGCAAAACCTCAAATGCAATCAGATCTGCCTCTTATTTTAGATTTCTAAAACCCTCCCAATTCTAGCTCTTTTCCCTTCCTCTTCAACCCCATAACAGGCTTTCCTCTTTACTGAAGTGTCTGCTTCTGTTAAGTTGATATTTGGCTATGACACTGATCTGTAATTACTATAAATTTTGTTATACCACTTGCGCTAGTGGAGATATCCTCTCTTACTCCAATTAATTAATGGTGTCTTCAATACATATTTTAGAAATAAGGGAGTTATACAGTTCAAACTTCAGTGTCATTTGGATTGACTCCTCCTGGTCTGGACCGTCTTTCAGTGCTGTCCCTTGAATCCTCAGTATGTCAGACTGGGGACACACAGATTGCAGTCAAAGCTGAATGCATAGCCTTGAGAGGATGTCTCCTAATAACAAGCAGCTCTCAGGAATGACAGAGAGGATCCTAAAGGTGTGTAGAAAGAAGAGGGGTGTCATTTAAAGAGTGTAAGAGAAAAGGAACTTTTTTGTCTAGAGAAGGGAGAGCTAGGCTGGGCTGAGAAAAAGTGAAGACTGAGAAGAAGTGGAATGGAAGGGCACTGTTACTGAGATTTGGATTTAAAACCAAACCAAACANAGAAAAAAAAAAAAAAAAAAAAAAAAAAAAAAATCCCAACTACAAGAACACAGTTGCAGTGTTAAGATTTCTCAATGTCCTGTTCACTTGTGGTAGTTATTGGGGCAGAGGAGGTGTTTCTCCTCTTGTCCATGTTGCTGCAAAAAGGTAGTTGTCTTCTATTCTGTTTCTGAACAGTGCATCTGGAGGACAGAAGATGTTATTTAATAGCAGATATTACTCCGACAACACAACACTTATTCTCAGCAAGGGACTATTCTGGAGTTTTTAAATCCAGTTTTGTTAATTTTATGAACTCCAAACAAAGAATGTACATCACAGAAAATTATGAAATAGCATGTATAGAGACCTCAGATGAAAAACTAACCATTTTAGTAAGACAAATTTTTAGAAATAGTGTCTGTATGGTAAAAGCACTGTTGAGCAAGAGTTAAACTGCTGCTGAGACTGTAACTCTGGGTTTGAAATGTGTTGCCTTATTATTTCTCAGCAAAGGAGACAGTCCTGCCTGTGATTGTCTCTCACTGGCTTCTTGACTTCACAACTCTGCTGTGACTGCCTCTCTACAGCAAGAGGAGCAACTGAGTCCATGAGAAGCCATAAATCCCACAAAACCACTGAAGTTGCTCACTTCAATCTCCAAATGTCTGTTTACATATACTACTCCTACTCCTACTCCTACTCCTACTAATAATTCTTCACATTTTATTTCCATAGGACCTTCTGTCCCTTGCAACACTCCCACAGTCCTCAAGCACCCACCCAGAGGTCCAGGGTGTGGAAGGGAAGCACAGCCTGCGGCCAGCCACACAGCATATTCTCCCATTTCCTGGGACCCCCTGCAGTGAAATACAGTCATTAATCATTATGTGGCTCTTTTTATCAGCATATGAATGGTCTGAAGTGAAACTATCACCTTTCATTTACCCCAGAGAGGACTGCAGGAAGAAAAAATTAAATCCTTAAAATTTATGGTATGGCAGCATGTTTTTAAGCAGAGGAGTTTGGAGGCAAGTAAAAAAGAAAAGTGTTTAAGTGTGCATGAACAGAGAGAACCATTTAATTAAAAGCATGAAAGAGGACTAAAAACTACATTCATTCCTGCTTTTTGGTAACATATGTCTATCCTATAATTGCCTGTAAATAGCCACTGCAAAAGCAACTCAGATTAGTGGGTTTCTGGATGAGGGATGGAAACTCTGACGAGTTCAACTGTTGAAATCTTACATGAACTAGTGCTGTACTGGGGACTGGGAGGGTGGTGGTTGGGCAGTGGGTAAGGGAAATTAAAAA